>CM067355.1:617387-664856 GCA_034190875.2 Urechis unicinctus
TATCAAGATTGATCATATTGTCTGGTATATCTTTCCCAATGGCGGCGTTATTGCCATAAAAAGAGTGGAAGCTCTAAGTGTTGGTCAAGCCATCACGGGAATAGCGTCAATGTACAAAAACGAAATAGAGATGATTACATCTAGCATTTGAACTACCACTTCCATCAAACAGCCTCCGAAATGGTTTTTTGTGTCAATACTTATACACTCTCTAACGAGATTGAGCAGATATATAATGAACTCTCTTGCGTTGGCAAGATGAGATTAGTTCACAAACCACGTACAATATTCATCCTGATTGGATTGTGGGGCGTCGATTTAATAACGATTATTGATTATGATGTCTTTCTTTGTGGACGCTGACGTCAACCAGCCTGGCTGAGAGCTTTACATGCCACAAGGTTACTACCACCATCAATTAAAACAAGCTCTTAGGTAGCTTCAATAGGCGGCCTGCAAGATGAATTGTTTTAGTCAATGACAATGATATGTTGACAGTGATAAATTGCTGTATTATTTCCTCTTTGTAATATTGCAAAGAAACTATTACAACACAGGTTTAAGGCTGTCGGCTTGCACGAATCGATCAAGTAGAAATAGGAATGTTGAGGAACTTTACATCCTGCGTTGCACAGATAGGCGTTAGTTTCTTGTGTTTAACACAACATAATGTTTCCGGTCTGCTAACGCCTTTGCGTTTACTTGTGATGATTGTCCTTTACACGCTGACTCTACTGAAATCGTTTTTTCTGGAGTTGTATCGTCACGTGACATGCCCATTGTTTTGAACTGCCTATGCCACAAATATCATTCTATTATTTAATGGCGCAGTAAATAAGCTATTTTGTATCATTATTTGCACTTCACAACTACATAGGGTGTCAATACCTACGAAAGTACCCAGAACATCTCTGAAGGTGAACGCAGCTATGCATAACTCTGTTGCACATAGCCGTTGACATGGGTGACAAAACTTGTGTTAACAGTCACCACTATCAAATTGAAAAAGGGTTTTGGGGGCGAGCAACAAACACTATATAATTGCAGTTATCAACTGCCATGTACTTTGTGACTCGTGTAATTAGCGCGATGCTTTCCAACATTTTAACATATATGAAATATCCTTAAAAAAGAGTGGTTGTTATATTTCATCGAGCTTGCGTTATGTAACATAGCACAACATAATATGCAACACGTATAGATAACATGCTGCCAAATCGTACCACATTATTAATAAGTAGACCTTGCTAACTCTAAAGATTGTAACCGCCCCCACATATAACGTTTTTGCCAACCGTGTTCATACATGGAAATAATGGGCGTTCCATGAAGTTAGCATCAATCTGAGCGTAACATGGTTCCTCGTGAATATATTTTGCTGAATATCTCCAGTATTAATGGATCTTAGTATATAGCCTAAGACGAAGTGCGTAGTGTCCCGGAACTAGCGTCTTGTCAACGACGAGTGCAAGTAACAGCTTGCAGCTACTTAAAACTCCTCCTATAAAAAACATTGCGTTGTTCTATATTTTAGATCCCATGTCGAGCATTTAACCTAACTATCTTGTGTCTGCCAACATATGTGAAGATGCATTCTGCATAACAAGAAATCTCCGCATGTCCATGCAAACAAGATTGCGCGATGTAAAATTTTCATAGTTGAGTCTGGGCGTTGGTAGCTTGAGCTAGGTGCCATTCTTAGCATTTCGTGCTAGATAAACATTGCTAGGGGGAATTTAACCGACAAACTGTGTGTTATATTATTCTCGTTCAAGATGCTGTGCTTTTCGGCGCCGTGGTCGGAATGATATCAACAAATATAAACCATATTGCTCTATATTAACGTGAAAAGCTTATCTCAATGCCGCGTCTTTTACTCAGCTGCGGGAATATAACGGCGCTATGATGTTGCACTGGGGTGGTTGTTGTTCACTCAACAGGCTTGAAATCAGCTTCTTCGCTTAAACTGCATCGTTTGAGACGACATTTCAATATGCCTTATCAAAGATGAAGTGATAGACTACTTTAATAACACGATGAAGATGATCATTATGATAATAAACAAGACAACGACGCCAAAGTTGACCATCATAATGGTCATGATGAAGATGGCTTCTAGTGTTTCACTAATGCGAATTGCCAGCTTATGACTGATAGACAGAACATACCGTTATAAAAACATATAGTGCCAGTTTACGTCATATGCTTTTGATCGCTGCCCAATAAAAGTTTTTCACTATCCAAGACTTGCCTGCGGGAATGCCGACTTGTTATTACGATATCGCCCTTGTGTTTGCGATCAAGCATTATACAAACCCGTGTCCGATCAGGGTCGCTTAAAAACATATATGGCGCTTGCAATCATCGTTTGTGCTCATTGCGTCCTGGCTTTATTAAGTATTGATATCTCTCGTAAAAGAGTAGAGTTGAAATATTTCAAACCACTGCCAAGGGTAAGACTGTAATAAGATAACCCATGTGCGGGGTTCTCTCCTACAATTTGGTTCAATCTGAGTCTTTTATGAGATAAAATGTACTGGATCATGCGTTAATCTTAGGACAGCCGCTTACAGTACAGTTGTTGCTATTCTATTATTACCATGATATTTGACAAGATCATGTGTACCTTTTTTTAAAGACGGGTTAGAACGTTAACATTCTAAATAAAACAGAGCTAGCTACTTATACAACGGCACTTTGGGCAACATCTTTTATTCTAAACTTCCCATTTAGTAATGGCTTTGCCAATAGATTAATCATCGACAGAGAAGCCATCGGCCAAAGAATAATATTCTTAAAAATATATCCGTGGTTATATACAAAATAATAGAATCCGTAGCTTGCAAGCACAGATATAAACCACAAGTGCATGGACAGTGATTAACAATATCATGCTTAATTGGTTGATTTTGTAATGATTGATTCAGTAGGTCTGGGTAGACGTGGTCATGATATTTCCCAACCCTGGTTGTCATTTCTACAGGCTGACAGAGCGTTCCCACTCATCATTATTGACTTCGAGAAATAATGCACAGCTTAGATGATTAAGTTCCTCTAGTTAATATGGGGTCATCTTTACAGTTGATTGTTGCTATTTTGACCTCAATCTACATTAGGGATTGGCAATCGCATAGACACTGCGATCGTCCCATATGATACCATTACGCCAAAGGCCCATGGATTTTTTTGGTGCAACCTTCAATAGCTCACGCTATACACGCAATGTATATGCAGTGAATATCCTGACATTGCGTCCCGGGCTTACGTTCATGCAGAGTAATAGTAGATAGCGTATATAGTCATTTTCTAATCGCATGATCACTCACCACTAGACCTAACCGCATGTAGTTAGCTCTCTACAACTTATCTATCTATTCTGCAGTTTGTGTATTCAAAATTATGCAATCAGTTTGATGAATTATATTTTCACATAAATTGTGTCGACCGGAAAATTCCCTGAAATCGAAATCAAGCATAACCTGTTTTGCTTTCCACGACATCGTTATGATGGATAATCAAGCAAGGTCCATGAGGCACCACATATTCTGGTGTGGATGCTGGTTCGGTCCTGAACGATGTTAATGAGCCAAAACCTAACATAATATATATTTAAATTAAGACATTGCAACATGATCTTCTATTTGGAGTTCTAAAACGAGCCTGTATACGCTTTAACGTGTGGAAAAATGAGAGCAATCGTATTGTTTTGTACCTAAAATATCCTCTGAGCGCCCATTCTGTTTACGATTTTTCCAAGAACCTATCTGTCATAATGACTCGATATAATGGCATATTTAAGTTTTGGTAGGCGTGTTATTCGTTCATGATTAAATATTTTACTGTTAGGGAAATGGTATTCAGCATCTATGGTACCGAACTGAGCTGTCATCTATCATAAGGGCGGTGACTTACCACGCTTATAGCACCATTAACAACACAACACATTTACCACTGCTGGCAGCTTGACTGCGATGGTCATAGATGTCCGTGCCACGCTCCATTGGTGATAAAGCACCTGCGCTAATGACCCGCTACTTCCGATGACGTTGTACATAATGCTGACAAGAACATAACCAAAAAAACCCAAGCAGCTTTTGTAATTACTGCCGTTTGCAATAGCTGCGTGATGCATTGGGACTCTATTTAAAATATGAAGAAAAGTTGCGTAGATATGTTGTATATGATCATATTCGTACTTATACAGTTCTCGTTCAATATGATTCGTAACATTAATT
Source organism: Urechis unicinctus (assembly GCA_034190875.2). NCBI lineage: Eukaryota > Metazoa > Annelida > Polychaeta > Xenopneusta > Urechidae > Urechis > Urechis unicinctus. Next base: position 621,623 of record CM067355.1, read on the forward strand.
TACAGAAATCAGCACCTTCCCTAACGCTGTGCGTTATTGTATCCTTCGTGAGGCAAAAGGTAGCGATTGGCATCTGTCTGCGCAAGAGCGTTCCATAGAAAGTCTTGATATCATTCTGAAATCATCACTTACTGGCTTAAATGGCGTTTATCTAGCATAATATAGATGTTGCCACATGTTTGAGATTAACTCAAGACTACGAATCGTCATATGATTGACTTGATGATGGTGACGGTGATTGTATAAGGGATTAAGAAGATGATGACGATAACGATGACGATAGTGGTGTTGATGGTTATGATGATGATGATGATATTAATGATGATGATGTTGATGATGATGATGATGATGGTGATTATGATGATTATGAAGTAAAAAGAGGAGGACGACGAAGTAGAGGAGGAGCAGGAGGAGGAGCAGGAGGAGGAGCAAGAGGAGGAAGAGCAGGAGGAGGAGCAGGTGGAGAAGGCGGAATATATCAATGCATGTGAGGAACTGTAGTACAATATTTATCAGGTTGCATCTTGTAAAATAGTAATTAACATAATTAATTCATCACTGATTTGTTATTGATGACAGCCAAACGGATTTACGTTAATGATTTGTCTTTTGGGAGTTGCCACCAATATGGCCAGTGTCTTACCATGAGTCATTGAGTCACCAGTTTGAGTCTATTTAAATTGAGGGTCTCTTTTAAACGTTGCGAAAATATTGGATGTAACTGCTTCATTTCAGATCATCCGCAAAAAGCTCTGTAGTCGACTTTTCTGTAATGAATATCGACTTAAGGATGACTGAAGATTGATAGACCGTTTGTTTATTGTGCGGTGAAATTGATAGTCTCATATTTTAGCTTGAAACATAATCTATTGCATAGAGTATGCATACGAGGATGTTCCAGCAAACGGCAGCTGGCATGAATCAAATGATGGTTGATTATTTATCCAAATGTAATAAACATTTGCTCATCGATGCCATCTATGTGTCAAAACGTGGAAGCCTTTTGACATGCAAATGTCTCATACCCAGCCAGAAGTGTATTCTGCAACAGGTAAGAGGAAACATATAGGATTTAAGGCACGTTCTCTTATCAAACAAAGTACTCGTTGTACCCTCTTATAGCATCTCAATTTGGTCACAAAACAGCTTTAAAACATAATCGTAGTTCAGTTTTACAACATTTTTCTATAGCTCAGCAATGAAAACCGCCGTGTGCTATCGATACATGGACCTGGAGACATTTGTACGAGGACGATGCACGTTGGTTGTGGCTGTGTGAGTATAGGTGATGCTGGCCTTACTTTGGGTTCGATGTAGGCGTAATCTTTTCAAGTATATTAAAGATGTGATTTAGGTAAAACAGCAGCTTATCACATAGTAACGAAGCATTTACCTATATTGGGTTTGCTATGTACAGGACACGGAAGCTGACTACAATTGCAGTTTGAGGATAAAAAAAGACAACGCATTAATCCGGAAATAACCTCTAAATGCCAAATGCTAGAAGAAAAAATATTGCACAGTAGGCTTGGCGAGATTAAATGTGAAACGGTGCAATCTGGGCCGAGATTATCAGGCGATCTAGAAATTCCCAGACGACCATCTTAAAAGAATGATAACAAGTGATACATCCTCAGTTATCGCCCTTTGGCTTTTCACTTGGTTACGATAGCTCTTTGTATGCTTGCTTTTGTAATTTACAACAGGAAAGGTGGAATGTCCCGCAAGAGAGCTACAAAGAAGATGTATTTCCGGCGATAGAATGAATAGCCTCAGCATATCGCGCCCTAACGTTTCTTTTATTATATGCCAAGACTGATTAGAAACAATCAACGCTAACGTAAAAACATTGCTGCTGAGATGTATAAATGCATTTAGACTAGAAGTTTCACAAAGATACGAGAAACTTCTAAATGTTATTTTCAGATCGGAGAAATAATAATGCATACTGTCTTGGTCATAAACGTTTCCCAATGGCAATCTGTCATCACACAATGATATCTGATATTTCATACGCCACAGTTCCCACAAAATCGTTGTCGAATTACGCATCGTTAGCTTTTCTTTTTACGTTTCACGATCAACGTAAAATGAATAAATGACCTAGTTATAAAATCATCCGCTGTGCCGCTGCAAACGATAATATCATCATGGGAGTGTGAACTTTGTTGTGGTGGACAAGTTATTGTGACGCGTATAGTTCTACCGAGAACCATTAACCTGACAGATTAATGCAATGGTAAAGGGGGACACACGGTTTCATCTTGAGAAAATGTCGATCCCATGTACAGTGTATGCTATATGACGCTTTTGTAAAAGTTAGTGAGCCTACAAAAGCACAACTCGTACAACTTTGAGTATTGTTTTATCTCTATTCGCTTAAGGCAATGCGATTAGTAGACAAGCTAAGGGCGTTGATATTAAATTGATGTGGTAAATGCTGACAGCAGGTTAAACTTTGTTCAATGGACGGTTATTCGTTATGAAGGGTGCAATTTTGACGTGCTGATGTGTACAGGTAGATTGATATGACTAATTCTTCTTTTGCACAAGCAAAGTTGTTCATCAACACAATGTGGTAGCTATATAGAGCAATTAAGAGCATGCCATATTTCTGACGACAATGTTGATTGATTTTAACGCATAACCAGTAAACCACAACGTATATTTAAGCTCAAATCCGAGGCTCAGACAGAACGCAGATTCATGAGCTCACTATCACATACTCATTATGGCTATGTATATAAACTAATCAGACTGACATTACATATGTATGGGAAACCAGTATTCATGAGTACCAGTCGCAACAAGACTTGAAAGGTGCTTCGTTTGTCGTCGCACTATTGATAGATTACAGGCACATTAGCAATGCCATCCCAACTTCGTGGTTTGTGGCTATTGCCATAAATTATCCAGATTATGATGTAAAGCAAAAAGGCAAATTTACATTTTCGTAAGCAAGTAAAAAGTAACATTGACAGCAGGTTCTACATTACTGCTTTGACCCATTTTTAAAGCAAGATGTGACGATTGTTAGCGAATACAGATATTCATCTCTATGAAGATCGTTTGTCTACCAGCTGCAGTTCTGTTTAGATAAGCCAGCGACTCACGCTGATTGCTGCATTCATTACTCGATAACGAAAATATACATGGCAACTCAGTGTAAAGTTCGAGTTTTTGCACGCTTTATTTGTACTTGTAGTACGGCATCTGCAATGAAAGATTAAAATAAAATCGTGTCGTGTAAAGATACTTATTTGACTTATACCAAATCAATGCAACCCGGTCATCAATCAAATAATGTAAAGATTGTATTGAAAAGTACATTTATTGAGAAGATAAGGGTACTCACGAATTGTACTAGACAAAGCACGTTAAACATTAAAATTTCTAAAAAGGAATTCATTTGGGAAAAAAATAATTGGTTTATATACTTGGTAACATCGGATGCTTAAACAAGGAACTGCTGGTTACTTGAAAGACGCGATAAATGAACATATCAGTAACCGTGTTATCTGGGAATGGTTTGTGCCGATGTGAAATAGAGTGCGCTATTCATGGTATTGGAATGCATGTGCACAGGCTAGAAACTGTAAATTGTGAAACGGTGCATAGTTGATGTTATCGACACAACTGAAATTGGCTTGCATTGGCTGAACTATTTTGTTGACATAGTAGACTCGGATGTACAAGCAGCCTACGAGGCCACATGCAAAACAAAATAAATTTATGCATGGTTGTGGACTGAAGCAGTATCTTGAGCATATCCAACCATCCTTTGATATGCCATTTGTTTAGAAATGTAAAATATTTAGGGCTCTAAAATGTTCTTACTTAAGTTTTTTGCACACTTACATAACCAAACGTAAACCCGTCTACATAGGAAAACAGTCCATATACAAGCTTTCGACCGCAACAAATTGCCTTTATCAGTAACTACCAGAATATGTAAAATAGTCCCATTTACCGAATAAGCTTATGTTCAGACAGCCAGGGCTCGAAAAGAAAGTGCTAATAATGCGTTTATGGGTCATTTGCTATATCCTTTGCCAATTCCCGAGGGTCGTATGATCAACTTAAGGTGCCTGATAGAAGAAGGTTGCTGTTTGCAGCAGCAGGGATGTATCTGACTGTACTGAGTACATGTTTACGGTCTTGAATCATTCTAAGATATCTTCATAACTCATTCGCAACGTCAAGTAACTCCAGATTTGTAATTTATTCATACACAACAAATCCCTAATTGTAGCTGGTGTCCACCTAAGCTATGATAAGAGCGAACAATATCTAACGTTGCTTCTGAGGGTGTTATATTTGCGACTCAGTAGGATGGCTTGGCTCAATATATGATCTTAAAGTTTATATGCTTGGCATCATATCTTTACCAGCTGTCTGATTGTTTTATTGATAAGAATCCCTAATATGCAATCCCCGCTTCTGGGATATATAAGTCCCACAACATTCGCCTTGTTTCAACTATAACAAGAAAACCATTTATGTACTCATCAATTAGTTTGTCCGTTTAAGCTTCAAAGTCATCAATTCCATTTTTGCTCGGATCATATAAAACGACTTGCAAGTTCAGCTTATACTGATCTCAAATGCTACAATGCCACCACATAGCTAAATGTAGCTTTGCCTGTTTGAGCAATAGCTATGAGTAGATCCTATTGTGTTAGTTCATGATGCCGGGATTTACCGATTATGCTGGAATGCTGGGTTCCAATCGAACGATAGTACACTTAGATAGGACGTCCCCCAGTTAGGGGCATTCTATGAACGTTGACGAGGAGATATGATTACTAATGCGGCATCTACATAGGGGTAGGGAAAATACTGATAAAGCACGTTTGCAAACATGTTACACCTGTCGTTGGCTTCTTGGGGCGCATTATCAAGCAATATTTTTTATCATACCAATATGTCGTAGTCTATTTAATCTATTTGTTTGAGAATTAACTCATTCGTGTAACTCGATGAAAAAAGATACATCAAATAAGTAACATATTCACAAAACATCCAACCTGAAATGTGTTTTGTTAACTGCAAAGACTGTGAGCAAAGCTTTAATCCGACAATAATATACGGTGTAAAACTTGAGGTTAATCCTTGCTAACCAATGGCATGGAGCCGATAGACAATCTGTTTTGCCCATACCACTCAATGACGCGGTTTTGGCTGGCGTCTGCAAAGGCCTTATTTTGATGATTAAAGCATTATATTCATATCGATCAGTTGCTGACACAAAAGTTACTGATATTATTAATAGAACAATCATTATATCTATTTCAAAGAAATGCCCATTTCCGCTACTCATTACCACATGCACACATGACTAAAACATTCAAGGAAATATTTCGCCCAGTATATCAGATATTGATTTACATGGCTGACGAAGCTAGCTCATTTTTATTTACAGTTGAATTCCGGTTGGATCCAACAATTGGCGCTGGTTGCATCTGGCAGATATCAAACTCTGCGTATCAAATGATGATAATAAGCTTACATGTTTTTAATAAGGCCTGCGATAATGCACAAACTGAGTAGGCGTAAGCAATCGTCTTGTTGCATATTTTTCACGGCGATACATTATACGTTTTAGTCGCGTGCTTAGGCTGACGCACAGATGGAATCCTGAACAATAATGTATGCATCTTGCCAGAGTAACTGCACCAGTGCTGTTGTCTTTGAAATAATCGTCTGGCTGTCGCCGTGTACCATCATAAAGCATGCAAATACTTATCTACGATAAACAGCCAGTCATACATCAATGAACGTTACTCTAACTAGATGCAAATAAATATAGATATCACGTTTTAAGCCTAATTTACAACAAGCAGAAAGTAAGTATGTCAGCCCGCATCTACTATTCAAATCACCTAAATCACATTATTACCTAGTAGGCTTTAACAACTTATCAAAATTCGTTTGTTTGCTTTAAGGAACGATCTACTAAGTTAAGATGAAGGTAAACATATCTCAGCGAGTCGATTGTTTGCTTAATCGAAAAGATAACTTTTATCCACAAAAGTAATTCCGGAAAAAAGCCAAAACAATAACCTGTTTAGACTAATGCAACCATTCTGGCCATTGCCGTTATACATGGTCACTTGTGAGCGCAATATGCAAAACAAAATATGCAGCTACCAAAGGGAGACGGCAGCGATAACTGTCAAGCATAAGTGTGATGGATAATGGGTAGTTAGGGGAGTTCGCATTAAACCAGCTTGTCTAATGCTCACAAATCTCCGCACGAACTATCCTTCCATTTTCAAATCAAACCATCCATCAAATAACAACTCATTTTATTTGCGTATTTTACTCTCAATAAACACTGAATAAATAAGAATAACAGTGATACAATATTAAACATGCAGCCTTCTGATATCAAAAATGGTACGTTATCTCATACGTATAATGTATAAGATGGAGCAGAATTTGGTTATATAGCCAAAGTCCAAGATCGATGAGCAACAGCGCTTAATGTGTCGAATGAATAAGTTCATTGTGTATGCATTGTGCCAGTTAAGGATCAGATGAGGGTGGTCCCCATAAGGACTCGATCAGCATCAACCACAGCATCCGACAATATCAAGAGCCTATGGAGCTGATCTATGTGATAATCAACAGATTCATGAAGCGGTTCGGAAGTTAAGTTGTTCGTTTTTTGGTCGTTATTGGCATATCCAGTGACCATAAGCACACAGTTGAATCGTGCGATCCTTGACAACGTTGACAAGGAAAACATGTCGAGGAGCATCGGATTTCAACGAGTCGCACAATACATTACCAAAATACCACTGCTTTTATCGGGTGCTTATTTTTCATCTGTCCGCTTAAGACATCGCATTGTTCGCACCCGTGAGTAAATTAATGTATTCCGGTATTTCGTAGTCTCTAGAATCCATCAACATTGCTGCGCTAATAAGCGCTTCGACTGTAGACCATGTAGCCAGCTTAGCCTCAGAAAAGACAACATTATATAAGCAACAGGTCCAACTCATCGTGATGGTGACGCATTCATACCATTAAGTGTAATGCGCGTGTAATGCAATCAGCGCCATGAATAGGCTTTATCCTTTCCGTTCATGAATATGCATAAGCAAAACATGGACCGTTCCCTGGAAAACATAATTTGGCAGAAGCAAGTAATTGGATATGATCGGGCAAGACAATTGTATATAAATATTGGGTTCATCATTGCCATGGGAAATATTTAGGTACACGTGCTATATTGTCGGTTAAATGTATAATTCTAGTAAGGTGTCATGTACACTGTGTATACTAACGAATGTGAACGCATTATTTATATTGGACAAAATAGCTAAGCTTCATTTTTAATTTATAATTTGTAAATTCATCGTGGTAATGAATTTTTTTATCATATTTCACATTATGGTAAGCACCTAACTGCAAAAAGGACATGCGTCATTTGAGTTGTTTTCTGCTGAGCTATTAACGCTTTGCCTATCTGCATCTCTTCATGGGTTATTTGAGTGGCAATTATTTTAGTCCGATACATTATGGATCATGTGTAGTACTGTTACTAAAGGCGACTTTATTCGCTCCTGACCTCTTCTTCTGATATTACTCTCCGTGATATGGGAGACAAAGGGTTGTTTTTGCCCTCTAGCATAAATCTATAGCCTGTATTTCCCAATGGCTATTGATGGAAAAAGTTGAGCGCTATGCCCTGGCAATATATATGTATGCCAGCATCTATCATAGTTACCCCTGAGTTATCAAGTCAGTGCAATGAACAACTTAAGTTGCTATATCAATGGATGTCTATTTCATTTATGCGTAACTAAACTATTGACAGCAATTATATACACGTGTCTAACCACCGAAAGGCCTAAAGTGATTGTAGCATGCACTACAGTGAACAACCCTGTCTGCGTATGTGGTGATATTTTCTAAGGGGCTCTAACTTATGCAAATTATATCGAAATTGCGAATAGTATGTTACTCACTTTGTCAAACTTGAGTCGTTCACAGTCGAATAGGTATCTACAATTCAATGTGACACTGCTTAGTCATGGGCGTTGCACATATTGAAATTTGCCGTCCAGCAGAAATTCATCTGCGCTCATTGTTCCGGATGATTGATGAAATATACATTAACAGAATATGAAAGGCAATGATCCGTCCATACAAGCGTAGTAGATCCTTTCGCATCTGCGTATTTTACCTTGTGTTCGATTTCACGCTCAACTATGTATGACCTTCTAATCAAGCATATGTCGGGTCAAATCAACTCCTGCAGAATCGTATCACGCCGAATGTTTTGAATACGCTGATGTCATATCCCAATCGTAGACTATGAATTCATTGGATATTTATGAATTTTGTAGATTTATTTCAAGCAAAGCAAATATCTCATGGTTTGTATGGATTACTTATAAAATGATCGACCGACAATAGTTTGTGTCTGACGTAGCAGGAACGAAATCCACGCCTCTTCATTTTTATCCTTTTCGTCGCTGTCTCTACACAAACGGCCAACGCCTCAAATCCATAAATGGAATACGCCAATTTAATGCCAAACACAGTATGTATTGATATCATATGGGCTTGGCTCTTCGTTTCGTTCTTCTACGTTGCCTTTTCTTTTGCTCAGCACTTTTGTCCTCGTCGAAGTCAACATACACTATTGTAGTCCCGTTTTAATGTTAGGAATTATGCAAAATAATATGATCACTGCATTGTCTTCGGTGATTGTAATTTCAAATGTCTTCAAATTCTATCTTTATGCAACCTATGTATGACTTTTATAATGCTCGAGATAAGCAATGGAATAAATCACGTAACTGATCAAGATTCGGAAGAATTATGTTCTAGAATCATGCAAATACAACATATCCAACCTTCGATCAAATTATCCAGAGAAATCACTTACATATGTGGGCATGGTTGCTGTACTTAATTAAACCTCGTCTTCGTTTTCTTATATTTGGGAAGCTTTAATAAATCTTTGGGGGAATGTCATATTGTTTTATCAGAGCATAAGAAATGAGCTATCGCAAGTATATGCTGTCATCCCACTGCGAAATACTAGTTGTACTGACGGACCATGCATCACCCGCTAATGCGACCAGCTCACCGTATGCATGGTCCTGTGATGTCACAGAAAAACAAGCGTCACAGTGAAAAACTATTCTGAGCCCGTCATATGGCTGTTAAATCATCACGACTGCGACACAAACCAGAAAGTAACAATACTCGGTGCAGTTCAGCAAATAATCCCGATGAGTCAATCTGATATGACTGAAACAAATTGCTGTCTGTTTTATTAACATCGACTCGAAGGTCTGTGAATATGACAGCTATCGTGCATCAGTGTGATAGATTCAGAAAAACATGGCGTCGGCTTATAAACGCAAATATTGATTTTTCACGATCCGCTCATGTACTCGCAATTATATCGAATTATCAACTTCATCTTTGATTGCATATCCTATAATTAAGGTCAAACCACCTCAGCAGAGGCAATCACCTTAACAACAAGGCGTCAGCGGCTAGCCTATTATATGCATTCAGATGTGAGGTTGTTTTCAAGCATACATTAGTTTAGTAAGATACCACTGCAATATTCGAAAATAAACAACCGAAATGTATTAATTGGGCAACATCATCACCTGAACATAACCCACAATGCTCAGCATCGCTTAAAGCCTATTGGTTTAAGGATTGTTGCATTTATGTGACCCAATAAATGATATGAATGTAATGGGGTGTAAGAAGCAGCCAATATTATGTGGCCTAAGGGTCAGCGGTAAATCATGGAAACGTGTGTTTTGTACATACGCCGATTTCTAAATATTGGATTTTAAATTGTCAAATGATACGTTGTCATAACAAAATGGACAACAACCTCTATTTTATGCAACAACTTCATTTTAAGAGAACACGGTCGTGAGACCCGCATTAACACACTTCCAGCCTTTAGTGTTTACTGTATTCGTGTTATGAATTATAAACTGCAACATTGCATTTAATAAACTCGATTGTTATTTATGAGCAAGAATATAGGGAAGTATGCACTATAACTAATTGTCAAAAACTGTGTGGGTGATATATTGCAGCATCAACCACAACTTCCGACAATATTAAGAGCCTATTGAGCTGATCTATGTGAAAATCAACAGATTCATGAAGCGGTTCGGATGTTTAGATGGTCGTCTGTTGGTCGTTATTAGCACACCCTGTATTAAATGACCATATGCACACAATTGAATCGTGCGATCCTTAACAACGTTGACAAAGAAAACATGTCGAAGAGCATCGGATTTCAAAACGACGAACGATACATTATTAAGATACAAGTGCTTTTATCGGGTGCCCAATAATGGGCTGTCCGCTTAAGCCACTGCAGTGCTCGCACCCTTTAGTTAATGGATGTATGCCGGTCTTTTCATTGTGTACATCACCGCTAATACATATTTAGCTTGGCTGGCTCACTCGCCTTTTCTATGCTTTCAGATATACTAGTCTTGAGTTAGGCCATATTAGGTCAAGGTAATGTGCGTCTTTACTGCAACCTTGCAGGCAATGCAAATGTACGTGCGCGCTACATTGTCGGATAAATGTATAATTCTAGGAAGGTGCCATGTAGACTATGTATACTAACGAATGTAAAAACATTATTTATAATGGACAGAATAGCTTACCTTCATGTAATAATTTATGGTTTTATAAATTCATCGTGGTAATGCATTTTTTTAAATATATTTCAAATTATGGTAAGTAGCTAACTGCAAAAAGTACATGCGACATTTGAAATATAGTTGATTACTGCTGAGCCACTTACGTTCAGCCCATCCGCATCCCTTCATTGGTTATTTGAGTGGCAATTATTTAAGTCCAATATGTTATGGATCATGGGAAATACTGTATCTAATAGCGACTATTCTCGCTTCTGCCCTCTTGTACTCACGTTTCCCTCATTGATAAGGGAGACAATGGTCTTTATGGCGCTGTGGCATGAATATTCAGCTAGTATTTCCCATTGGCTATTGATGGGAACAGTTACTTTTCGACAATATATATGTATGCCACCATCTATCATATTATGGGATGGATTTACCCCTGGATTATCAGGTCAGTGCGATGAATAACTTAAGTTGCTTTATCATTGGAATATCACATCCCAATAGCAGAAACTGAATTCATTTGATATCTGTGGATTTTGTAGATTTACTTTAAGCAAAGCAAATATCCCATGGTTTGTATGGATTACTAATAAAATGATCGAACGACAATAGTTTGTGTCTGACGTAGCAAAAACAAAATCCACGCCCTTTCGTTTTTATTTTTTTCGTCGCTGTCTCTACACCAACGGCCAGCGCAACAAATCCATAAACGGAATACGCCAATTTAATGCCAAACAAAGTATGTAGTGATAACATATATAAGCTTGTTTCTTCTTTTCCTTCTTCTGCGTTGCCTTTTCTTGTGCTAAAAACTTTTGTCCTCGCCCCAGTCAATATACACAACTGTTGAAGTCCAGTTTTAATTTTAGGAATTATGCAAAACTTTTTGATCACAGCATTGCCTTTGGTGATTATAATTTCAAATTTCTTCCATTTCTATTTTCATGTAACTAAAATGAGTGATTTTTATAATGCTAAAGCTAAGCAGTGGAATAAATTACGTAAATGATCAAGATTCGGAATAATTTTGTTCTAGAAACATGCAAATACAACATATTCTTTATACAGATTGCAACTATGATATACTAATCCAAACCTCGAATTCATTATCCAGGGAAATCACTCATATATGTGACTATGGGTGTAGTACCTAATAAAATCGCGTCTTCGGTTTCTTATATTTGGGAAGCCTTGATAAATCTTTGGGGGAAGGTCATATTGTCTTATCAGAGCATATGAAATGAGCTATTGCAAGCAGATGCTGCCATCCCACTGCGAAATACTCGTTGCACTGACGGACCATACATCACCCGCAAATGCGACCATCTCACCGTATGCATTTTCCTGTGATGTCACTGGAAACGTGCGTCACAGTCAATAACTATTCTGAGCCCGTCATGTGGCTGTTCAATCTTCACGACTGCGGCACAAACCAGAAATTAACAATACTCGATGCAGTTCAGAAAATAATCCCGATGAGTCTGATATGACTAAAACAAATTGCGTCTGTTGTATTAACAACGACTGGAAGCTCTGTAATTATGACAGCTACCGTGCATTAGTGCGATGGATTCACAAAAACATAGCGTCGGCTCATCAACGCAAATATTGTTCTTTTTACGATCCATTCATGTTCTCGCAAGTATATCGAATTATCGAACTCATCTCTGATTGCGTATCCGATAATTTAGGTCCAACTACGTCAGCAGAGGCAATTATATATATATATATATATATATATATATATATATATATATATATATATATATATATATATATATATATATATATATATATATATATATATATATATATATATATGAAAATATATATATATACACATATATATATATATATCTATATATATATATATATATATATATATATATATATATCTATATATATATATATATATATATATATATATATATGTGTGTGTGTGTGTGTGTGTTTGTGTGTCTGTGCGTGTGTATATATGTTGAACAACCTTTAGTGTTTACCGTAATCGTGTTATAACTTATATTCTGAAGCTTTGCATTTAATAAACTCGATGGTTATATATGAGCACGATTATAGGAACGTTTGACTGTAACTAATTGTCACAAACTGTGTGGATGATATATTGCAGGTTCATATAGAATTTGTATTTCTGGTGAAATAAATGTCAATTCCAATGGTGTATCAAACATATTTAATCGGTTCAGCTTTTCCAAACATGTGTACAGCAAGGTAAAAGATTGCCTCCATATTGTTTTTAGCTCTTGGAACAATGGTTAGGCATTTAGACGATTAATGCTGGCTCTGTAACACATTCGTTACATTGGACATTTGTACATTCCATCTGGTCGAGTTCTGACACACCTCAATAATGCAAGGGTATAGGTACCTCAGCAAATATGGATCATTATTAATTGACAAACAATCATATTCTTCGTTCCAAATAAACTCCAATCGTATATTGCATTGCTATCCGTCGTATCGAACAATCAATCGTAATCATCCAAATGTAGTGAAGCCAGAATTATAAACATTTATCATCATTAAGCAAATTGTGCAACGACATAAACTCATTAAATAGCACGCATCCAATGTACCCGATTACTGCAACAAACAGTAACGTGTTTGACTTTGTGAAGCTCGACTGACCAATAAAGCAAATCACCGTGCCGATTTTAATGGACAGGTACGTGAAGATGAAATACAAATATCCAATGCATCACCGCAAACTTTGACATATCTGTTGGCTGCAATATTCGATCACTAGTTTGTTTGCTGACTGAATCAAACTATTTGTGTAATATCCATAGCAATGCTGAAACAGCTTAATTACGCGATATCATCCAGATTATCATACTTTTCTATACAGCGTATTAACAATTGCTATCATACGCAACGATTTCATACGTAACACATTTATCCTTTATATAAAAAAGCCAAACACGCCGGCGACCAAGAAACTAATCAGCCGACGATGCCTCTACATGGCCACACCATGAGAATCATTGAATGGTTTGATAGCACACCCTAATTAGGTTTATGCACGAGCCACTTTTATAAATGAACGGGGATGAAGCACTACCTTTCATGATTATTGATTATTGTGTTTCTCACATCCATGATGGTCTTAGTCAATGCTTACCTAAATCACTTTGAGCATGGCATTTGTAGAATTTACCGTCGTCAAAGCAAAGCAGCTTTAGAATTCATAGATGTTTAGCGCTTTGCAGAAAACATGCGTATCAAGGTTATTGCATACATTTAACTCAATGTAGGTACAAAACCATTCTGTAAGTCTTCTAACGAATGTCAAATATATCGAAGTGCGCCATTATCATAGAGAATCACCGCACTGTGCATGCGGTGGTTCATGTTTTTTCAATTTTTGTATTTCAGTGACCCAAATGAATAATATGTGAGTTATGCAGTGGATTACAGCATATCTGATCCCAACCAATATACCGCTATTGTAGTATCAAGAAGGCATAATGTATATTGTGTGTGATTCTTGCCCATACCTTGTCTAATAAACAATTTTACGATTCGGATTTGTAAAAAGTTTAGTGAGTTAGTGAGCTTATATGATACCGCTACTGCGATAACATGAAAGCATAATGCATCGTGCGTGTAATTCTTTGTCGGATTTTGTCTTCAGATTCACATTTCTAAAAAGTTTATCCCGCGTTTTATCAAATCAGAGTATCGAGCTGTCTCCAGTTGCTGCTTTCATCACACTGTTCAATCACTTGTTTATACGACCTAAACACGCTTACTCTGCTAATGAGACCAGCCGTCTGAATGTTTTGTACCCTGGGTTGTCGTATGAAAACATGAATATCCGAGATTCACTAATCAGAGCCAGCAGACGGTCGTTCATGTATTACTGTTTTAGCATATAGCGGAGATGAGTTATAGATGAATTACCCTGAAGCAGAACGCGATCGCGTGTAACTTGGCTTATGATGATAAGATAAATAACATGAAAGTCTTGCAAATGCTTATATTAATCAGCTTCGATGCAGATAAATAGCGTTTTTGCCATTGATTATATGCTGTGGATAAACCATGTGTGTATTACCAGTTGGTGTATGCGGCCAATGCATTTCAGATGCTTGTAGATACTTAGTCGGTCCACATTTGCAATTATGAATCTATTGTAGATTTAGTCTTCAATAGCGTGCACTTGCAATAATGATGTATTTCAGCCGTTAATTTATTTTAGTTACCTACCCTGTGTAAAAGTAACATATATCAGAACTTATGATTAGCTTTATACCAACCCTATCAAATTAAACTCCTTTTCCTTGGTAATTCGTCGCAGTGGTACAGTGGAAGGATAATACTTGATGACTAAGATATTAATTTTGTTGGTGGTAATCTGACAATTGACACTTTTGGTTAGGCTGTTAACCTATTGCGCCCAAATATATGTGACTGTAATCATAGTAAGCTCCCAGAGCTTGGGAGATGACTTGGCCATTTATGCGTTATCTGCATCTTATTGGTCGGGTAAAGCGATGGCGTTGTCTTTGGTAATATAAGCCAGTCAGCAGGAGTTAAGCTTTGGTGCAAAGGACTCATAAATTGATTATCTGATAAACTGACCTGTTACCAAATGATGCCGTTGTCTTTGGTAATGCTGTAAAAGATCACCAGGAATCTGTCAATTAGTCCTTCATATATCGTTCAATAAGCTATGCAATCGCATGATATATATATATATATATATATATATATATATATATATATATATATATATATATATATATATATATATATATATATATATATATATATATATATATATGTATGTATTTATATATATAACTATAGAAATATATATTTATATATATATTTATATATCTGTGTTATATATATATATCTGATATATATATATATATATATATATATATATATCTATATATATATATATATATATATATATATATATATATATATATGTAAAACCAAACAAGATGACCTAAGCGTGATATATATATATATATATATATATATATATATATATATATATATATATATATATATATATATATATATATATATATATCTATATATATATATCTATATATATCTCCTCTATATAGTATCTATATATATATATATATATATATATATCTATATATATATATATATCTCTATATATATATATATATATATATATATATATATATATATATATATATATATATATATATATATATATATATCACGCTTAGGTCATCTTGTTTGGTTTATGAGCGTTTTAAGTCCTCTGCTGTCTTACTACGGATGGCAGCGTTTTGAGAGACGCTTGTTGCTTGGATGTTGTTAGTATGTTGGATTTCATTTGTGCGTACAGCTGTAGTATACATGTTTGCTAGTACCACTTACAAGTAATGTTGCCCCTTGCTAAGTTAATGGTAACACAACAGCTAAGGAAACATTAATGCAATAGAATTTTGATTGCCCTGCGAGAAAGGGTCGTGGCGAGTAATGCACTCGGTTATTTTTATCGTTGTGCGAGAGCCACTGATCTAACCTGGAGCAGCCGTTTTGCTAGTGAAGGCAGGATGTTCAGTCGCCCTGGCAACATTAATCATTTGACATTTTTCTCCTAGACCGGATGGAGACGGTGGCCATTCAATTGCTTGGATTAATCAATGGTCTTATCGCGTTGAGTGTCGTTGACGATAGGGAATTTCGTTTTATGAATCTTCAACCATCACTCGGGAGCTGCGCTATAATATGATAAACATTAAATGTTTTGTGGATTGTTCCACTTTGTTTGCTTGATACAACTGTGATCTTGTTTGCTTGATACAACTGTGATCTTGTTTGCGTGATACAATTGTAATTGTGTTTGCTTGATACAACTGTGATTTCGTTTGCTTGATACAACTGTGATCTTGTTTGCTTGATACAACTGTGATCTTGTTTGCTTGATACAACTGTGATTTTGTTTGCTTGATACGACTGTGATTTTGTTTGCTTGATACAACTGTGATCTTATTTGCTTGATACAACTATGATCTTGTTTGCTTGATACAACTGTGAACTTGTTGGCTTGATACAACTGTTGTTTTGTTTGCTTGATACAACTGTTATTTTGTTTCCTTGATACAACTGAAGATTTTATGTATCAATTACGTGGTCTGATATGAGTTGTTCTTAGAATACATCCGGCTGAGTGATGTTGACCGACGACATCGACCGGCACAAATATCAGCAAATCAGTAGCCTTGGTTTTATTGGCTATGTATAAAGTATCTAAAAACTGGCAAAGACATACCTGTGACACTTTCAATATCTAGGGTATATGATACTGTTGGATTACGCGTTTACAACGTAGCTGGATCGAATTTTGAGCATACTAAGTAATTTTGCGTATACTAAATGGTCTGTATCTTAAATACATTGTTTTGTGTTACTAACAATGAAATTATGATTGATGAATTTGACGATGAAATGATTTATTTAATGATACAAGATATTTTTAGTATCGTAACAATGTATTTAAGATACAGACCAAAGCCTTCTGTTCATCTGCTAAAGACTCTTTCTTGATAATTTGTGTGATATTGAACCCCACCTCATTATGTACATTAGTGTTATATATGTGACTAAGGTCAGCAATATTGCGACCCAAAGGTGAAAGGGCATTAGAACAAGCATGTTTGATCACATACTAAACTACTGCATTGTCACTGTGATTCATTTGGACAATCATTCTCAGCGTTTTAATGCATAAGGAAACGCTAATATGTAGTTGGCCACTTAATGGCCCCAGTACTCAGTGAGTACCCAAGTATGCGAAGCAATTGGAAGGCTGAGTATTCGCCTAACAGCCTTATTCCACTGAACACATATTCTTTTCTAACCATCAGAATCAATGGTCCATACCTGGGAGCCATAAAAACTGCAGCAATAGGAATTGAATAATTTACACAATGTGTTTGTATGCATCTCTCCAAAGTTCCCCATCATTTTATTAAAAGCAACATTAAACATAGAACATTTTGATGTGCAATCACTATAATCATTCAAAATGTTATCAATGACGTTCCCCAAGTGTTTACTAGTTGTAGCCCATTCAATAGTAGAGCCATACAATATCACCTTATCAAATTCATTTACTGCCCTGCCATATTTTATGCATTTTGTTTTCAAAGGATTATATTCATCAGCAAATCGTTCACATATTTTCAACATATTGTTCAGTGCAATGAGACTTGGACTGAGTAAGGTAATGTCATCAGCATAACCAAGCGCACCAACATATTTGCTGCCTATATGACAGCCTAGTCCAGCCTTTTTTAACCTTTGTATCAGCTCGTCAATGTACACAGTAAATAATATCGACATATATGACACCACCTTGCTTAACACCGTTTGATACATGACACTCTTTTGATAAGCATGCATTCCATTCAATAGATATAGTCTGTCTCGAATAGCTATCCATAAGAAACCTAACTATAAGCGGAGGCACTTTACGATGCAATAGCAATTTGAATAATTTTCCATAATGTACCCTGTCAAAGGCTTTACTAGCATCTAACAGACAACTAAAAACATCACTATTTCTTTGTGTATAATAACTAATTGTTTCTTTATATACAGTCGTGCAAAGGATTGTAGAATGTCCCTTTTTGAAGCCAAAATGAAGATCAGGCGTACATAAAACATTGCCATACTATTTAAGAATTATCATATCTAAACCTTTGCAAATTGAACTACATAATGCAATCCCTCTGTAACTATCGCTACAGCTTAATGATGATCGCATATCTTTTGATATCGAAACAATCGTTGAATTTAATAATCTATCAGCTGTATGGCCATATGAAATCATAGCATTGAATAGTTTACATAAGAGACCAGCAAGTTTGGGCGTCCCGTTAATCAAATGGTCAGAATAAAGCACACGATTGCCATCGCTTTTGTTACTCTTCAACTTTCCTATATATTCAAATAAAACAGAGGATGTAACAACATCATATCTCGCACTGTTATAACTAATACCAGCATTAACCGCTTTCATCACTTCACGCATTTCATTATCGTTTGTTATTGAATAACGCCAAGTATTTATCAAGAAAAAGGTTTGCAATAGGCACTGGGCCACTTGCATTATCTACCGCAGTAGGTACACTCTTACAGTTTGGATGGATCTTTTTTAGTTCACGCCAAAAGTCTGTATTACTATATGAGTTTTCAGCCAGTTTTGCCTTCTTTATATCGAACTCATTTTTTTGGGGCTGCGCGTACGGCATAATGATATTTATGACGTGACTGCTTCATTATGTCATACACAGTGCCTTTGTTAGGTTTGCCACACTCGATCCAAATCCAATGCCAGAAAAGTGATCGTTCTTTCTCTTGTTTTACAATCTCTAACCATCCCGCAATTTTCCTTGAAACAGGCTTCTTTGCCAGCTTGAGTACAACAGCCAACAAAGCACAGCATGCGATACAAACACACCATCAAGCAAAATATCCAATTCACGTTTGTACCGATTAACATCTACCTCTGTTGCCTGACTCCAAGACAGCCGATCATCTCGCAAGAAACCCTGACTCTCTGTAGACATAACGTTGTCAATATTTACAGCTATTGTGATGAATATAGCATTATGATTTGACGGGTTTGTTGGGTCACGAATAACATTACTGCATAGCAACTTACTAAAAACATAATCACTAACTAGAAAATGGTCGATACAAGACATCTGATTTAAAGCAAAATTAGTATATGTACAATCTTTTGAGGAGTTTTTACTGTTCCAAGAATCCCTCAAACAATTTCTCTCCATAAAGTCATTCAAACAGCGAGTCTGTGCATTGGTTCTTTCAAACGATGTGTTTAAATCACCACAAATTACAACCGAGGTACAACTAATTGAATTGACAACAGACTCAATTACATTAATAACCTCCTCATATTCGTTTGTTACTTTGTTTATTGAATAATTATCACAAGGCATATATACGCAAATCAATAGCACACTCCGCAAAGAAGAATTATAAATCGTAATGCAACAAACGCTGCTGTGAGGTATATCTATATATGACACATGCTTAGAAAGAGACTTTCGGTATAAAATTGCAGTCCCACCATAAGGGCGCCCTACTAGAATGTCAGATGTTGAGTCCATAACAGACTTTCCAACAAATTGCACATTAATTAGCATCGACACATTTTCTTTTAATAACCAAGTTTCTTGTAAACACATTATATCACAACTGTAACGGTTCAAACAATCGCTAACATAGGGAGTACACCTCTTTTTCCCTTCCACATTCAAAATCATTTATTAAAACCATTGCTGTTTGGACTATTATCAATTCTGTCCATAGCTACACCGCATATCGGTAAGCTAGCCCAAATATAATTCTGGATCTTCTCGGCTTTTATATGTAAACATAGTTTCATCATCGATATAATTTACTATTAACTACCAATATAATTACCGCAATTATTCTTCGACTAACAACCAATAATAAAATAACACCGAAGCATGACAAGAACACTTGGCCAATGAGATGAGTGAGGCGTGTAAAATCGATGTGTTCGGCTTGTAACATAGACTACTTTGTTTCATGTCATGTTGCTGGATAGCGACATCGATTAAATTCCAATCGATGTACACGACAGTGGTGCAACTCATATAGTTGCATTTGGTTTATCGGTTGCACAATCAATACTTCTGTTTGTGACTGGCATGAAAATAATTAACTGCTAACTCATCGCCAAAATACGGACAAATCGTCTACGCTTCGCTAGCATTTTGATGCTTATTTTGCACACCATCACCCATGATTATATCATATATTTCTAAGAATACTTTTAGAAGAGCCCATTTTATAACGCATTTCACTTTTCTAAAATTTAGCATCATACGGTTTGTGTGTCAAGTATGCTTATGTGCGGACATATGGTAAAAAAGATACCTATTTAAGATAATTCCGTCCTTTTGATGTTCAAAGCAAATTTGTACATTTTGGCGGCAATATCTAAACTATTCCCATCACAATTGTAGCAAACTAATGTCTGCATTATGCCAGGCATAGAATAGAGTAAAAAGGCTTGATTGTGCATTTGATATTATATACATAAGACTCAGCTACTAAGTAAGTTACTGCATTGCCAAATCAGAGAATAGACAGCTACAAATTATCTGAATGAATACCCTCAAATGCGGAAAATTTGATCTATATTTGCGGAGCAATTATGAGCAGATGGTATTATATGGAAATTATTGAAGGCATGTCAAGCAAATAATTACAAATGACACGTCGTTGCTAAGTGTTTTACCTGTCATACCATAATCATGTATGCAATATCATGTAGTGCAATAACTGAAAAGCGTAAGCAGCAGCTGTAACTCTATTGACAGGCAAAGGTTTTATTACGCTGCTAAGATTCACTTATCATACCTCCCAATCAGCTGTTAGTATAAGAAAGTCTTTCGTAGCTTCCGCTAAGAATGCATCAGGTGCGTTCAAAAGTTTTGGTTGCATAGTAAGCACCGTTAAATGTAAATGTGTTTGATGTCGCGATATAAAGTTTTTGCAAGGCAAAGAACCGACGTTTCGACGCCTAGGTTTGTGTTAGTACAAGTATTTTACGCTGGTTGGTCGCTACACGATGATAAGGTGGCACAGTAAAAGAAAATGTTGCATCAAATCATCAGTCAATTTTCGTAATCGTAACCATGTAATCCGACCACAGGGCTGCGACTGTTGTATCACGCAGTACGGCACACGTAGCGAAAGTGCCAACAAATATTATTGCTCTGCACCCACAAATATCTGCTTACATTGCATGTAACCTTGACACACAATCATCACAATTGCATGCTTGACATATGTGCAGTATCTATGCATTTGTTTAACTAAAACACCGATTCATAATTCTCTCAGCATTGGCATCACATAAAGCTGTGGACAAGATGCGAATTTCATAAATGGTACGATCGAATAATATTGTTTTGACAGTGTACGTTCTTTCGAGAGCTGCTTCTCTCACAACTATTGTGGGTCGTCCCGATACCTCAGACAATAAAGCATTCGAATAGCTATCATTATATAAGCCAGTTAAAATATATGAAGGATAGTTTATTATGCAAATAGCAATGGTGCTATATTCACTTGTATGTAGCTCCCGTCTTCTCTATCCCCGATATCAAAGTGCTTCATTCCGTTAGACACATCCTAAACGCAAGTGCAGTATGTTCATTGTGTCTCGTGAGAGCAAATATGAGGTGCAAAAAGATGTCGATGCTATCTAAGCAGCAGTGATCTATGCCACAAACTGCTGTCGTTAGATGCAACCACTAAACATCATATCAAAGAAATGGGAAACATATTTCTGAATGGCAACGGCTGCGATGTTTAGTTATTAAGGTAACTGGTTACCTCTGAAAATAGAATTAATTTCACAAATGTCTGACTGTGAAGGAAAAACGACGTTCAAATCTTTTGCTAGCTGCAGGGTTTAACACGGAGTGAATGACAGACACTGATTGAATATTTGATGAAGCTTTCCTATTAATCTCATTTGACAACTAAGCTTGGTTTGTAATGCCTATGAAATGATTATTGGTTTGGGAATTAATTATATTTGTTTTGAAAGAAGCGCATCCACGATGCCAGCCGATATTGAGATAAATCACTATTTTTGTCTACCGATTTATGACATCAACGCCTTTCAATTAATAAGATTAATGCATAAGCACTGAGTCAGAATAATGATTGGCTTCCTAGCGGACGTAATAAATTCAAGGCGAGCTGTCAGTGGGATCGAGCATTGGAGCAGCTAACAATTTGCCGTGAATAGCATTCAATTAAACACACCTTATAAATCTGCCTAATAAACAGCATTGATGTCACAGTTCAAACGACACCCAAGAAATGTTTTCGTAATTTTGGAAGGGATAGTGAATTAATTTTCCACGACACAAATATCTATTTCAAGGTAGTAAACCAATCAATCGGAACACCCAGTACGCATCACAAATAAAGAGATTGGCAGGCATAGCTTTGAACCAAAGTGAACGAAGGGGACAAATAAATCCCGGTTTATTAATTATTGCGTCGATCTCAATGGACACACAAGTATGTTCGAAGTCATTAACTAGCCAAATCATTTAGCGCCTGGCATGTAGAGAGGTAGCCGTAATGAAAGCAATGCATATCTAGAATTCATATCTGTGAAGCGCTTAGCAGATATCATGCGGATAATTACATTGTTTATGCAAGCATTAAACTCAATATAGGTACAAAGACATGCTATGAGTCGTTTCACAAATGCATGAAGACCAAGATATCGGAGTAGGCCACATAGACAACCACCTTGTGTGTAGAGTGTGCTTTAATATATTTTCAATTTCAACCACTTTAATGAATAATCTATGTTCCATGCAGTGGGTTATAGATTATATGATCTTGAACACAATGCATATATTGCAATAGCTTGAAAGCATGATTGCATATTGTGTGCAATTCTAGACCGCATGTTGTCTTCCGGCACGGATTTTTAAAACGTTGTTGCATAAGCACATCGCTTTGATGACCACGCGTTTTATCAAATCAGAGTATCGAGCTGCCTCCAGTTGCTGCTTTCATCTCATTGACAATCACTCGTTTATACGACCTAAACACGCACACTCTACTAATGAAACCAACCATCTGAATGTTATTTACCCTGGGTTGTCAAATAAAAATAACACTTCCATATCCGTAATTCATTATTCAGTTCCCTTCAGACGGCCGTTCCGATATCGCTGCTGTGGCACAGAACGGAGATGAGTTATAGATGAATAGCCCTGATACACAGCGTAATCGCGTGTAGTGAATGATGATAAAATCAATGATAGGAATGCATAGCGAATTATTACATTAACCGTCTCCGATATAGAGCTTAAGCATTTTGTTCTATTGGTTATATGCAGTGGGTGACCACGTAAGTATTCCCAGTCTGGTCTTCGTTGCATGTTGTTTGAGTCTGTCTAGCATTTCTTGTAATGTATGGTAGCGCGTTAAGTCTTCCAGTACTAGTGATCATTACAGAGACATGATACACCATAGATGATACATAGATGAACGACTTATATATCGCCTACAAATATAATTCAGTTACCGTCTCAATGATGTACATTTAGGACGGTACAAATTCGTTAACAGACGATATTACATGTGATCTTGATATATTTCCGCTGTTGGTTACAAGTACTGTGACGCCTAGGGCAAAAACATATAACTTGTTGTGTTGTATCACGCAGTACGCCACAAATGTGATGTCTGATATATCTGCTGCTTTTACGGCAATATAAAAAAATCAAGGCTATGTTGAACATCGCCATTGCAATTCCTGTATTATTACTAGTAGTTCTTGGCATATTCCTTGATTCTTATTTTGCCATTTACATTGATCTACAAATATTGATGTATTTATCCTGACTAAAATAATCTTTTGAGCCAGCAGAATTGCACAGGCAAGCTGCGAGAAAGTTTATGCCTCAAGATCAGGCCAGTACATTTCACGTATTGGATTATATGCAACTGTTCTGGCACCATTTTAGCTACTTTATACTTACATTACAATTCGAATCAACAGTCACAAAATTCAGTGATGTTTTGTGGACAAATTACTGAGCGCTCCATTTGCCCTAGTTTCTTCGAAAGCGATATCATCATCATGCATCTACACAGAACAGTGGCTATTGTTCAGTGATAATCATCAACGAGGCCTATATGTGTACATTTGTCTGATTGAGTGCTTCATTAACCAATCGTGAGCATAGTTATTAAAATCTCTACATACATGACAAATATATCCATAACTGACACAACAATACCATCACTCAGACTTAAGGCCATCTAACATTTTATGCACCTTATTACATCGCGTACATAATATTTACGTAGCATATAATAAATTACCAGCATTGTATGAACATTTATATATATATATATATATATATATATATATATATATATATATATATATATATATATATATATATATATATATATATATATATATATATATGAAGGTGATCTTTGACATCAACGTTTAGTGAAAGCTGTTACTAAGTGATCCTTGCAATAGCTAACAGTAGGTAACAAACGCCTAGTCAAACTTCGTGAATGTTGAATTGCTATATTACTTATTGAAGTACCATGTCACATGAGCATGCACTGCATCAAACGTGTAACAAGGTCGATTGCTACTGCTCGAGATTTATTGCGGATGTCGTATAACTAAGAATATTTGCGGCTACAGGTTTATTTTGGACCATAATATAATGTCCTCTTCTCAATTTACATTTTTACGGGGTTGATGGCGACTCTAAAAATATAATGCATTTAACATTAGTATAAGGATATATGTTAGTAACAATAGAGATTTTGGCTTGATGCCAATGCTACAGAAGTTGATATAACCCTGGGTAAATCATGTAATAATTGCCCCACTGACCATTTGTTTGATAGCAAGGTCCCTAATATTATAACGACAAATAGTACATATCATATGCATTTTGTGACTGCAAATTGCACTAAAGAAGGCTAGATATACAATAGATTAACGCAAATCATAACGTGCGACGAAGTATCTTGCAATTGATACCAGTCAACAGTTTATTTCACAAGCTATGTGATATACACGCTGCACCAATCAGTAGTATTCAAAATTTCATTTTGGCATAGCAAAACCAAACGTTCATCTCAAGTTATGAACAAAGATCAGCGCAATTTTTAGATAAGTTGACAGTTTTCTAACTTTTTAAAGATTTACACACGTAATTATTTACTGCACTGCAGTATTTCCTGCTGCTTTCATCGTGTAATTAATCAATTGTTAATGCCTTCTAAGCATGCTATCATTACTAATGAAAACAGCTGCGCGCGTGCGTATCTTCCTGTATAGGTTTTGCAGTGTGTTAAGTCGTCATTCGTCCAATGAGCCGTCCATATGGTCCGTCAATGAACGCGAAGGATTCATCTTACACTAAACACGAGAACTGCTTTAAACACTGAACATGAGAACTGCTCTGCATAATCACAGGTGAAACTACAAGCTTTAATTTCACCTTGGCAACAATCCATGAAAGTCCGGTGCTACCTCACGTCGAGCCGGAATTGCGATTATAAAGTAAAGATGAAACACTGAAAATTCAACCTGAGTATTGATGTATAATTTGGTGCCTGACAAACCACATTAAAATACATTAACCTGATCGTAAAAAGCAAATTGATTACAGATGTAACAATTAAGTATTGGACAGCATACAATAATGATTGTGATTAAAGCATCAGATGAACTGACGTCATCCAATTAGGTTATATGTTGCATTTTACCGGTTGAGCATCAAACAAGTGATGTTAGTTATGACAAAAGCCATGCAATACTTTTTCTCTGCCAAATATACTGCATGTCAAACAATATCGTACGCTGCAATGTCACATGCCACACCAGCTCCGTCCTCTTAAGCATCTGAATTTGGACACATCAATTCAGAACCGTATTGCTTCTATATCAAATGCACGGGCAAATGATGAATGAATGCTTAACACTGTCCAATTTTCATCGGTTTGGAATGATTTCGTGGGTGCATTGTATTATCAGTCTTTTGATCCAATGGAGGACCAAATGCGTGTAGACTGATATCGATGAAAACACCTCTATTGCTTCGTATCTAGCATATGCATCTTTTACCTACAAGCAATTATGTGATAATTACTCAACCTGGTGGTGAATAGCCCCTTTCGCATATATCAACAATTGTAATTGCTGAATAGATGCTGATAAACTCATGATAAATGTATCAAAGCTCACTGAATATAGACGTGTTCCATCTGATAAGCAGATGAAATGCGAGTCTATAATAGGTCATTCCGAATTTATCGGCTTTTTAAATGTGCGCAAAGATATCGTTTTTTTCAAGAAAAAGGACTGAAGCAACTAGTTAATGTAATTGAATGAAATGTTTTCATTAACTACAGCAGTATCTCTACACCTTCCTTATTGTTACAACATGGACAATTTGTAACATTAGGCTTCAAGGCACAATGGCCGTTCACTCATTTCAAAGCTTGTACCATACATTTTTTGCATTTTGTTAATGACATCATCGTACCGCAGCACTATAATACTGAAAATGACCTACGAATATTATGGTGTTTCCTCAAGGCGCCTTTCATATTTCTGATTAATTCATTGAGCACCTACGCGTCAAGCTCATGTATAGCAACTACACAAAACCACAGTGCGACATTGCACTGACGACACTTGACACTATCAGACAGTGCTTGCCTCAATTCTTGTTATATGTGGTACAATCGGTATTAGGGGTGACAGTTAGCTGTAAATCTTAATTTGACTCCCGTTTTAGATCAATGATCATTTCTTCTTATTGGCTCGGTAGGATGAAAGGTGTAGGGATTATATCATTAACAATCGAGTGAATTAAAGTTATTTTAGTCACTTTTATTGATCAAGAGTTAACTAGCAAGCAGTCAAATGAACTGGTTAGTATGTAGACAATTATAGCTGCATAACATATCCCAATGGTATTCACCGTGTACTTTGTTGGCTGTTTTTGCATAACACTTCTGATAGAATGACTTGAAGTCGCCATTAGCTAGAGAACTGCCAGACTTGTCTAAGCTATACGCATCTAGGATTTGTGTATGTCGGCATACATAAAGATGTGTAATTTACGCTGCCACAAAATTGCTACACCAAGCATATTCTTTGTGGATGTGTTCAAACGTATTTACGTAGGACTTACTCGGGGAGAGAAACACCGTATAGCAATGCCTGATGACGCACGTTATTCCAAAATAAATACACACAAAGACAATATTATCGTTTGGAGACTTAAATGAACTCCGCCTCTGTGTTTCATAAAGAGTTTACGCTGAAAAAGCGATAAATCGAATCGTCTAAAAGGCAAAAATAAAAACGGTTCGGTCAAATGTCAGGGCTATTTGTAATAAAATGATAAGCTTTGTTAGTTGCTGACCTGTAATTCATGTATATCCAAATAAGGGGGCGTTTGATGGCACATAGGCAAGAAAGCAACCGCCTTTAAAACTATGCCGGTACAAGCTAGACAAGCTACGAACAGGTCTGGATGAATTGCAAGAGGAACAGAGTAGTGCGTTGTCAATGAATGCTCTGCTCTTCATTTTATGTCCACACCACGTGGTGGCATTTATTTCCTGTTCGGAAATAAAACTTTGCATCAGGCATGCCATTTCGTTGCCATCTATTTTCATACCTGCCGTTTAGTTGACCTTGTGTGTGTTTGCTTCGATAAACTAGATCTAGCATCCTGGCTCCGATACACAAGATGCACCAATTTATAAGCGCGCTTATTGTTCGACTGAAATACGAACTTTACATTGTATAAAGATGATTATGTTTAAGATACATATCACGTCAATTATACCGTCCTATTGACACTTGCCATTTAATTGTTTGAATTGCAAGAAATATAAATACATCGGGCTAGTTAGCTGCATATCGAATATAATGTGAATGTTTTTTTGCTGACCTGGGACGACCTGCCGTGTGAGATGTCGGACATGACCTGCAAAGGATGCCAAGCCACGTATTGCGATAATAATTACCTAAGAGCTTCATAACGCGTAATGATAAGTGTCCAACAAACAGACTAGTCCGCATCATATGACTTCACGATATTATATTAAACAATGTGCATTAAGGTCCATGCTATTTATGTGACATTGGTGTTAATATTTTAAACTAAAGTCAACAACACGGGGAGGGGCGATAAAGTGGCTATTAAACCATCAATCAACTCTTGTCTTATGTATTCCTCCTTCTCCAGCGTTCTTGAGAGTGTGCAGCGTTCTCACGTCGCAGTCTCTCTCTATGGTGTTGTTTACAAAACCAGACCATAGAACAATTATCATAGGCATAATCGCCCGCTTAGATGACGGAATGATCTTTATGATTTCATCATTTTATCGGGGTCAAAATGTGTGTAACGTAACATCTGCTGGTCTGTGCAGCATCACTACCGCCTGTGGCAACTTCGTGAACTGATGATCTATTCAGACGATGTTATTGCACGGTAGGCAATCGGTCGCTTGCGATATTTCACCTCTGCGCTATTTCACAGTCGCATAGAGCCCATAAGTTAAAAACAACAGAATGTACCAAAGCATCAAGTCAAGTTCATATATTTGTGCTGTTATCACGTTTGGCTGATGTAGTTTCTATCAAACCGGATATGATAATGTGTCACAGCCTATATTTTTCAGTTTGTGTGAGCCTTTGTCGCACGAGCTTCCATTTATGTACGAGCTTGCATTATGTGCGAGCTTGCTTTATGTAATAAGGGGTTACAAGGTTCCACGAGCATAACAGGAAGCTTAGAATCCTTTATAACTACCATGCTATCTCATCCATCTCGTCAAAACAAGTGAACCGAGGTTATTCAGACAATGCATCATTGTTTTCTGGTGCTCGTTTGGCACACCTCGATGCCATTCGCGGTATATCGAAATCATGCATTAGGATGGATCACGTATTAAAACACAGTATGTATAACATCATTGTTGGGTTTGTTTTCTACAGCGCCAGCATCATGTTTAAAGCCCATCATGGCTGCATCCGAGCTGCATTATGCAGTATCATCACGCTTATGTGCTTCTCCCTACCAATGTGGGTTTTAGCTCACTGGCGAGTATGCAAGGAATATGAGTCTGAAACAAATTAGATTGGTGATGTCTGTAAAGCCACACCAGAATATAAACAGCACTTATTAGAAAGCATGAATGGCGAGTGAATTATTAAACATCTGACTGAAAATAATTAGCTATTGAACAGCGCATTGATACGTACACGGCTTACACTTAAATTACACTATTTGTACCCTATATACTGGGTAAAATGCGACAAATGTATAATAGTTACATAGCAACATATATCTGCACTCTGAAGATCTTATAAACTGGCATGAATGGAAGTATTGATTATCTCATATACATATCTCGAGTGGTGCTCACCCTTGAATACAACACGCGTGTATTGCACCCGGCCATGCAATCATCAAGTGCTGTCGAATTAAAATAAATAATTGTGCAGGTTAGTACAAGTAATTTACTATGGGCTTTCCAACAGCTCTCTGATTAGGCAAAATAAGGAAACATAGATGCAGTTTGAACCCACATTGTCAGTTCACTTGAGGATGTTTTGCTGAAAATATTTCATGGGCAGACAAAACGAACTGATATGCTTCCATATTGCCTGTATTTCACTGCGTCGTGGATGATAATCTGATTATGACACCAGATATCTGCGAAGTTTGAACGATATATCATCAAATGATAAGGCAATATTGAACTGTTGCACCGCTTTTCGAAGTGCATAGAATGTAATGAAAAAGGTTCCTTGCTTGTTGATTGGCAATGTACGTTGGAAAAAGCTGTGAGACCAAACCATCAACATAAGCATCTATATTTTGGGGTTATGTAATTGATTCAGCCCTTATTCCGCACACTCATAGCACACAGTTTTCTCGAGGTGATACAACGCGCATGTATACACATGTACACATAACATATGTTGCTCGCGTCCTACTTGCGTTTCTTTCAACGCCATACAGATATGAGCATTTGCAAAATTGAAAACCTTACCATTTGTTAATGCATGTTTATATATGGTTGTATATCATAAAAGGGACTTTCAAATATAGAATATCAATGCACATAAAAAAGGTTATGACTATGGTAATATATATATAAGCAAATAGACCCCTGATTAGCCGGCGATACAACCAGAAGCTCATTCGCACGTTGGCATGCTGTGACAAGAATTATGCTCCATTTACAAATAGTCCATGCCGTTAATGCTTGCAAACCTAACATTGTAGGCATTGAGCAATGCACAGGCTAAAGACAAATGGTATAGGGTCTTTATATATATATATATATAAGCAAATAGTTCCCCCCTGATCCGCCGGCAATGACAACATTAGCTATTTAGCAAGCCGTGACAAAAATTATACTAGTCTCAACATTTCAGACAATAGACATTGGCATTAACGCTCGTGAACCTCTCGCATGCTTTGTTGTACGGGTTTTTCAATATGACAATCTAAAATAGGACAAAATACCATGTTACCTGCTTACGCGTAATTGCCAATGCGCATATAAGCAGATGATTGATATAGCACAGCATCCCGCCATAGGATGTAGTCTGCCACGTTCCCAAGCACATACTGTGAATACTAACATTGTATTGCCAGTTACATGTTCAAGGATGACCATCTGTAAAACGAATACTGTTTGTTAGCAACGGTAGCAGTAGGTTAGAAACAACAGCGGTGATTAACTTTGTTAATCTATGTGTGATATATTGCTGGCTGCTATAATGTAGCATTTGTATGCAATGTATCAAATGTACTTCTAGGTCAATTACATGTCTACTGCGCGAGATATATTGGTCGTGTCTCACAACCAGTTACGTTTACCACTTCCGTCTATTTTTGGATCATGATTGAGAGTCGATTCATCTAGTTACAAGAGTTACATTCATCTAGTTGCCATGCACTCATCACACATTCGACTCCTTGCGATCGAACAGTGTGTATTCACCATGCACCCAGCATTAAATTAACTCTTAACATTTATCTGATAATCAAAGTCTACAGTTTTCCGTTCTTATCACCAAGCAAAAAATCGTCTTCATATATAGATTGATTATGTGTGCTACATTAAGCTCATGGACGAATAATACGTTATAATGTCTATCGATGGCTTACTTAAATGATTCGCGCGTTTCAGACAATTACGGGTAGAGCTTCAGTTTTGAATTATTAAAAGTAAGGCGTCATTACATATTGGCCATTTGATTCATATCGTGTAACTGGGACTGAGGATTGCCTCTGCAACTGAATGGAAAGGAGGTAAGGTATATGCATTTTTACTTAAACGTGCATTAAAGGGCTAATTGACGGTATAGCTATTTAGTTGGAAATAAAGAAGGAACAATAAAATGGATGTAGCCAATTACCCATA
This sequence comes from Urechis unicinctus, assembly GCA_034190875.2. NCBI lineage: Eukaryota > Metazoa > Annelida > Polychaeta > Xenopneusta > Urechidae > Urechis > Urechis unicinctus. Next base: position 653,332 of record CM067355.1, read on the forward strand.
AGATGAGCAAAACAGAACAATCTCCATTTTCTACCCCTGACGTGCTGCAATGACGACATTCTTACATTAAGGTTGCACCGTTAATGAATTCAAAACGACTAAGTTAAATATTGTCACAATTGTTGATTATTGTGCTAGGACAATAAGGAGTTAATAGCAAATCGTTTCCATTGGTTACATTTAACAATGACGTGATTACCACAAGATAACTACATAAATCAAACGGTCAAAAATAAACAGTATGTTACATAACATCGGACCTCAATTGCTTTATAACGGAATGTTTGCGATGCTTTACTCATAACCACCGCACTTAGATCCTGCAATGATGTGAAATATATAGAATATACATTCGAATGCAGATATGCTCATTTGATTTTTATTTCAAACCCTTTAACGGACGTTATCATATTTTGGTTAAAACGCTCAAATGTACATAGTAAGATGCGAAGGGCTAATAGAGGTTAACCCGATGCAAATGTCAGTGGCGTACACATGAATAACATTTGTCATTCAAGCTGTATTTCTAGCATTTCATTATTGCTTTTGGATGCACATATTTGCCTCTGGACAATGTCCTTGAAATTATTTATGGTGCGATCGTTTATGATTCTGGTTATGATATACACAAACAAATGAATATAAGCTATGTTTAATCGACAACTATGAGATTCTTCAATACACTATCCGTCCTTCACGAGGTGTGCTGCACAGAAGCGCTATATGATCCTCTCCATGAACATTATGTAGAATTGCTGCTCTAACGCCTAATGCTAACTACGTGCATTATGTGCGAGCGTACACTTATGTATAGATTCATCATGACCAACAACCCGCCACATCTCTGGCGCACCGCCTGACAAACGTTTGCCTGTAATGCATTACTCTAGATTGCCAACAGTCTATAACGATTCACGGATTATTGACGTATGAATAAATGTTATTGGGCTTTTTGGAGCAAAGTTTTTGCAATAACGGCGTTGCATGCTTAATATACACCGAGTGTTCTCAAAGAGCAAACTGCAATTGTATCGAACTCTTCTTAGAATGCACAGATGTTGCTAAAGTGTTGTATGCTATACTTTTCATATTTTCCATACCTGAATACATTTGCCCGCGACATAGATGGGTACAAGCGACGTGATAGTTAATTATTGCTGTTTCGCTACAAGCATGTGCTTGGATAATTGTGATGGTTTGCTCGTTGGTTACACGACGAGATTTTAACAGATCATTAATCAGATACATCATCTCATAACCAATAATCACCTTTATGAGAGTATTCGTGGAAAATGGGGACAACACAGGCTTTATATGGTGCCCTTCATCAACCTTACAGTAGATATTTAATGCATGGTGGAAGTCTAAAGGGATGACCACATCATAACGCATTGGCAGGTATGAATTTCAGGTCAATAAGGCGATTGAATGCAAAAACGTTTGACAACCTGAATTGTGGCTATTTCAGTTAGTTATTGTGATTAAATTGTGCTGACTGCATCTTGCAAGAGAAACACTAAAAACGTGATAAAACACAACTATTCGTTGCAATTACAACATTCTGTGATAAACATTTCGCATTTGGACACTGCATTGCCAGTTAGCTTACTCACGATATATTTTGTTTCATTCCATCCTCTGCCTTTAGAACGACACATTTAACATTTCAATGTTAATGGCACTGAATTATCAATAAATTCCTTTTTTTTTGTTTCAGAACCGGAAAACTGGCTTTTGATTGGTATAAATACATTTTGTGATTGACTGCGTCGCCTGCCGCTTTCATCTTTTCAGGAAACAATTGTTAATGTACTTGGAGCATGCAATCACCATTAAAGGGACCAACTGCGCGCATGCCAAGCTTTGCATATTTGAAAACATTTGGTTTTGCAGTTTGCTCTTCCTATTCCATCCAATGACGTTTTCACAAGCTCTGTCAATAAACGAGGAAAACTCGCGTAAGTTATAAGATTTAATGAGCCAGTAAGTAAATCCGCGAGCAAGTGATTCGATGAGTGAAAAAATGATGGAGTGGGCTAGTGTGTCAGCTAGTCTTTGAGTGAATGAGTGATTGAGTTAAGCATGTAGTCGTCGACTGAGTAAGTACGTTAGAAAGTCAGCATGGGAGAACTTTGAGAACTGTATCAGAAAGTTTGAACAATTTCAGAATCGGCCATAATTGACAAAGACGTTGCGAATTTAAATTTTTGGCAACCACAAATCAACTAATGTTCATGACCATCACACCCTGTGGGTTTTTGCGCATCAATTACACCTTCCATTGACAAAATAAATCGAAAATATATTGAAAATTGCGATACGTATCACGAGACAACCAAACTTAGACATTTATTTAGATGCTAACCGAAATAAAACGCAGTTCACTTTGTGAGAAGAATGTCTGTTATTTACAACAGACAATATTTAGTTATATGTTCAAAATTGAATGGGTTTCCTTCGCGTGTCGATAAAAATTCCCGATACAACCATTCACGACAGACAAACCACACGATAGCTTCAGATTTCAGTACGTGTCCGGAAATGACGTCAACGACTTCCCCTTAAAAAATATGATTCGGTTGACACTCCCCATATTAACATTTGACCCTATTGTCGATTTTATAAGCGATCGAAACTTTTTTGTCAATTTTAGCTTATTTCCGAACTTTTACCTGCGATTCGTGAGAAAACTACGCATAATTCGCTTCGAGATGCGGCAAGCGAAATGTTGCTATATGAGTTACCTACAAATTCATGGAAAACATTTCAAATCAACATTAGAGATTTTGGCTACAAGAAATTTTCGACCTGCTACAATTTTTTTAACAACGCATTATTTACAATTACATATATATAGAAATCGTTTACAAGTACATTACACTTTGGGAATATGGCAACTGTTTCAAAATCGAATTCTAAAGCAATGACATATTGAGCTTTTGTAACTGGAATTGACGTCATCGACATTCATGATATCTAGGGATGTCGCGGAGAACATGTGAACCAATTTTTACTACCATCGGACATGTTTTATTGGCGTTCGAAATATTCATGACACTTTTGTCGATATTTGGACTGATACCACGATGTTTTTACGACCTCAGGCGCTTGGGAAAACTTGTGGTTCGATGTCCACATATATTTGTGAAACAATTTGCAATTAGAATGAGCTACACAATGATGTAAATTTTGTAACAATTCGACCATTATTAATGGAGTTATTCGAGATACTAGTTTTTCACTTATTTGATAACCTTGACCTTAGTTTCAGGTCAAGGTCAAAACAAAACCTCTGGATCATCATTGATGCTTAACGATTAAAGAAAAAAAGTCACAAAAATATCAATATGATCGCTTTGAATATTGTCCCCGATGATCTGAGGTCTGCGTCCATAAGCTCAAGAGGGGACCTGTTAATTGTATGCTGTACCGTAGTGATCACTGCAAATGTAACTGACTACAGATATTTATCCTACGCGATGGGCTTATCATGACAAAAAGTGCGCAGAAGATTTGTTTATTAATATTATTAATTATAAGTATAATCAACTGGTTTGGTTCTGCCGTTTGTGGAAGGTATATAGGCGGACGTGAATGATGGTGTACGCTGAAATAGTACATTTAATTCTCTTAACACGTTACTTGTGAAATCAATACTTTAATCTATCAACAGTTATAGTGCCATGCTGTGAGTGCATATTACCTTGTCATAGAATAATTTAGTGAGTGTGTTACCTTCACGATTTTTAGAATGCCAGGACACTATAAAACGTAATGATCAACAAAAACAGTTATGTGCGCATTTCCGTTTGCAGTTTGTGGCGTAGGCCCTATGTTGTCCATTGATATTCTTTGCCATGGTGCGGAGACTGGTTCAAATAGCGTCATGGTTGGTCGCTCGCGGCGATATGATCGTTTGGTGGCTATGCATTGAGGGCAGCTGTCAATAAATTCCCTGACACCCCTGTACATTCCTGGCCACGAGAAACGCTGTTTTAACGCGGTTAGCATTTTATTAATGCCGACATGACCTGCAAATGCAAAGTCGTGACATTGTGATTGTGTCGGAGACTCTCCGGCAATCAGTGTGGGGCAAAAGACGCCGGGCTTAAAAGCTGTAGGTCGGAATAAATGATGTAGCATACCATTTTCAACCATGCAGTCGTTTTCACGAAAAAAAACCTGTCTGGCTTCTGTATTGGTTGTAAATAGCTTTTCATGCCTTAACCAATCGATCAAACTGTTACAAAACATACAACAAGCCTATGCTTTACAAATATTGCCATTAGTTAAGTCTTCAATTTTATGCTGCAGCATAGTTTAGTCTTAAAACAAATATCACTGGAGTGTGAATGAACGCTATGATCTGATGACTTACCTTTATGAGGTTCGCTGCCGGCAGATGTATTTGTGGTGACCGTCTGCTCACTTGACTTATCTGCGTTTGTCTTTGACGCTGATCTCGTGATTAACTTTACGATATTTGATGTTTAAATCATAAGATGGCAGCACTAAAGCCCTTCTGACTAGTTTCAGCACTCTCTGTTTAGTGGTTATTATTGACAGCAGTTTCTGTGGTCCACCACTAACGTAGCTTTTGAGCCTTCTAGATACAATTTTCAATAGGTCACAACATGAACAAGCAGCAAGCAATTTAAGATTGGTTATTGAGTAATTACGTTTATGGGTGTTGTGTGACCTACCTGCGTAACCTACAGGTCTTTCGTCGTCCACTTAAGCTAAACAATGACCTCATGCAGATGTAGAAGCGTCAGTGTATAGAACAAAGGGTTTAGAGTAATCTGGGTATGCGAGTAGAGGCTCAGAGGTTAGAGTGTGTTTTAGTGCATCAAAACGGATTTGACATTCATCTGACCAGTCAAACATGGCATTCTTTTTAGTAAATGCATTGAGGGGTTTAGATGTCAGCTGCATTTGGTATGAATTTTCTGAAAAAATTCACATCTTTGACGTTTACAGGTTATGACTTAATTGCCTTGAGATGCTCATTGTTTGGCTCTACACCTGAAAGCGAGAGCCTCATACCCATGCAATTGATCTCTTGTTTGAAGAGGGCGCATTTCTAGGGATGTAACTTTAGGTGAACGGCTGTCAGCGTTTGCCCTACCCTGTTGAATTGTTTGCGTTCGCCGTGAATTGTTCTTCAACAGATTGTGTTTGGTCGCAATTTATCAATGACATGGAAGAAAGTTGGGAATACGTCCAGCTGTTTTTACACTAATATTTAGTTTACCTAGAAACTTTTAATTACTTCCGTTAGCAACAGTTATTTCCTTTTGAAGGCGTGAACGATTGGGGATTGGTTGTCAAACAGCATCTTTAAATGGTCTTTGTTTATGCATGATATGTTAGCACCTGTTCCCGGAAAAAAGAGATGCTAACAGATGTGTCACTTTCTACTGAATTTTTCTTGCGCGTCATACGGTGCGTTAATCATTTAAAGGACACTCTCGTGCTATGTGTCCTCGATTGAAGAAGACGGACAGTAAAACAGAAGAAGCTCTTACGGCGGTAAACATTTTTGGAAAAAATTCAAATTTATAGAGGCATTTCCATTGAATAGCAATAGCAGTATGATATGCAACATACATCGAAATATTTGATCTCAAACATTATTTCATGTAATAGTGACTATTCAATATTGCCTCAGAGGATGCTGCCTGACAGCTTTACGACCTGGAGAGATCTGTTCCATCGTGGGCCTTTAAATTCCAAGAAATAAATAGAGCATATGAAGGGTACTATACATAATGCTGCAAAAACCCTGCATCAATGAATACCAGCTAATACAACCAGATGAAAATGACATGACAGTTGAGAAAAGTAATGAAATACACATAACAGGTATTCATAACCTCTTGGCTATGATTTTGTCAGTTCCCATGTAAGGTTTTGTCATCATAGCAGTTGTAAATCTCTCTGTTGAATCGGATGATCGTTTCGTAATTTTGTTTCAACCGAAGGTAGCTCGTAGTCAAGTTCATCAGTTGGTTAATTGAATTTTGCACTAAATTGGCCGTGAAAACGATTGCACAACTAAGTTTTCTATAGTCAGTGCCTAAATCATGTGTATGATATGATGGAGAAACAAATACGTATCCCACGCTTAATTTCATTACAATTGTGGTGCGACCAACTCTCAGTTCTTTTTCTGAACTTGTCCATGACAGAATGTGTAGCAGGAACGTCTTGTTCATCATTATCAGTCTCATCAGAGGATGTATCCTGTTACATCTGAAAAAAAACAAAATCAATATTAAACAGTGCAATAATACACGTGCAATTTCATCCATTCACAAGTATATTGTAATAAAATATGTTTGCACCTCTTTTGCTTCACGACGATATTTATACATAAGTCAGTGCTCTAACTTATTAGTTGACTTTGTTGACCTAAATCTTAAATGACTGCTATGCTTAATCACAGCGAAACCATGGTTAAGCCTAATTAACAGCTGAATAAGATATACAGATATATTCTATAAAATAAGGAATAGGTGGCGTCAAGATATAGCAATTCGATTATACCATGCATTTATTCAGGATAGTCGATGGAATAGAAGTATATGGCATGGCAAAAGCTCTCTCTCTCACATATCCCCAAATACAGTTAAATTGAATATTTAAAATATTAATTTTCAATTCAAGAAGATACTCTAATGAAAATCAAAACAATATATTATATTTACTCAACATCAGCCTACAGCACCTGTATCCAATAATGATTGTAAGTTTAATATGCTCAATCAATATGCTACCAAGCTCATTCAACAAAATATTTAAGCCAGACAGAATGTGTTTTAATGCATAAAACAGGAGAAACATGCTGTTTTCAACCACCAACGACAACACTGCTACGCAGCTTATAAACAATTACTGCTGTAAAATATGAAATACAATACCAAGTAAAACTAGATAATTGCCATCTTTAATCTCATTTAAGAAACAATTCAAAACGTATGCTAAGGATGTGTACAAAGCTGTGTTTCACAGCTGCACTAGTTTACCAACTGTTCCCCTTTTAACAAAATTATACTTTGTTCCTTGCTAAGCTGAAAGAAATAAGTTTGGGTGATCATCTATGTTTTGCTGCAATAAAGAGCACAACAATGAGGCATTGCGAAGCTAGAAATGGGGAAATGTTTATGAGGATCACAAAATAGTCCTTTCTAGAGATAACCAAGTATATTCAACCGAATTCGAAACGGAAGACGGGCGTATTTTGACGAATTGTACAAAAGAATGTAATTCACGCATCACCGCCTGCTTACGATAAGCACAGGGTAAGGTTGAGGTCGCCACCAGTTCAGAATGCTGCGCTCGAGCGACCAAAACGGGCTTTTATTTTTGTTCGATAGCAAGCTGCTGCACTATTGTTTTCTAAAAAAAATAATCGCTATGGAATTAAGAGTCCAATGTTATCATCCTTTTCGTCAAGTAAACAAGAAGTGATGAGAGCAATATCGCTTTTTATCTTTTGTTCTGAAAGCTAGTGTATAAAACCAAACGAAAAGACTAATGATGATGTGCAATCATAATGGTCTACCAGCCTTATCTGCTTGCCAGCGTTAGGTAGTACCAAGCTATAAAAGAAAGTTTAAAGTGCACCACAAAGTCTATTTGAGCTAATAGCAAAGCAATTAAAAAAACACTAGTGTTGAAACAGGTTGGCCACACTTAGATTTTTCAAAAGATATGGCAAGTCGAGAAGAGGATGAAGTTGACATCAGTAACTGGTCAGACCCTTGTCCAGTGATTCACAGTGGAATTAGGTATCCCCGCTTCCCCCAAATAGAAGAACGCATTGAGAAGATAATCTCTGGGGATGTCCTTGACTTTGATGCTCTCGTCGCAACGTTTCCCAGATCAGGTATGGTCTTCTTACATTTATTTCGCTTTAAATATCCAGTTCAACCCCTCAGTTAATAACTTTAAATTCATGGTGAATTATGAAATTATTTGGCAATTCAGGACGGCCAGATTAAATGAGATCGTTTGGCTTCTCCTCCATAATTGTGACATTGACACAGCTAAGTCTGTAGAGCTCGGACAGAGTGTTTTTCTGGAAGCTCCGATTGTCGCTATGACACATGTGGAATTTAATGTTGCTGAGAACATCGTCAAACGTCAGAAGAAAGTTGTTGTAGGAATCCGAAACCCAAAAGGCGCCTTGGTGTCTTTATATCATTTCTACAGGATGAACGTCGTTTTGGGACTTTTCCCTGGATCTTGGCGCCAGTTCTTTCAACTTTACCGAAATGGAGAAACTATATATGGTGACTACTTTAACAACGTTTTGTTCTGGTGGGAACAGCGAGACAGGGAAAATATCATGATTGTTAGATACGAAGACCTCAATGAAAACCCGCTGAAGGTTATCAAGGAAATGACAGCTATTCTAGGGCTAACTCATACTGAAGAGAAACTCATGAAAGTCGCTAAATGGACCTCGTTTGCAAACATGAAGAACAACCGTGCGACAAATTTCACATCCAAGCACCTAAAATGTATTTTCAAGACAACCATTTCCCCGTATATGCGTAAAGGTGTTGTTGGAGATTGGAAGAATTACTTTAATGAGGACGAAAGTGGATATATTGATGCTCTCTGTGAGTCACGCTGTAAACCTGCAGGTTTGAAATTTAAATTTGAATGCTAGTCACGTTTCAAAGCTAAATTTATTAGATTCAAATGGCCCATTTCATGCCGTTTAGTAGAGAATTGTATAAAATAATATATAAATTTTGTCAATAAATCATGCTAGACAGACGTTTTTATCCAGTAAGCAAATCAGATAATAAAACGTTTGTAGGATAACCAATTACATACTATAAGTCGGAGGATGCACACGATTTTATTGATTAGGCCAAAGGATATTCAGAAGGACTGATGCCAGTTAAATATTGCATCGATTGAGTCGGCTACGAGGCAACAAATCACATGATAGCAATACTTATTCAGCACTGGGTCGTCACAAATAATAATGAATGCCAAACAACCACAACACATAATGCCATGGAAATGGAACACATGATATTTTGATCAGCAACCAGTGTATTAATTAGAATATTATCTCATACAATACAACGACTAACAATTGTCGATGGCGTAATCTCTTGAGTCAAGAAGGGAGTTTAAATTGGCTTTCAAAAACCATATTCTCCCAAGCGAACAGTCCATCTACCTACCTCTTGAGGTAGACAATTTAACTGTCTCTGGCTCAGGATATTTTTAAGGGGAGTCCCGCTAGGCGAATAATCACATTATGAGTTTATAAGGAATGAAATACCAATAGTTTGGTGACAGTGTTAGCAACACAACTATATGGTTGTGTGTTTATTGCGGTAATTTCATGGATTCATTACGAATACGGTTAACCTGTTAGAAGCAGGTAGTATTTCGATGGGTAAAAAGTGGACGGAGAGGAAATGAAACAACACGATGGAGTTCTTACTTCAGAGGAGTCACGACGCTGGTTTAGATACTAACAAATTGCATACAAGAAGAAGTGTGGGCGGGTAGAGATTGAACCAAAATTGTACCAATATTGGGCTCGTTGAAGAATCCTATGGGTACAAATATAAACAATTCCAGAAATAATAATTAGCTGTTAGCTGAATAGTATTCTTTAACAGAAGGGGTAGACTATAGAAATCAAAAGTTGGAGTTTTCCGTAGGGTCTGCACAAAGCGTACATACTTATAAAGACAAACGTCGCTTAAGTAAGACACATAGAAAACCGATGTTTACAGACCTGCTGATATATGTAGATTAAGTCCTGTATACCGCCTTTTGAACTCAATGGGTGATTACAATAACAAAGTGGCCAGGCAGAAGTGATCAATTCAGTGGATGAACTTTGGGCCACATTCAGCCGAGTCAGTGTAGAGAAGGTTGAGAGTTGGAATCCACATACCAATCAGTCAAGATCTATCTGCACGGTGTAAGCGTGCTTCATTCATGCTTCGCTCTCCCTTTTATCGGCCTATCGCAGTTTGACATAAGGCTAATGCTACAATCGGTTAAGAAGTCTCATGGAAATACACCCTTCGTGCCACTCGAACCTCAGATGCGCGCTGCCTTCGTGCATTACACCAACTTCCCGCCACCAGAGGACGCGACTATATTAACACATCATCTCCCGCATCATCTCCTGTGCTTTACAACGTACACATTCTCAGCTACGAAGCTGAAAGACATGAGAGCCGCAACCGACCGTGATCCGGAAATGCAGTCCGTGATCGACAACAAGATGTCTGGTTGGCCCGAGTACATCACGGTATGCCAACATATCACCGGAAGTATTACAAGATAAGGAGCCACCTGTCCATGTCTGAGCGTCTACTCATGTGAGATAACAGGATATACATCCCGCAAAGTCTACAGAAGGACATTCTGAAGAGGATGCATGATTCAAGGTGTCAGCAAGTACTAGGAGCATGCACGAGCCACTGTGTTTTGGATTGGGATCAGCCAACAGATCAAATCCTTGGTAGAGACTTGTAGGTACTGTGCACTGTACCGCAAAGCATATAATAGGAGCCGCGCATGCCTACACCAACACCTATGTCTTATAGACCTTGGTAGCGCTTGGGCTCTGATTTGTGTGAACCCAAAGGCGGGTAATGGACTATCATTTACAGTATATCAAGATCAAGAAACTTGTGAAAGCGACAGCGCTTCAATTTGAGTTGGACCTGAAAGGACTGTTTGCAAATCCGAGGCATATCCGAGGTTCTCATCAGTGGTAACGGGCTCCAGTTCACCTCGCATGAGTTCCTCACATTTGCAGCGCAGTATGGGTTCCATTTACTACCCGCAGTCGAATAGCGAGGCTGAGAGGGCTGTACAAACGGCAAATACCATTCTTCGGCAAGATGACCCATTACTTGCACTGAGGATTTTTATCGCGCTACGCCTATCGAGGCTAAAGGTTCTAGCCCCAGGCACTTGCTCATGGGGAGGAAAATCTGCACTATCTTGCCCATGCTAGGTAGGAATCTACAGCTCGAGTGGCCTTTTCAGGTGTTATGCGCATGAATGATAAATACACGTCGACTGCAACACCAGCGCGTCTGGCCGGGGATGTTTTACTAATAGTATGAATTATCACTTGATCAATGGGTTGAACATGATAAAGGCCAAACCAGAAAAACGTCGAACTGGCAATTGTTTGGACTAGAAATGGATCGAGCTGGCAATTGTTAAACCACAAATTTGCTGGACTCAAAATAGGTTGAACAGCCGATTTTACCTACATTAACACTATATCAATGCGAATTTACGACTTCATTAATTTAAACAGCAGCCTCCACAAGTAAAACAGACACAGCTCTTCTCAGGCATAGTCGTTCAGGTGTACGGCTCGGTAAAGATACTGGCGTATAAATAATATTGTAAATGGTAAATGAGGACAAAGAAGTTCCCTCGGTAGAAGTGACAACCCTCTGTGTCCACGAAGTCTACTACAGGGGCTTATGTCATATAACAAGCAATGCATGTCA
>CM067355.1:664956-707456 GCA_034190875.2 Urechis unicinctus
ATGCTTAGATGGGATTAACAATTGATTAATTACGCAATGATAACAGCAGAAAATACTGCAGTGCAGTAAATCATTATGTGTGTAAATCTCTACAGCCTATGGAGAGAAATCATAGATGTCTTTGGAAAGATAGAAAATTGACAAATAATGGTCGTTAGCCAAAAAATTGTGGCAATGGGTAATAACAAAGTCTTTTAAAATACATAATTACATCATAAAATATCACTTAATGTTCGTTTATGGCGGGCTTATTACACATCAAGGTTCTTGTTTAGTGAAGCGTCTACAGAACGCAGTTTCCACGAGGCATGTTATAGCTTTATTTCAAAAGCAGCGGTTTGAATTTTTAATCGTCACCTTTGTTTTTAGCATCATGGTCATTGTATTCCAAACCAGAGGTGTAATTCGTGGGTTGACGCAATGCAATGATACACAGGAAAATGTCCAAATTGAGTTCGTGGATTTTCGGTCGAGGATCTTGCTTGTGGTGTACAGTCCAGCATACCTTGCAAAGAATGAATGGCATATTGATTAGCAGATCTGTAATTTCGGTAACTTCCTCTCTATCTTTTATCATGAGGGTGAAGTTCATTTGATGTCCGGAAGCAAAGAGGTGTCAACGAAGCATAATGCAGCCCTCAGAGTGAAACATGTCTCCTATTGGCATCGAGGTTGCAGCGTATTTTTGTGGATAGTTGCCAATGTGAAATATAAGCTGTCAGGTTTACCGGTGTTTATATAGATACCTCTCCTAAGCACGATTTAGACCACATAAATTAAATCGATAACCTTATGCATAATGTGTTTGTGCGTTGTTTTCCCCCAGCGTTCATTAAACAGTCAACACGGGCTGCAACATATAACATTATCCGATGTAATAATGAGCGGTTGCCTCGGAGCATGTTCGTAAGTAATTATCATTAAATCATGTTTTCTTGTATATGCGTGAATTTAGAGACAATAATTATCTAAGTAATACTGTCCTTCTTACTAAAAATTGCGGAGATCTTTGTTCATAACTCGAGATGAACGTTTGGCTTTGCTGTGCCAAAATATATGTTACAATATAACTGGTCAGTGCAGTACAAATATAGCGTAGGTCATTGACGCAATTCAGGAGCAAAATAACAGGTACCGAGCTATATTACCCATACCCATTAACACGCGTGTACATCACCTAGCTGTTGAAATATACTTATGAATTGCGTTTATCTATTGTATATCTAGCCTTCTTTAGTTTATTTTGCAGTCACAAAATGTATTTGATATTGACAGTTTGTCGTTATAACAACAGGGACTTTGCTATCAAACCAAAGGGTCAGTCGGGCAATTATTACTTGATTTACCCAGGGTTATATCATCTTCTGTTGCATGGCATCAAGCCAAATTCTCTATTGTTACTAACATATATCCTTATCTTTAAACTGATGTTAAATACATTATATTTTTAGTGTCGACATCAACCCCGTGAAAATGTACATTAAGAAGAGAACACTATATCATGGTCCAAAACAAACATGCAACCGCAAATACTCCTGGTTCTACGACATCCGCAATAAATCTTGAGCAGTAGCAATTGACCTTGTTACACGTTTGATGCATTGCATGCTTATGTGGCATGGTACTTCAATCAGTAATATAGCATTTCAACATTCACGAAGTTCGTCTAGGCGGTTTTATCGTACTGTTTGCTATATATTGCAAGGTTCACTTAGTAACGGCTTTCACTTAACTAAGATCACCTACATATATATATATATATATATATATATATATATATATATATATATATATATATATATATATATATATATATATATATATATATATATATATATATATATAAATATATATATATATATTATATATATATATACATACATATATATTTATATATATATATTTATATACATATATATATTTATATACAATGTTCATACAATGTTGGTAATTCATTATATGCTACGTAAAATATTATCAATTATGATCATATGTACGCGATGTAATAAGGGTCATTAACATGTTTGATGGCTTTAAGTCTGATTGATGGCATTGTTATGTCAGTTATGTCAATTATATAAATATTTATGTAGAGATTCGAATAACTATGCTCACGATCGGTTAATGAAGCACTCAATCGGACAAATGTACACATATAGGCGTCGTTGATGGTTATCACTGAACAATAGCCACTGTTCTGTGCATTCTGACATCAATCGGCAGCTGCAGGCATAGGTGGGAAATTTTGCTGGGCAAAACTGGACCGTTATCCCTTATTTACACTCAAAGAATAAGTCAGGCCTTGAGGATCGCACGATAGGACTGCCACCGCAAGGCATATATAGCTAAAACGATGCAAAATTGGTAAGGGCTGCTTGAGCAGGTTACGGGATGAATATTTCGTATGTGATGAGCTACAAATTGCACAGAATTACCTGCAACGCTTCTGTAATTTTGACTGCTGCGAACGAAGCACAATAATATTTGCTGACGGTGCTTTTGTGCTGTACCGCACAGCGCTATTGTCGCATCCGTTTGTGTTGAATAATTGATGTAAAAATGTCTGTTATTTGTAGCATGTTAGTGTTGCATTAAGTAATACTTAAATTTAATTAACCTTGTGTTTTGTCTTGTGGTCAACGACGATTGCAAGAATATTTCAAGTGCAGCAACCGAGAATATCGCAATGTACTTACTCACAAATGTGATTCGCAATAAAATCATAACATTTGGACTATTTTTTAAGGAAGCAATTACATGTTGCTGAGAGCTTCAATTGGCGCTTGCTAGCAATAAGTAACTGTTGTTCTAGAATACTTTTATCTGTGATACTTAAGGCCACATTATCCAGGGTGTTGACCAAATATGTGATAATCTTGTTTAATTATGTTCTTGAATAGAGTGCTACATAATTAGGTTGTCAAATACGGTTGGCAAGGTTATAATTTAACGCCACATTGTAACTGCTTATGCCGCTACTAAAAATGATATTATTATCAAGTGAGCTGCAGAGATGACTGTATATACCAACTAAAACCGAACAACACCTGCAGAATTTTTAAATTAGCGCCCCCAAAATATTACGAAGCCAAATTCCATTATTTGCTGCTCGCTGGATCATCTTTTAATTGTATCAAACTAAGCAACAGTTACCTCATCGTTAGATGCCTATTTAACGACCCTTGTGAATACTTGTTAGCTCGTCAGTGTCAAATATGTTAATTAGGATGATATGTATTGCCCATAGTTTAAAACGACGTGGTTGAATTATTGTTACATTACCACTAAGAACCCGACGATGACAAAAAAACACGGATGCACGTTGACAATCACTAAAAGACGTAATAGACGTCTCGTGCAGAATGCAAGGAATAGAGTATCTGTGTAATTTACAAATGAAAGCTCTATATTTATGCGGACAATGTTGACATAACAAAATATGTATGTATAAACTGTGGCATTGGCAAATTCATGTATTGGAATACAGCAGTGCCCTTACAAACATTGGGCAATGTGAAGGGGAAATTCGCATTGAAGACTTATTTTGCAACACAGCAGATAATTGCCTTCTCTTCTAGACAATACTGCTGTTTCTGTCTTGATCATGCATTTCACAATAGGACATGTTATTCTCATATCCGTAGCAAGAGCACAATGGTAATTCGTTAGGTGTGGTCATATTTCGTCATTATTCTCGTCGAAGAAAGGGAAACTTAAGTCAAAAGCAAGGTTTCAGTGCTTACCTAACCCCCACCGTTTAACCCATCTTATAGCACTATGCATCAAAGGCGACAGAATACCGTCCAGTTGTATTTATATCCGTCTCATAAATAGATCAACGCGAAATTATGTCAATGACTACACCCAAACATCCGGTCTCAAATGCCATGGCAATTGTAAATACTGACATTCACATATCCGAATAAAGTTTTGATCATACGGATAACTTAACGTGATTTCTTTATTTTTACTATCAATATGAGATTGTCGAGTATCACGCAAGAAATACTAATATTTCCGTGTGTAACATATTCTCCGTTCATATTGTTGTCGGATATTTGTATGCAAATATGTTGATACATCGTGATCATATCATGATTTAATGTGAGTATTTACAGGCCACTGTTCAAATGACTTTGACACTCGTGATGTATCTAACAGAACCCAGCGCCGCTAACTCTCTGTTGAGCGAGATAGAAATTATAACCTTTGCTCAATACTATTATGGATAAGTGATTTACGACGACAATATTCATTGTAAGTACGTTTTAATTGTTATATGACATCCAACAGAAGAGCAATGTGCGCTAACGGTAATGTAAGATGGGTTACACATGACACAGCTTGGAAAACAATACGTTTAATTACATTACTGATATTTATTACATACATACCAACAGGAGAAGGGTACAAGGTTAGTACAATTGTCTAACTTATGATAACGGCCAGAACGCACGCGCAAATAACCTCGCTTATAATAATTTAACCAAATGTACCGGGCGAACAACACCCCCACGCCTCCTCAGTCAAGCTTAGTGACAAACTAATCTTATCGGCGTGTCATATACATTATGCGCGAAATATTTTTGACACATTGGGCATTTATATCAAATGCCTAATTGTAACATGATATTAGTTTTTGGGATGTTGCTTCACTCCTTATTTGCTGAATAATTATTTGACTTTCATAAAGCCTTGTGTCACATTTCTATAGTTGTCGGGTTAACTACACAGGGTCATGCCCATGTGTTGCACTAAAATATGTACACCAACTAGCTTTCACAATGTTTGTTATTGCTTACTTACTAAAATTGGTGAGTGCTTCAGAGCTATCGTTGACATTATATTACCACAACATAATTCTATGGCGAAAACTTTGCATGCATACCTTCAAAAAACGGTTAAATTTGCGAGGAGGCATACTATCATTTGTATTACGACTGATCTACACCCGGTTGCATTCACTGATGAAAAGCATCGTTATTGAAAGCAATAATTAATCAGAAGAACGTCTTTATGTATGGCTATGGTTTTTGACCTTAGCATTGAGAGAATACACCTTTGTCGTATTGATTGGAATGTATGGAGTACTATCACGAAAATTCAACTTATACTTGTGAATGTCATTACGCATTAAAAGCAGGAGCGCAGTGATATCAACTGCCATATTCAGGATGACGAATTATATGCTCTTGAAGAATTGGAAAGCGCTGATATTGGTTTCTAAATTACAGATGACATTTTCAGCAAAAAGACTACAGATGTATATGAGTGAATACCCCGTGATGCAAAATGCGTCGGAACAATAAAATAATTCGTGTTCTAGTACCAGAAAAGGGTAGATCAGTATGTTAATAATGGGGAAATCACATGAAACCCAACACGTTATATGCTTTTGCTCTAGGCATCACAGCAGGTGTAACCAACAGCGGTAATTTGTCTAGAAGATCAAATCTAACTGATGTATTGTAAATCAAAGAATGGCACATTGCTGATTATTCATGCAATTTTGTCTGTTAAGGATTTTGTATCGTCCCAAATGTACAACATTGATACGGTAATCATATTTGCTGGCCATATATAAGCGGTTCATCTATGTATCATCTATGGTGTATCACGTCCCTGCAATTATCACTAGTACTGGAAGACTTTACGCGCTACCATGCATTACAAATATTGCTAGACAGACTCAAACAACATGTCAGGAAGACAAGACCGGGAATACTCACATGGCAACCCACAGCATATAATCAATGGAAACAAATGCTTCATCTCTGTATCGGAGACGGTAAATGTAATAATTCGCTATACATTCATATCATTGATTTTATCATCATTCACTACACGCGATTACGCTGTGTATCAGGGCTATTCATCTATAACTCATCTCCGTTCTGTGCCACAGCAGCGATATAGGAACGACCGTCTGAAGGGAACTGAATAGTGAATTACGGATATGGAAGTGTTATTTTTATTTGACAACCCAAGGTAAATAACATTCAGATGGTTGGTTTCATTAGTAGAGTGTGCGTGTTTAGGTCGTATAAACGAGTGATTGTCAATGAGATGAAAGCAGCAACTGGGGGCAGCTCGATACTCTGATTTGATAAAACGCGTGGTCAACAAAGCGATGTGCTTATGCAGTAACGTTTTAAAAATCCGTGTCGGAAGACAACATGCGGTCTAGAATTGCACACAATATGCAATCATGCTTTCAAGCTATTGCAATATATGCATTGTGTTCAAGATCATATAAACTATAACCCACTGCATGGAACATAGATTATTCATTGAAGTGGTTAAAATTGAAAATATATTAAAGCACACTCTACACACAAGGTGGTTGTCTATGTGGCGTACTCCGATATCTTGGTATTCATGCATTTGTGAAACGACTCATAGCATGTCTTTGTACCTTATTGAGTTTAATGCTTGCATAAACAATGTAATTATCTGCATGATATCTGCTAAGTGCTTCACAGATATGAATTCTAGATATGCATTATTTTTATTACGGCTACCTCTCTACATGCCAGGCGCTAAATGATTTGGCTAGATAATGACTTCGAACATACTTGTGTGTCCATTGAGATCGACGCAATAATTAATAAACCGGGATTTATTTGTCCCCTTCGTTCACTTTGGTTCAAAGCTATGTCTGCCAATCTCTTTATTTGTGATGCGTACTTGGTGTTCCGATTGATTGATTTACTACCTTGAAATAGATATTTGTGTAGTGTAAAATTAATTCACTATCCCTTCCAAAATTACGAAAGCATTTCTTGTGTGTTGTTTTAACAGTGACATCAATGCTGTTTATTAGGCAGATTTATAAGGTGTGTTTAATTGAATGCTATTCACGGCAAATTGCTAGCTGCTCCAATGCTCGATCCCACTGACAGCTCGCCTTGAGTTTATTACGTCCGCTTGGAAGCCAATCATTATTCTGCCTCAGTGCTCATGCATTAATCTTATTAATTGAAAGGCGTTGATGTCATAAATCGGGAGACAAAAATAGTGATTTATAGCAATATCGGCTGGCATCGTGGATGCGCTTCTTGCAAAACAAATAAAATTAATTCCCAAACCAATAATCATTTCATAGGCTTTACAAACCAAGCTTAGTTGTCAAATGAGATGAATAGGAAAGCTTCATCCAATATTCAATCAGTGTCTGTCATTCACTCCGTTTTAAACCCTGCAGCTAGCAAAAGATTTGAACGTCGTTTTTCCTTCATAGTCAGACATTTGTGAAATTAATTCTATTTTCAGAGGTAACCAGTTACCTTAATAACTAAACATCGCAGCCGTTGCCATTCAGATATATTTTTCCCATTTCTTTGATATGATGTTTAGTGGCTGCATCTAACGACAGCAGTTTGTGGCATAGATCACTGCGGCTTAGATAGCATCGACATCTTTTTGCACCTCATATTTGCTCTCACGAGATACAATGAACATACTGCACTTGCGTTTAGGATGCGTCTAACGGAATGAAGCACTTTGATATCGGAGATAGAGAAGACGGAAGCTACATATAAGTGAATATAGCACCATTGCTATTTGCATAATAAACTATCCTTCATTTATTTTAACTGGCTTATATAATGATAGCTATTCGAATGCTTTATTGTCTGAGCCATCGGGACGACCCACAATAGTTGTGATAGCAGCAGCTCTCGAAAGAACGTACACTGTCAAAACAATATTATTCGATCGTACCATTTATGAAATGCGCATCTTGTCCACAGCTTTTATGTGATGCCAATGCTGAGAGAATTATGTATCGGTCTTTTAGTTAAACTAATGCATAGATACTGCACATATGTCAAGCATGCAATTTTTACCTCAACCGACAATGTCCCAAACTCAATAGAAGTCGGCGGTTTCGCACCAATACCAATCCAATTGGTTTAATAAAGTTAACAATTTATGTGAAGTAACTGCTTGATACCAGGTTTTTGTTTCTAGCCTCATTTAACAAACTGCCCCAAAAAAGCATTTAGTCGGCCAGGTGATTACCGGTACAGCTTTGATAGCCTGGAAACTTTCTACGGACTTCACTAGTTGCTAATAACTCATCGTTTGTAGAAATTATTGTATTTAATTGGGGGTAATCGTATTGTACTTGATACGTCGACAAATGGATTTTCGTTAATTTTCCGAAACCAGGGATAACGTGTACTGTAAGATGCCTTGCTATATATCCGGATGCATTCATCTTATGAAAGATATGTGTTAAGCACGACCAGGTTAAAGTGCAGATGACTGGAAAAGAACTTCAAATTGAATAAATTGTCTTATGTCAGTTACCAACTAATACTTAAATACACAGGCGTTTCACTTTTGCTTTATCATCGCAATGTCGTCCAAGTAGTCGCCTCGACGTGAGATAGCTACGGATTTTCGTGGAGTTTTGCCAATGTGAAATAAAAGCTGCAAGCCATATCTAGGTTTATGTACATACCTTTATGCAGCGCAATTCTTCAGTTCAGTTTTTTGAGACACCGTCTACATATCAAGTCCGCTTGCGTTCATTGACCTATCCGATGAACGAGGACAAAACAAACTGAAGAACATCTGCAGGAAGCTTTGTATGCGCGCAGCTGTTCTCATTAGTAATGATTGCATGCTCAGATTGCATTTACAACTGATTAATTACGCGATGAAAGCAACAGAATATACTGCAATGCAGTAACTCATTAAGTGCTCGAATGTCGCTCTTGTGCCATCTCTTTAGCTCAGAGTAAAAAAGCTTGAATGTTTTAGAAAATATAACCAATTGATCAAAATGTACTATTATTCACGCTGAACGAAAGGTCATACGGGAACGTGTTGTGCAACTGTAACGGCTATACATAATGACCGGATCGTTTAAAATATGGCGTCGTTCAATTTCTCTAAATGTGAATTGATAACGAACTAATTACTTATAAGATTCTTTTTTAGAGAAGCAAAAACAGTATTTAGTATCTACTAGGCATGCAATGTTGGAGTTTAATTTCACAATCAGCGGTTGAAATGTTTAATAGTCACCTATGTTTTTGTTCATTGTATCCCAAACTATAGATGTGGTCTGTTGTTTGACACAATACAATGATACATAGGCATACGTTCACATCAAGTTTGTGGATTAAGAATTTGCATAACAGCTCATTAGATTTCACCAGGTAGAGGAGAGCTGAATTTACTGTCACGGGTCATCGTGCGTTACTGTGCGCAGCCCAGCATACCTTGTAAGGAATGGATGGCTCATTGATAAGCAAAATCTGTAATTCCGTATTATTTGATTAAGTGTAACTTCCTCGCCACCTTTTACATAATGATGCCTATCATAACGGATATCATTAAATATAGAAACTGTTGTGATGATTATGTGTCAAGGTTACATGCAATGTAAGCAGATATTTGTGGGTGCAGAGCAATAATATTTGTTGGCACTTTCGCTACATGTGTGCCGTACTGCGTGATACAACAGTCGCAGCCCTGTGGTCTGATTATATGGTTACGATTACGAAAATTGACTGATGATTTGTGGCAACATTTTCTTTTACTGTGCCACCTTATCATCGTGTAGCTAGCGACCAACCAGCGTCAAATACTTGTACTAACACAAACCTAGGCGTCGAAACGTCGGTTTTTTGCCTTGCAAAAGCTTTATATCGCGACATCAAACACATTTACATTTAACGGTGCTTACTATGCAACCAAAACTTTCAAACGCACCTGATGCATTCTTAGCGGAAGCTACAAAAGACTTTCTTATGCTTACAACTGACGGAGAGGTATGGTAAGTGAATCTTAGCAGCATAATAAAACCCTTGCCTGTCAATGGAGTTACAGCTGCTGCTTACGCTTTTCAGTTGTTGCACTACATAATATTGCATACATGATAACGCTATGATAGGTCAAACGACGTGTCATTTGTAATTTGTCGCTTGACATGCAAATCTTCCGCGTTTTAGGGTATCATAACTGTCTATTCTGCCACGGTGGTACTCTGATTTGGCAAAGCAGTAACTTACTAAGTAGCTGAGCTCTAACCTGTGAGGATATGAAACATGATGTTAGTTATTACCTGTTCATTGATTTTAAATTATTTGACATTTATCCTTTCCGACATTCTTACAATTTGATGCACAACTAACTCCCAGTTTATATGCGTAATGAAATTCATATATAGTTACATGCGATCACAGCAAAGGACAAGCAAGGGGCGATGACACCGTCAATTACCGCTTACCCAGACATATAAAAGTTGGGTCTGAGTAGTCCTCTATGACACTAATCTGACGCAGCAATCATAGGAGGGATCATTTGCTGGACAAAAATGCACCGTTATCACTTATTTACAATCTAAGAATAATTAAGGCTTTGGGGATCGAACGATAGGCCGGCCACCAGAAGGCATATATAGATAAAAGGACGCAAATTAGGAATGGACTGCTTGAGCAGCCAACATCTTATGTGATGAGCTAAAAATTGGCTGCATTATCTGAAAGCTTCTGAAATTTTGACTGATGCGTACAAAGCACAATAATATATGCTGATGGTATTTCGGGGGTATACCGCTCATCGTTTTTTTCGCATCCGCTTCTTTTGAATAATTGGCGTCAAACAGAGACTATCTTGTATTTATAGCATGGTGGCATACATTTGATTCCACCGGAAGTCAATAAATGAAGCTGATCTCATACCAATAAACCGAGTAAAGACAACGGCGATACATTAGAGAGTGCTTGAAAAACTAGCGGATGGTTTGTCGTTATAGCAGCACAAAGCAAGTAGCATAGGACAAGTTTATAACAATTAAACAGTTGCACTGTAAACAAAATGCAATTATTATAATCACCTTACATTCATTTCCGCCTATATTACCACTAACAATACATGCTTCGAAATTATTCATTATCTATGAATATAATATAAAATGCATACCAAGCTTTTTTACTCTATGCCTGGCATAATGCCGACATTCACTCATAGGTCAATTTGTTACAATTCTGATGGGAATAGTTTAGATATTGCCGCCAAAATGTACAAATTCGCTTTGAACATCAGAAGGACTGAATTATTTTACATGCGTATCTTGTTCACATTATGTCTGCATATAAGCATACTTAATTAGGGCGGACAAACGCGGCGCCGATCTCGTTTGGACAAGGCCGTTTTTGGGCCGTTTGGTAGTCCCATGTAAATGACCATTGACAACAAATGATGCAATGATAAATTTTGTTCTTTTAATATATAATTAATGAAGAATAGCTTTTTCATTTGGTACCATTTTCGTTTTTCTTGCTGGTAGTTAATGTGGTTTTAATTGCCAACGAAAATGGCGAAAAGTGGTATTTTTTCGAGGCCATAAAAGTTGTGTCGTGATTTATGTACCTAAGGAAAACGGACCGTACCGATTTATTCTCCATACGATTGCTATATAAATCATACCAAAATGTAGAAGAATGAAAGTGATATGTCGATTCGAGTGATAATCGATCAGATTTTCGAGTTAAATGTGTTAAATCGCGATTTTGCCGCTTCAAAACCGGATAACTCTCCGAAACTCGAATAACTTTTCGTCTATCACTCGTATCCACACAAAGGAGACTCTCCTCAACACATCCGTATGATAATCTTTTCTGTGGGACCAAGAATAAAACGGTACGGTCAATTTAAAGACACCATGTATTCAGCTTATTTTCCTTGAGAAATCTCCCAACACCATATAGCTTCGGCGCCATGGCAACGGTCCGCGTCCTTGGGTGATTTCATATTGCGACTTTGTCAAAGGTTGGCAAGTCACGTATTTTGAAGTTTGTCGATATAGAATTTATCTGATTTACAAAGTCAGTTGGTCTGTTGCAGTCACTTGTCGATTCACAGCAATTTGGCGTGTGTGAGTGAAACTGTTGGAATGCTTAAATTACTTTTTAAATAATTTATGTCATACTGTTGAATCTATCAACCCTGCTTATTGGAACATCCCAATGAACTATTTGACCTGCATTGGTTGGGAAACTCATCTCTTCTCTCCATCCCGTATCTTTTAACAAATACAGTAGAACTCTGTCATGATACTCAGAATGCGACAAAGCGGGTGTTATTCGAGGAGATATTATTACTACGTAAACCATAAGAATCTATCTGGGGAATAGAACATTTATCTTTCCACATGACATAACCAGTTCAAAACGATCCTCCACGAAATAATGCTACTTCCAACCTGACAAACCCCAACATGACATAATGCATATCCTGTTGGGGTTTTCTAAATATGAAAGTTTTATCAGACTTGCACGTATAACAATCTCACACGCTAAGAAACTTTTCCCAAACAAATTCCGTTCGACCTTTTTCAGATCCACAGGAGTTGACTTGTCGGTAAACATCAATGCGAATTAACTGGTGGTATATTGTAGTTCCCAGGAAAAGCTGTTTTAACTAGCTCTTTTGAACCAAGTGGAGCTTGAGCTACCTCTTGACAAGGGAGTACCCGATCGACTGTTGGTCTGTTGGGCTAGTTGTATCTGCTGTGGGATCTGATTATTCATTGCCTTGATTTAATGACATGACAGTTGGTTTTGTCACTTCTACCGGACAAGAAACTGACAATTAAAACTTTTTAAGGGAAAGGGAAAAGAATGCATTAAAGATTTCTCGGGACAGTTACCACGGTGCAGGATGATGGTCGCCTGGTGGGTAAAGACAGAAGAGCATTCCCGCGTTGGAGTAGGATGCGGAAGAGGTTTGGAACTTAAGGCGCTACAGTTAACTGGGTCACTGGGGTATCTGAATTGTTTGGAGGTCTTAACGGACTAGATGGGCGCATTCGCGCGACAGCGGCTATGAGTGGGGAACAGCAAAATAACACTGCTGGTGGTTTTGTGATATCAATGGCTATTAATGAGTGGCAGTTTCCCAATAGTAGCAATTACATGGGTTATGAATAAGTATGCAAACATTTGTCGATTCTATGATTGTATGAAATCAATAATACTATCTCTTATGCTTCCCAATGTAATGGGTTGTCATATCTCGAAGTACATATCTAAGGGGTAAGGTGTATGTACCATGATCATATAGGTGTTTTTTCACTTGAGCTTTTCACAGAGACAACTTAAGCCAAATCTGAACTAGTCACTGCATAGTTTGACAAATTTTCATGTCAATATCTATTCAGGTGTAGCAACCACATAGATTTTCTTGATGCTCGGGATCCAAAATGGTTATGTATTGTATTCAGGATATCTGACATTCATAGGGTGGTTATTGAGTAAGTAAAGTATATTTGTGCATGGGAATATACTGAAAGGACCTAATAATGGATTTGACAACCTTCATTAAGGCTTTTATGAAGTTTTAAGTCGCCTACTGTCCAAAAATCCACTTAAAAAACAAAATCATCATTCAAATTAACGCTGATAAATTTTTGTTAGGCTCTCATTCCAAGAGGTCTTTGTGCTTAAATAAGGCTCTAATTACACTGATAAATACCTAGAATTGACAACAATAACTTACACTAATCAACTATAGCCATTTGGTGGGGTTAAATGGCCATAGTTGATGAAAATAAGTGAAAATACATCAGAAATGGAGAAAATGTGTGAAAAAAACAGCCTTTCGGGCCATCAAAGGTTTTTAAATATTGAAATCAGATTTTAGATATGAAGCATTTGATTTACAGACATAATAATTAGCAATTATATTCTCCACCATACAGCAATTGAACATAAGTTATTAAACATATATATTTCATTCTATATTTAGCAGGATAGTTGTCCGAAATAGGGCCATAATTGGGAAAATGGCTCGGACACAGGTAAAAAAAGTCCAGAGCACAAAATCAACATTTTGACCATCTGTATCACAGATAATCACTTTAAATGAGGATTTCTTAGCATACAATTTCTACAAGGAGGCCACAAATAACTAAGTTAAAGCTTTACATTTGCAAGTTATAGTAAAATGTTGACATAATTACACATTAAAATCTCCTCATACTGGAAAGGCAACTTTTTCTGAGGCCTTGTCCAAATCGGACCCTAATTTTTGACTACAAAATATGCAATTACTTCATAACGCAATATCCAATTGCAAAAAAGAAAGCAGTTTTGAGATGCTCACGGTAAGGTCTTTCCAATGAACTATTTACATATGCAATACAACCCTTTTGAATTTTGCATTGGCCACCCTAACTTAATACATAAACCGTATGATGCTAAACTTAGTAGAAATTTTAGAAAAAGGGAAAAGCGCTAAACGATGGGCTCTTCTAAAAGTTTTCTTAGAAATATATGATAAAATCTGGGGTGATGTTATGCAAAATAACCATCACAAGGCTAGCGAAGCGTATACGATTTGTCCGTATTTTGGCGATCAGTTTGCAGTTAATTATGTTCATGCCAGTCACAAACAAAAGTATTGCTTGCGCAACCGATAAATCAAATGCAACTATATGAGTTGCACCATTGTCGTATACATAGATTGGAATTTAATCGAAATCGCCATCCAGCAACATGACCTGAAACTAACTAGCCTATGTTACAAGCTGAAAACATCAATTTTACACGCCTCACTCATCCCATTGGCCAAGTGTTCCTGTCATGCTTCGGTGTTATTTTATTATTTGGGACTGGTTGATAGTCGAAGAATAACCGCGGTAATTATATTGGTAGTTAACATTAACAATCGAACAATAGTCTGTGTTTGACAAATTAACCAAACCATTAACAGTCAACAATAATAAGGCAAGACAAATCTTCATTTATTATACTTGCATGGGAAATCTGATTTCGCAATTCGATCGTATTTTGGGATTTATATGGCCTAGATGGTAATTATAATATATTGTTTTCTTAGTTGTTTGCTTGACGTTTTGTGTGGTGTTGATTATCCTGTAAAAGTTTGGTTGAATGCATAGTTGACCTATTCAGTGAGCTTCCTAGAAGATATTTACAGCATTACCAAAGACAACGGCATCTTTTGGCAACAGGTCCGTTTTTCAGATGGACAATTGACGTGTCCTTGAACCCAAGCATAACTCCTGCTGTCTGGCTGATATTTGCGATGATTATAATAGGGTCGAATTATGTTACTTAGTTAGATGTAGCAAATGACCATCCCTACTGGATGGGTCCAGCAAATGGTCGCACGTGGATAGCTTTACCCGACCAATAAAATGCATATAACCGCATATATGGTCAAGTAATCTCCCAAGCTCCGGGAGCTTACGATGATTACAGTCACATATATTTGGGCGCAATAGTTTAACTGTATAGCCGAAGTTGTCAGTTGTCAGATTACCGCCAACAAAATTTATATTCTAGCCATTATCAAGTATTACCCTTCCACTTTACCACTACGACGAGTTTCCAAGCAAAGGAGTTTAATTTGATAGGGTTGGTAAAAAGCTAATCATAAGTTCTGATATATGTTGCTTTTATACAGTGTAGGTTACTACAATTAATTAACGGCTGAAACACATCGTTATTGCAAATGAATGTTATTGAAGACTAAATTGCAAATGTGGACCGACCATGTATTTACAAGCATCTGAAATGCATTGGCTGCAAACACCAAACTGGTAATACACACATGGTTTATCCACAGCATATAATCAATGGCAAAAACGCTATTAATCTGCATCAAAGATGGTTAATAGAGGCTTTCGCAAGGCATTCATGTTGTTAATCTTATCATCATTAGCCAAGTTACACGCGATCGCGTTCTGCTTCAGAGCAATTCATCTATAACTCATCTCCGTTATATGCTAAAACAGTAATACATGGACGACCGTCTGCTGGCTCTGAATAGTGAATCTCGAATATTCATGTTTTCATACGACAATCCAGGGTACAAATCATTCAGACGGCTGGTGTCATTAGCCAAGTGTGCGTGTTTAGGTCGTATAAACGAGTGATTGAACAGTGAGATGAAAGCAGCAACCGGCGACAGCTCGATACTCTGATTTGATAAAACGCGTGATGAACTTTTTACAAATCTGATTCGGAAGAATTACACGCACGATGCATTATGCTTTCATGTTATTGCCGTAGCGGTATTTTGACCTCGATCATATAAGCTCTAACCAACTGCACTTTTTACAAATCCGAATCGGAAAATGGTTTATTAGACAAGATACGGGCAATAATCACACACAACATGCAAAGCGCAAACATCTATGAATTATAAAGCTGCATTGCTTTTATGACGGCGAATTCTACAAATGCCATGCTCAAAGTGATTTAGGTAAGCAATGACTACGACCATCGTGGATGTGAGAAACACAATAATCAATAATCATGAAAGGTAGTGCTTCATCCCCGTTCATTTATATAAGTGGCTCGTGCATAAACCTAATTAGGGTGTGCTATCAAACCATTCAATGATTCTCATGGTGTGGCCATGTAGAGGCATCGTTTAGTTTCTGATTAGTTTCTTGGTCGCCGGCGTGTTTGGCTTTTTTATATAAAGGATGAATGTGTTACGTATGAAATCGTTGCGTATGATCGCAATTGTTAATACGCTGTATAGAAAAGTATGATAATCTGGAATTTTTTCGCGTAATTAAGCTGTTTCAGCATTGCTATGGATATTACACAAATATTTTGATTCAGTCAGCAAACAAGCTAGTGATCGAATATTGCAGCCAACAGATATGTCAAAGTTTGCGGTGATGCATTGGATATTTGTATTTCATCTTCACGTACCTGTCCATTAAAATCGGCACGGTGATTTGCTTTATTGTTCAGTCGAGCTTTACAAAGTCAAACACGTAACTGTTTGTTGCAGCAATCGTGTACATTGGATACATGCTATTTAATGAGTTTATGTCGTTGCACAATTGGCTTAATGATGATAAATGTTTATAATTCTGGCTTCACTACATTTGGAGGATTACGATTGATTGATCGATACGACGGATAGCAATGCAATATACGTTTGGAGTTTATTTGGAACAAAGAATATGATTGTTTGTCATTTAATAATGATCCATATTTGCTGAGGTACCTATACCCTTGCATTATTGAGGTGTGTCAGAACTCGACCAGATGGAATGTACAAATGTCCAGTGTAACGAATGGGTTACAGAGCCAGCATTAATCGTCTAAATGCCTTTCCATTGTTCCAATAGCTATAAAAAAGTAGATTAATATGGAGGCAATCTTTTACCCTGCTGTACACATGTTTGGAAAAGCTGAACCGATTAAATATGTTTGATACGCCATTGAAATTGACATTTATTTCACAAGAAATACAAATTCTATATGAACCTGCAATATATCACCCACACAGTTTGTGACAATTAGTTAAAGTGCATACGTTCCTATAATCGTGCTCATATATAACAATCAATTTATTAAATGCAAAGCTTCAGAATATAAGTTATAACACGAATACGGTAAACACTAAAGGTTGTTCAACATATATACACACGCACACACACATACACACACACACATCTATATATATATATATATATATATAGATATATATATATATATATATATAGAGATATATATATATACATATATATATATAAATATATATTAATTTATATATATATATTTATATATATATATATACACATATATATATTTTCATATATATATATATATATATATATATATATATATATATATATATATATATATATATATATATATATATAATTGCCTCTGCTGACGTGGTTGGACCTCAGTTATCGGATACGCAATCAGAGATGAGTTCGATAATTCGAAATACTTGCGAGAACATGAATGGATCGTAAAAAGAACACTATTTGCGTTGATGAGCCGACGCCATGTTTTTGTGAATCCATCGCACTAATGCACGGTAGCTGTCATAATTACAGAGCTTCCTGTCGTTGTTAATACAACAGACGCAATTTGTTTCAGTCATATCAGACTCATCGGGATTATTTTCTGAACTGCATCGAGTATTGTTAATTTCTGGTTTGTGCCGCAGTCGTGATGATTGAACAGCCACATGACGGGCTCAGAATAGTTATTCACTGTGACGCACGTTTCCAGTGACATCACAGGAAAATGCATACGGTGAGATGGTCGCATTTGCGGGTGATGTATGGTTCCTCAGTGCAACGAGTATTTCGCAGTGGGTTGGTAGCATCTACTTGCGATAGCTCATTTCTTATGCTCTGATAAGACAATATGACCTTCCCCAAAAGATTTATCAAGGCTTCCCAAATATAAGAAACCGAAGACGCGATTTTATTAGGTACTGGATAATGAATTCGAGGTTTGGATTAGTATATCATAGTTGCAAATTGTATAAAGAATATGTTGTATTTGCATGTTTCTGGAACATAATTCTTCCGAATCTTGATCATTTACTTAATTTATTCCACTGCTTAGCTTGAGCATTATAAAAATCACTCATTTTAGTTACATGAAAATAGAAACGGAAGAAATTTGAAATTATAATCACCAAAGGCAATGCTGTGATCATAAAGTTTTGCATAATTCCTAACATTTAAACTGGACTTCAACAGTTGTGTATATTGACTGCGGCGAGGACAAAAGATTTTAGCACAAAAAAAGGCAACGCAGAAGAAGGAAAAGAAGAAACAAGCTCATATATGTTATCACTACATACTTCGTTTGGCATTAAATTGGCGTGTACCATTTATGGATTTAAGGTGTTGGCCGTTGGTGTAGAGACAGCGACGAAAAAAATAAAAACGAAAGGGCGTGGATTTTGTTCCTGCTAAGTCAGACACAAACTACTGTCGTTGAATCATTTTATTAGTAATCCATACAAACCATGGGATATTTGCTTTGCTTGAAATAAATCTACAAAATCCACAGTTATCCAATAAATTCATTTTCTGCGATTGGAATGTGACATCAGCGTATTCATAACATTCGGCGTGATACGATTCTGCAGGAGTGGAGTTGACCCGACATAGGCTCTTAAAGTCGCTAAAATGTTGAATGAAGCTAATTGTTTTATTCTATTTGAATATTTGATTAGAAGGTCATACATAGTTGAGCGTGAAATCAAACACAAGGTAAAATACGCAGATGCGAAAGGATCTACTACGCTTGCATGGACGGATCATTGCCTTTCATATTCTGTTAATGTGTATTTCATCAATCATCCGGAACAATAAGCGCCGACACAATTCATGCATGAAGACAAATTCAATATGTGCAACGCCTATGACTAGGCAGTGTCACATTCAATTGTACATGCCTATGCGACTGTGAATGACTCAAGTTTGTCAAAGTGAGTAACACACTGTTCGCAATTTCTACTGCCATCGGAAAAACAAATGTTGATCACACTTGATGCGAATTACCTTCTACTGTCAAGCAACCTATTCATAGGCTCGAATCAACTTACCAGCGTAATGTATAACATATTGGACTAAAATAGTTGCCAATCAAATAACCTATGAAGAGATGCAGATAGGCTGAGCGTAAGTAGCTTAGCAGAAAACAACTATATCTCAAATGACGCATGTACGTTTTGCAGTTAGGAGCTTACCACGATGAATGTATAGATCATAAATTATTAAATGAAGCTAAGCTATTCTGTCCACTATCAATAATGCACTCACAATCGTTAGTATACATAGTGTACATGGCACCTTCCTACAATTATACATTTTTCCGACAATATATCACGCATGTACCTTTGCATTGCCTGCAAGATCTCAGTAAAGACGCACATTACATTATGTCTCTTGACCTTATATGACCTAACTCAAGTCTTGTATATTAAGAGGCATAGAAAAGTCTAGTGAGCCATCAAAGCAATATATATATTAGTGTCGATGTACGCATCATGTTGATCCTCCTAACATAGCGAGCGGCAAAAGACCTGCCCACACAAATGGGTCCAAAGTGCATAAATGCTGTCGTTCCCATCCATCTTTGGGTGTATCATTCATGTGAGGCTTTGTAATCCATGGCTATTTTTAATATTGCTATAATTAACATGTTTTGACCTGGCATATTAATAAACAACCTCATCTATGCCAGATTCTTTTTGCACGACCTTAATAAATGATATATCAGGTGAACAAATCAATATGACAGTTCGCAAACAAGAGAAGCACACGTGTAACACAATGATATACATCGAACCTGTCGCACATATGGAAAGTCAGACTCACATTTACCTACATATTTCCCTTGGCAATGATGAACCCAATTTCTATATGCAATTGTGTCTTGCTCGGTCATATCCAATTACTTGCCTCTGCCATATTTTGTTTTCTACGGAACCGTCTATGTTTTGGTCATGCATATTCATGAACCATCAATTCTTGGCGTTGTATGAATGAATGAAGGAAAGGCTAAAACCTATACATGGTTCTGATTGCATTACACGTGTTTTACGTTTGTAGATATTTAGAGTATGCTTACATAACACCTAACGAGATGAATGTGTCGCCATCACGATGAGTTGAACCTCATCTGCATTTTTGCTTATATAATGCTGTCTTTTCTGAGGCTAAGCTGGCTTAAGGGTCCAGAGTCGAAGCGCTTATTAACGCAGCAATGTTGATGGATTCTAGAGTCTACGAATTACCGGAATACATTTATGGATTCACGGGTACGAACACTGCGATGTCCTAAGCGGACAGCTGAAAAATAAGCACCCGATTAAAGCAGTGGTGTATTGGTAATGTATCTTGAAATCCGATGCTCCTCGACATGTTTGCCTTGTCAACGTTGTTGAGGATCGCATGATTCAATTGTGTGCTTATGGTCACTTAATACTGGGTGTGCCAATAACGACCAACAGACGAACATCGTAACATCCGAACTGCTTCATGAACATCTTGATTATTACATAGATCAGCTCAATAGGCTCTTGAGGTTGATGCTGACCGAATCCTTATGGGGACCATCTTCATCTGATCCTTAACTGGCACAATGCATACACAATGAACTTATTCATTCAACACATTGCGCGCTCATGCTCATCGGTCTTGGACTATGGCTATATATATATGACCACAACTGAAAACAAATGTCATTATCGTAACATTTACGAACCCAATTCTATGTTCCGTCTAATACATAAGACGTATTGAATAACGTACAATTTGTGATATCTGAAGGTTTTATGTTTAATATTGTATCACTATTATTGATAATTGTGTTTATTGAGAATAGAATAATAATGGTTTTCCGCGTATATCGTGAATAATCATCGTGGATCTGATTCCGCAATGTTCGTTGACGCTTAATACTGAGCCGTATGTAGCAAACGTATGGAGAAACAAACAATGCTGTTATTTATTTCCAGCATCCAAAGCAGCAAGCAAATAATATTTATCATTGCACGTGTATTTATTGCATTGCAATAATATCCATAGTGAGGCAATGGCGACGCTCGGGTGTGGACATTACTATTGCCTGCTGCGGCATAGCCTCTAATTTTGCAATGACGTGGGGATTTTATGTGCCACCCAAAGTAGTATACTCATTTAGGGTTCTGGAGCATGCAAAGGCGCTACCTAGCATTAATGTACAGGCACCGCTCACCATCTTTTCTGTTCTTCCTTTCACAATTTGTCGAACTCAATCCCCCTCAACACTTACTCCATACCACATTTCACCACTTGTTAAACTCCATCCCAAACATTGAGTAACGCAGATTACGTTCGCTAGATAGTCTGTTCAAAATATTGCCAGTATAGGCTTCAAACTAGGACGTATCTGTATAATCTGCGTGGGGTGGGAACTGAATTGCTGACAAGAAAGTAGAATGTTTGCGGTGTATCTTAACGACTTCAAATCAAGAGTATTACTATGAAAGGCTTATTATGTTGCATGCACAACAATTCTTCTGGCACTACCTGCGTAATACCCACACAGTCGGTGCCTTGAGAAAATATATAAAAACTACATAAATGGCTCTAATCTTACCGAAGATAACATAATGACTTACTAACATTGAACTTGCGTAGTAGAGGATTTTATTAAAATGTTAGGATGGAATACAGTTTGATGCACAGTTTATTTGCATCTAGAGTAGCGTTCATTTAAGACTGGCTGTTTATCGTAATAGGAGTATTTGCATGGTTTATGGTGCTACACGGCGAGAGCCAGACGATTATGTCAAAGACAACAGCACTGGTGCAATTACTCTTGCAGGACGCATACATTATTGTTCAGAATTCCATCTGTGCGACTGAAACTGATAATGTATCGCCATGAAAAATATGCGACGTGACGATCGCTAAAGTCTGCGATTTTTTTTTTGCTAACTGAGCTGTGCAAATAGATGCTTGATTGTGATGTTTCCTTGAATAACACATCACTCTGAACGCTTTAATCAGCTCTCAGGCGATACAGTCATTTGTAGATAGGAAGCATAAATACGTTCGTAGTTCACAATGTTACCATTCGCACCATTTCGGACCCAGACAACTATTATCTGAAATGCAGTTGTTATGCTAGTAAAATTTGTGCAGCGTTTACATCGAATACATTCAAGTTGGAGTGTCCATAGTCCTTGTCTTCAGCATAACGTACCTATCGGGTCACAACGACTTAATCAATAGCCTGAAAGATTGTGACTTTGTATCACGGTTTAATCTTTTGTGGCTTATTACCTAGTAAGTAATGCCCTTGATTTGTCGAATATAGGCTGCGGTTGAGTTTTTGTTTTACAGCAGCTAGTGTCATATGCATATCTTTACAACGGCTTTAACATTACGGTTACACAATGTTTGATGCCCAAGTATTGAGTACTTGTTGATCGATCGACGACCTTACGGTTTGTCAAACTACATTCGTATATGACATTTTCGAACCAGCAAACTAGGTATGTAAAGATTTTTTTTTTCGCAAGACTTGCAATCATTACTACCTGTCATAACTTACAGCTAATTGTACAATTAAAGGTTAGCGAATGGGATTTAATGTATTGCTCACTTTTCGATTCTAACACCAGTCTAAGTTGATAAATTAGCATCTATAAGCTGTGATGGTGTAAAGTAATGGTCCCTTCTTTATGTTCGTTAAATTTTTGATACATCAAATGCTCATTTGCATTGTAGCGGGAAAGTAGACATTGTTTTAAGCATGATAAGTATGACATTCATTTCTTAAAGCATTCAATTATTTGACTCTGTATTGAGTGTTTAATGGCCGGGAATCGAAGATTTCTCAACTACTAAACGACCAATACCAAACTGGTGAGTTCTTATTTGTTTCATACACCAATAAGATAGCTGATAATGATAAACAGAGAAGCCCCATTTCAAATGACACCACGAGGAGCAATCGCACGACTTTGTCGACTCTCATCATTGTTTAAGAAAACACGATAAAATGTGACAGCATTCAAATAGTCCTTAGATTGCCTTGCAGGTGATAAGATTGCAAATCTGCACCATTAGTACATGGTGTATGGGTAGTCGTCTCAAACAGTCTGAGTTGCTGTAAGCTGGCAAATGTCATAGCCACAAGTATTTTGGATGCTTTGTTGTTTGAAGAAGTTCTTTTTATTAGGGATCTCCACGCAGATGACGTGCATAAATCAGCTTGACAGGAAATGAAGATGTGCGCGCTACGAGCAGCTTTCATTGACGCATGCATTGTAAGCCATTCTATCTTCCGGTGCGCAGTTCGGTCTGATTGTCTAGCGATATAACAAACGAAAAGCTAACAAAGACAACCTGAATTCAGCAAGTAATGTGACGTTTCCTTTAAAGCTACCATAGCAGAGCCATGCGTCATGATTTGACAAACAATTACTGGCGAGTTTAAGTAATCGTGTTATGCTTCTCGCCATTTCCGTTTGCAGTGGAGTCGGATAGTTAATATTTTCTGTATGATTTATGACATCTAACCTTTGACCTGGTATGTGTTCTTCATATGAAAGATAGACCTGATGAGATATAGCATGATCTTTCTGCTCCCACAACATAACAATTGGCAATGTGAAATCGCATATGCCCGCCTTGAACAGCCTCTATTGAATAGGCATGATGTATCGGGACACGCGCATTATTGTATAAATACGTAATCTGTGCCAATTCAAATGATGATAATGCAATTCCACAACAATTTGTGTCAGTGTAATTGATGAAACAGGCAACCCGAGCTATTGGCATATGGCATTGTACAGACCACATCCTGAGTAATATCGTTACGTGCGTTATCAGTATTTTTACCTATCCCTATGTAGATGCCCCCTCGTCAACGTCCATTGAATGCACCTTACTCACGTGTACTATCGTTAGATTGTAATCCAGCATTCCAGCATGTTCGGTGAATTCCGGTCAAATGTACTTACACAATACCAAGGAGTTACTTTTGGATGTACACATAGCTATTGCTCCAACAAGCAAAGCTGCAGTTAGCGGCTCGCAATGATAAGCATGCTAGAATATCCCATTCCCAACATCTGTACACGGAGGTGGGCATAAGAAATGAGTTATATGATCATTACAATTAATGCACTGAACGGGCTGCAGTACTCGCTAACGATGCAATAAGTCATACCATGCCATTTCAAATGGCTGATTTAACGTATAATGAAATGTGGGAAATACGCATGTTAGTGATCGTACAAGAGAGCAACCTGAGCACGTAGATTTTAAATAAATTTGAAAAAAAGCATTTCGCAGGGATTGTGCATATGGGTATCTTTGTGCAAGTGCTGCCACCTCAATGACAAATCCACTTTATCCTTCATCCCAAATTTATATATAGTTGACTTGGTCGTTAATTAGGGTATATGTCCGTGCAAAAATAGAATTGATGAATTTGAAGCTTAAACGGACAAAATATTTGATGAGTTTATAACTGGTGATCTTGTGATAGTTAAAACAAGGCGAATGTTTTGGGAATTATATATCACGGAAGCGGGGATTGCATATCGGGGATTCTTATCAATGAAACAATCAGACAGCTGGTAAAGAGATGATACCAAACATATACCATCTAAGATCATATATTGAGCCAAACTATTTTACTGAGTCATAAATATAACACAATCAGAAGCAACGTTAGATGTTGTTGGCTCTTATCATGGCTTAGGTGGACACAATATACAATTAGGGTTCTGTTTTGTATGATTAAATAACAAATCTCGAGTTACTTTACGTTGCGAATGAGTTATGAAGATCTATTAGGATAAATTCAAGACCGTAAACATGTACTCAGTACAATCAGATACATCCCTGATGTGATGCTGTTGCAAACATCAACCTTCTGCTACCAGGCACCTTAAGTTGATTTTAAGACCCTTGTTTATTGGCAAAGGAGATGGCAACTGACCCATAAAAGCATTATTAGCACTTACCTTTGTTCTTTCTTTTCGAGCCCTGGCTGTCTGAACATAAGGTTATTCGTTAAATGGAACTATTTTACGTATCCTGGTAGTTGCAGATAGAGGCAATTGGTTGCGGGCGAAGGCTTGTATATGGACTGTTTTCCTACGTTAACGGGTTTTTGTGTAAGTGAGAAAAATACTTATGTCATAACATTTTAGAACCCTAAAAATGTTACGAGTCGCTTGCTTATCTAAACAGAGCTGCAGCTGGTACACAAACGAATTTCACAGGGATGAATATTTGTATTCGCTAACCATCGTCACATCTTGCTTTAAAAATGGGTCAAAGCAGGAATGGAGAACCTGCTGTCAATGTCACGTTTATTTGCGTACGGAAATGTAAATTTGCCTTTTTTGCTTTATTTCATAATCTGGATTATTTATGGCACGAACCACGAAGTTGGGATTGCATCGCTAATGTGCCTGTAATCTATCAATAGTGCGACGACAAACGAAGTACCTTTCAAGTCTTGTTGCGACAGGTGCTCATGAATACTGGTTTACCATACATATTTAATGTCAGTCTGATTAGTTTATATACAAAGCCATAATTATTGCGTAGTAAATAGTGAGCTCATGAATCTGCGTTGTGTCTGAGCCTCTGATTTAAACTTAAATATACTTGTTTTTCAATGCGTTGTGGTTTACTGGTTATGGGTTAAAATCAATGAACATTTTCGTCAAAAATATGGCATGCATGTAATTGCTCTGTATAGCTACCACATTGTATTATTGAACAAATTTGGATCGGCGAAATAAAAAATACCCATAACAATCTACCTGTACACAACAGCACGTCAAAATTGCACCCTACATAACGAATAACCGTCCATTGAACAAAATTTAACCTGTTGTCAGCATTTATCATATAAATATGATATCAACGCCATTAGCTTGTCTACTAATCGCATTGGCTTAAGCGAATAGAGGTAAAACAATACTCAAAGTTGAAGTTAGACGAGTTGTGCTTTTGTAGGCTCACTAACTTTTACAAAAGTGTTATATGGCATACAATGTTCATGGGATCGACGTTTTCACAAGATGAAACCGTGTGTCCTCCGTTACCATTGCATAAATCTGTCAGGTTAATGGTTCCCAGAAGAGCTATACGCGTCACAATAACTTGTCCACCACAACAAAGTTCACACTCCTATGATGATATTATCGTTTGCAGCGACACAGCGGATGTTTTTATAACTGGGTCATGCATTCATTTTACGTCGATCGTGAAACTTGAAAAGAAAAGCTAACGACACCCAACTCGACAACGATTAGGTTAAAAACACAATTAAAAAGCAGGCGAACATTTGGTGGGAACTGTTGTGTATCACATATCAGATATCATTGTGCAATGACAGATTGCCATAGGCAAAAAATATATTCTAATGTACTAGCAAATTATCCGTCATTTGGGAAACTTCTAGTCTAAATGCATTTGTACATTTCAGCCACAATGTTTTTACCACAGTGTTGATTGGTTCTAATCAGTCTTGGCATACAACCACAAGCAACATTAGGGCGCGATATGATGAGGATATTCATTCTATTGCCGGAAATACATCAGTTTGTTCCTTCGAAAGACAAATAATGGCGTATTTTTCAAAACATGCAGCCATATTAGACTACTTTTATATGCGGGACATTCCACTTTTGCTGTTGTAAATTGCAAAAGAATGGATACAAATAGCTATCGCAACCAAGTGAAAAGCCGAAGGGCGATAATGAAGATGTATCACTGGTTATCATTCTTTTAAGATGGTCATCTGAGAATTTCTAGATCGTCTGATAATCTCGGCCTAGATTGCACCGTTTTGCATTTAACCTCGCCAAGCCTACTGAAAGATATTTTTTCAACTAGCATTTGGCATTGGTTTTTTTTCCGAATTAATGCATTGTCGTTTCTTATCCTTAAACTGCAATTGTAGTCAGCTTCCGTGTCTGATTGAACACAGCAAACCCAATATAGGTAGATGCTTAGTTACTATTTGATCAGCTGCTGTTTTATCTAAATCATATCTATAATATACTTGAAAAGATTGAACCGAAAGCAAGGCCTGCGTCACCTACACTCACACCACCACAACCAACGTGCATCACCTAGCCATAGTCTTCGTTCAAATGTCTACAGAGTTATTTATCGATAGCACACGGAGGTTTTCATTACTGTGGTATAGAAAATGTTTAAAAACTGAACTACGATTATGTCTTAAAGCTGTTTTGTGACCAAATTGGGCTGCTATAAGCCGGTACGACGAGTACTGTGTTTGATAAGAGAATGTGCCCTTAATCCTATACTGTAGTCCTCTTACCTGTTGCAGAATACACTTATGGCTTGGTTTGAGATATTTGCATGTCAATAGGCTTCTACGTTTTAGCTCACCGATGGCATCGATGAGCAAATGCATATTACATTTGGATAAATAATCAATCATTATTTGATTCATGCCAGATGCCGTTTGCTGGAACATCCTCATATGCATACTCGGTGCAATATATTTTGTTTCAATTTAATATATGGGACCACCAATTTCACTGCACGCAATACACACACGGTCTACCAATCTGCAGTCAACCTTCAGTCGATATTTATTACGGAAAAGTCGACTACAGAGCTTTTCGCAGATGATCTGAAATGAGCAGTTGCATCCAATATTCTCGCAACGTTTAAAAGAGACCGTCAATTTAAATAGACGAGAGGAAACAATATTGTGTGATGACTACCGGTGATTCAATTACTCATGGTAAGACACTGACCGTATTGGCAGCAACTCCCGAGAGACAAATCATTAACGTCAATCCGTTAGGCTGTCATTGATAACAAATCAGCTGCTTGATGTTTTGCATTGCAAACATCAACAAATACTAGGTCATGAAGGTGATGTATCAATTATGTTAATGATGACCGACGGAACACAAGCGCTGTTCAATGTATTGCAAGCTGTGTTACAATCCTCGTCATTGCAGGGTACTGCCACATAAATCAATATAGATATCGTAATCATGATTTTGCAAGGCCTATGTAGACTTCAAAAGCAACCATATTGGCCTATCATTAGCACCATCAATCAAGCGTTCATGACATCAATATATGGTAAGACAGCATTGCTATTTTACAAGATGCAACATGATAAATATTGTCCTCCTCACATGCATTGATATATTCCGCATTCTCCTTCTTCTCCTCCTCCTGCTCTTCCACCTCCTCCTGCTCCTCCTCCTCCTCCTCTTTATCTTCGTCGTCCTCCTTTTTTTACTTCATCATTATCATCATAATCATCATCATCATCATCATCATAATCACCAACACCACAATCATCATCGTATCGTCATCATCTTCTTAATCCCTTATACAATCTCCGTCACCATCATCAACTCAATCATATGACGATTCGTAGTCTTGAGTTAATTTCAAACATATGGCAACATCTATATTATGTTAGATAACCGCCATTTAATCAAGTGATGATTGCATGATGATATCAAGACTTTCAATGGACCGCTCTTGCACAGACAGAATCCAATCGCTACCTTTTGCCTCACGAAGGATACAATAACGCGCAGCGTTAGGAAATATGGTGATTGCTGTAAATTATTGTTACGAATCATATAGAATGAGAACTGTATAAGTATGAATAAGATCATATACAACATATCTACGGAACTTTTCTTCATATTTTAAATAGAGTCCCAATGCATCACGCAGCTATTGCAAACGGCATAAATTACACTAGCTGCTTGTGGGTTTTTTTATGTTCTTGTCAGCATTATGTACAAAGTCATCAGAGGTTGCGGGTCATTAGCGCAGGTCTTTTATCACAAATGAAGCATGGCACGGACAATCGTGACCATCGCATTTAAGCAGCCAGCAGTGATGAATGTGTTGTGTTGATAATGGTGCTATAAGCGTGGTAAGTCACCACCCCGATGATAGATGACAGCTCAGTTCGGTACCATAGATGCTGGATACCATTGCCCTAACAGCAAAAGATTTAATCATGAACAAATAACACGCTTACTAAAACTTAAATATGCCATTTTATCGAATCATTATGACGGATAGGTTCTAGGGAAAATCGTATACAGTATGGGCGCTCAGAGGATTTTATAGGTACAAAACAGTACGATTGCTCTCACTTTTCCACACGATAAAGCGTATACAGGCTCGTTTTAGAACTCCAAATAGAAGATCATGTTGCAATGTCTTAATTTAAATATATGATGTTAGGTTTTGGCTCATTAACATCGATCAGGATCAAACCAGCATCCACACCAGAATATGTGGTGCCTCATGAACCATGCTTGATTATCCATCATAACGATATCCTGGAGAACCAGAACAGATTATGCTTGATTTCGATTTCAGGGAATTTTTCGGTCGACACAATTTATGTGAGAATATAATTCATCAAACTGAGCAGAATAGATAGAAATGTTGTGGAGAGCTAACTACATGCGTTGTTAGGTCTAGTGGTGAGTGGTCATGCGATTAGAAAATGATTATATCTACTGTTACTCTGCATGAACGTAAGCCCGGGACACGATGTAAGGATATTCACTGCATATACATTGCGTGTATAGCGTCAGGTGTTGACACCCTATGTAGTTGTGAAGTTACAGAAGCAATGAAAGTAAAAAGTGCGAATAATGATACAAAATAGCTTATTTACTGCGCCAATAGAATAAAAATAATAGAATAGTATTTGTGGCATAGGCGGTTCAAAACAATGGGCATGTCATGTGACGATAGAACTCAAGAAAAAAAGATATCAGTAGAGTCAGCGTATGTAGGACAATCATCACAAGTAAACGCAAAAGCGTTAGCAGACCAAAAATATTATGTTGTGTTAAACACAAGCAACTAACGCCTATCTGTGCAACGCAGGATGTGAAATTGCTCAACATTCCTATTTCTACTTGATCGATTCGCGCAAGCCGACAGCCTGAAACCTGTGTTGTAATAGTTTCTTTGCAATATTACAAAGAGGAAATAATACAGCGATTTGTCACTGTCAACATAACATTGTCATGTATTTTCTATTTTACCTGTCAATTAATGCCTACATCAACCGCTATGCATGTGCTCATAAGCATAACTAAAAGCAGTGTTTGTTTATGTAAGACCCCTTTGACAAACAAACTGGTCGGAATCTATAACGTCCGATACAGCCATCAGTACTTAGTCATCAATTAGATTATGCATATCAGGTAATATCAGTCGATAAATGTCAGATTACGAGGTAGTACCAAACGTTGTCATAGTAACTGTTAAGTTTATTCGAGACATATTAGTACTGTACTACAGCCGAGGCCACCAACTTCATATGTAATGCTACGACTTCATCGATGGAGCTGCGGAGATGAATTGAGTCCTAACATAAATCGACATTGTGTTCATGATGCCGTGAGGCGGAATTCTTATTACGCTTGTTGAAGATATCATGTATGCATACTAGAGCAAACGACAATCTCGTATCAAATATAGAACAGACTTTTGAATATATTCGTGTTAATACTTTGATATAAAGTTTTTGTATGATGGCGATATTGTCTGCTCATGTCATACATGGCGGTGTGAAGGTAGCAGGTGTGATATCTGTGGGGAGGATCTAAACTAATAGAAAGTTAATCGATGAAAACATGATAGCAACGTGTTACATGGGCAGAGAGCAGAATATTCGTTGATCTAGTTATCATTCTATCATAAACCACTTTATTTTATTTTGGCTATCGCTCCTCAACTTGCACAACTGTAAATTGGTGGAAGAATAGGTTGTAGCTTATATGAACCAGGTGACTGTTAATTATTCACAACATTCGTTTCCGGTCTTTCTGTATATGAGAGAAGTTCATGGCATATATATATTTATATATATATATATATATATATATATAAATATATATATATATATATATATATAGAGATATAGAGATAGATATAGAGATAGAGAGAGAGATATATATATAGATCTATATATAGATATATATATATATGTAGAGATAGATTAGAGAGATATATAGAGACATATATATATAGATATATTAGAGATTACTAGATATATATGAGAGAGATATAGAATCTCTATATATAGGTAGGGATATCTCTATAGATGTATAGATATCTATATATCTCTAGATATCTCTGTCTCTATCTCTCTCTATATATCTCTAGAGATCTCTATGTCTATATATCTCTATCTACATATCTATACATATATACATATATATATTTATTTATTAATATATATATGTATCTCTCCCTCTATATCTATAGGTATATATATACTGTCTATATATATATATATATATATCTATATATATATATCTATATATCTCTATATATCTCTCTCTATCTCTATCTCTCTCTCTCTCTCTCTCTCTCTCTCTATATCTCTCTCTATATCTCTCTCTCTCTCTCTCTATATATATATATATATATATATATATATGTACATATACAGAGTTCATTGCAGCTTTACTGTAATGTGGGACCGATGTCCCACTCGTACCTTCAATGCGGGTCATTTCAACTCAGAGTTGGACCACTAGTAGTCCCACATCTGACTACAGAGTGGGTCCAATCACAGACTTTAAAAATGGATTAGGCTTCGTTTTTTCAGTTTCCTTTTCATCATGAATGCGATCATCCATTGTTGCCCGCTTTAAAAAATCACAACCTACTTATGCAAATGTTTTGGTCATAATAATGATAAGAACCAGATTATTGTGATACATGCTTTAATACTGGTACAAAAATTACTGTTACACAGTAATATACCTAATATGCCGTACTTGCAACACGTTACTTTTTAGCACTCAAACCAAACAGTCTTCTTTCCTTCTTCATTCGCCAACATCCAGTGCATCATTGCATGCAGAGCTTGCAGAGGAGTCAGACATGTCAGGCCCCTTAACAGACACAGTTATCAGGTTCTCCAGTCTTTGTTCTCCGAGTCTGAGGGTTAGAAGAAATTGTGATCAACATATGCAACATATTATTTGTACTTTCGTGAATTTGTGGTGCTTATTCCGCTTACCTAATGAAATTGTCAAAATCAGCATAGTCAATTGCCAACTGAAATATGAGCGTCTCGGGTGGCTGTGTCCAAGACAACATGTGGCATACAGTGTGACAGAGGGCTGTTAATACAAGAGCTGCTAATTTGCATAGATTTGGGAACTGTACCCTGTGAAATCTGTGAATTAAACCCCAAAGTTCCCTGATCTTGTCTCAGGGGTAACCCTGACTTCTAACCAGTGTTTTGTGTTCCTTGTGTTCATTTCTAGTAGCTTGTAAATCTACAATAGCCTCCCTGTTTATGTTATTTCTGGTTTTCTGTTCACCATACTGCTTCAGGAGAGTGCCAGTGTTGTTACTGCCCCATGAATCCAGTTCAGTGTTTGACAAAAAAGTGATGAGTATCATGCCCAATACTCCAAAAGCATTAAGTAAATTGGTGGCTTCAGGAGGAAACCTTTTCTCTGGGTTCGTTACTAAGTTTTGAATAAACTGATCTTTGATATAAAGTGACTTCTTTGACTTTGTGATGACATTGTTTCCTTTGCATATAAGCTTTCTCCTAATGATTGTCATTAACCAGTTGTTTTTCATGGCTTCATGGATCTGTTGTACATATAAAATCTTCTCTAGCAATTCCCCCCTCCCTCCTCCATTCCCTGCCTTCTGGGGTCGATCGGTTTCTTCATCAAATAATGCAATCAGTGAATCCAAACATCTGAATACGGATTCCAGAGCTGAATAAAATGCAAGCCATCGGTCCTCAAACACCTCCTTCATTTTCTGTGCGTACAGCTGACTTCTTGAAATAATTGAAGATTGAGGTAAGTGTCTCCCGG
Organism: Urechis unicinctus; assembly: GCA_034190875.2. Lineage (NCBI taxonomy): Eukaryota > Metazoa > Annelida > Polychaeta > Xenopneusta > Urechidae > Urechis > Urechis unicinctus. The sequence goes on from CM067355.1 coordinate 698,131, forward strand.
TACTGTTTCATGAATGGAACCTTATATGCTGCTTAGGAGGAACAGAGAGCAAGAGGGTGAGCAATGCCGCCAATATTGACCAGCATTGGGTTTAGATCTCTTAGTCTGCCCAGCAACGCTTTTGCCATCACCTACAAGACACATAATAAGAATAATTATAAACGTCTTAAGTTTGCTAAAATGGTGGTGGTCTACAGTTAACTCTGAATGGAAACAACTTTGATTACCAGCACATAGAATATGTATAACATCTAGATCAGTTCAGCTAGCAGAATCTAAATGTTGTGTTAGTAGATCGTATTACATCTAAGTGAACACTACGTACCCTCTCACTGTAAAGTGGCCCGCTCGCGCTGTCAAACTTGTCATGAGCCTCTTCCCAGCGGGCAAGCAGCCCACGGTCGTTATACATTGCGCCTTGCAAATTGTAGTATCGTATTTGATTGAGTGTCAGACGCCTAATAGCATTTTAATGACCATGGCTATGATAGTTAAAGTACAATCCGAACAACCACCTTGATCTGAGGAAGCTGCAAAAGCAAATCGTACAAGTTTCGAAATTTCTGTCCTGTCTCATCGGTTTAAACAATATTTGAATCCAAACCCACGTTGTAAGGCATCTTTAAAATCACATATACTGCTATTCAGAAATAGATGTCTGAGTAGAGCAAAACGCACCAAAATGCTGCGTAATAAAATGCTGTTGGAGATGTTCGATTCATGATAAAATAAAATGCTGGAGGGAAAATTTTGACGTGCACGGCGAGATGCAAAGATCAGCTGCACGCGACCATCGCAAATGACGACGCTGTATTAGTTTCTACATTCGTAAGCGATGTGGAAAAAAATGATCCCATATGCGTTCATAGGCTTCAGCGTGACCTACGGCTGCTGGTCAATAAATAGTATCGCCCCCTCAGACCCTGCCCTATGCTTTTCCGCTGGGCAGTTCTGTTAGAGATGATACGGTGCATACAAAATAATTATCATTTTCATTGTAATTTTAAAGAAAGAAATGATGATATTACCTGTCATTACTGCAGCTGAATCAGTTCCTAGACCCATCACTGAGGAAACTGGAACCTTGCTAGCATCGACTAGTTTCAATAAAGCAGCTGTAACTGTTTCCCATTTACAATCATTGGCAAGTCAACGTGTTCAGTAGTTAACACTATCTTTTCATCCCTCTTCCCACGCTTCCTGTAAAAACCGATGTGCCTCAGCGGCGTACTGACCCCGAAATTATGTAAACCCATGACAATTGTGTTCGTCTTACCAGGAGCTCGACACGTTTCACAATACATCTCATTCTTTTCGATATCGTGACGTCAGGAGTAGGTTGTCAGCCACGTGTCGCAGAAGTAAGTTTCGAAAACACGCTTTCCGCGGAAATTTGTAGTAACCAATGACTACGCCTGTGACACTACATTCTGCGCGCTTTCTCCCCCTGCACACAGACATCGCTAAAACATAGCACAACAGCCAGATACCCGGGGAAATGGCTCAACACGTGTAAAAGCTGCTGGTGAAGGCGACACGACGCTGACGGGAACCAGCTTGCTAGACGTCTAGTTACGGAAATCGACAAAGCCTTCTAGTTTGATATTCGGCACTTTACGTACAGTGTGTAGATGCATTGAAAAGACACGATGTGACTCCTTTCTGCGTGAACTGAATATGCATGCAGATGTTTTTTTGCATTCAACTGAACGCACGACGGTTGCATATGTAGGTCATTTGGGTAAAAAATGGGTCAAATAACGCCAGGACGAGTTCTTAAATTAACTCTGCACACACACACACACACACACACACACACACCACACACACACACACACACACACACACACACACACACACACACACACACACACACACACACACACACACACACACACACACACATATATATATATATATATATATATACATATCTATATCTATGTATATATATATACATATATATAATATATATATATATATATATATATATATATCTATATATATATATATATATATATATATATATATATATATATAGATATATATATATATATATATATATATATATATATATATATATATATATATATATATATATATATATATATATATATATATTATAATGATCAGAGTACGCATGGACCAAGCTTTATTGTTGCCCTCTGCACCCTTCATAATGATTTGAGATAATGGCTTCATATACAGTTTGCGTATTCAACGCAAGCAATATTCTAGTCGCCGGGTCATTCGATCATCATTTCATGTTATACTGTTACACCAAATTAATCCCGCATCTGTGGTGCAGAACTTAGTATTATATATAATCGGGGGGAGAACGGATTCAAGCATGTCAACACATGGACTGTGGTGGTGGTTATTTACCACTCTTACAGCCCAATCATAAACCACATATCTATCATTACAGGCAGCTTAAGTGCGATGGTTGAGGAAGATAGATGGTCTGGCACAAAAGAAACATCCGGGTCATGCTCACTCGGGGATTAAGGACCTGTACTAATGACCCACTGCCTCCGGTGACGTTGTACTCTATGTCGACAAGCAAATAGAAAAAACAAAGCAACTTCTGTCGCTTAAGAACGTGTCTTTTCTAGGTGGTGTTTATGCGCTTTCGTCATTGTACTCACAGGAATGCTGTTCAAAATATGTAGAAACATTCCGTATATACGTAGTACATGATCATATGTATGTTTATGTATTGAACAGTAAAAATGATTCGTAACAAATTGAGTTGCCTGAAATTCCAAAGGTGAGTATTTTACAGCGACAAAAATCTTTCCCAGCGCTGTACTTTTTTGTATCCTTCGTAAGACAGGTAGCGACTTGCATCTTCATGTGCAAGAGTGGTCGATTCTGCAATTGTTGACTCTAACCAAAGAAAAACAGTACAACCCAGTATTTCCGGTTTAAACAATTACTGCAATGCAAAATGGGTAATGAGATTGTATTGAAAAATAGATTGATTGGGGGTAATAGTGGTACTCGTGCATTGTACCGAATATGTTACAAATTTCAATCACAGTACACCTGTATAGTTGATGCTGACTACTTTTGAGCTGCTTAGAGAACAAATACATTATGCATTACTATTTCTAATAATAACGATTTCTTTACAAAATACTTCACTGGTTATACATTCTGAGTAACATAGAATGCTTAAAAACCTAGTTGCTTGATAGCACCATCGTGGATAATGATAGGTTTGTTCCAATTTACGCAGGTTACGCCATGCTTAGTGGGTTGACTTATTATGTTTGAATGTATATATTTGCACGAGCTAGAACCTTTAAATACTGAAAGGAAGCATTATTGATGTTACTCTAGATTCAACCTTGACGCTATCATACTACATGATTGAGGAATACAGCTGTAATAGAATAATTACATTGAACACATCAAACAAACCTATGATATGCAATTTGTTCACAAGTGTAAAATACACAGGGCTTATATATTTATTTGACATATATATTTTGCACATTTACACCAAAAAGTAAATCCGTTCATCCAGGGAAGCGGTCAATTCATAGGCCTTCGACGGCAACATATTGCCTTCATCTGCAGGTACCAGGCTAACTCAAGTTGCTTGATTGGCCGAATATATTTATTTTCAGGCAACCAAAGGTAGAAAACAAAGAACACCGATAAGGGGTAATAGATTGTTGGTTATAGATCGCTTGCCATCCCATTTGCCAATAAACGAGGATCTTAAACTCCAGCTAAAATTCATGAAAGTTTTAGTTTGCAGCAGCATCATATACAGTAGGAATTTATCTGATTGTGCTGGCTTCATATCTATGGTCATGTTGATATCCCTGGAGATCTGCAGAACGCATGTGCTATTGTGAGGGGATAACGTAAAGGTAAGCTGATAAAAACACATAGATATAAAATGTTATCATACACAATACTTATTCGATCTGGCGCATACTAAATCTTTGATAAGAGCCAACTATGTTTAATGATGCGTTTGTTAGTATTATATTTGTAAAACCATGGAATAGTCTGTCATGTATGTTCTCAGAGCGACTATACTTAGCTCTATATGTACACCAGCTGTCTGATTTTGTAATTATGAGTCCCAACTATGCAACGTACCCAACAATCTACTTGCTTTCGAACACTATTATAAATCCCAAAAGCACGACTTAATAATATGAAAAGCAATATAGCAGGACCAGAATAATGCATCGCAATATATCACGGCATGCATCGAGAACTGTGGTGCAAACCAGCCTGCGAGTTAACGTTAACCATAAATCAATTTGCCGCTTCCGTAATAATTAGAATCTCGAGTCCCTTAATACATTAGAACATTGCTTGAACTATCATACGCATAACTTAATGTATTCGTTGAAGCTTCGAATTCAGCAAATCTATATCAACATAGAAAGCGGGTACAACATTTTCACAGCGAAACTCAAATCAACCTTTCTTCGACAGTTGAGGAAAAGCTTAATCCCAAATACTAATTTCCAACGTCCATTTAATACCTACGCTTGCAGGCAGATTTCTTCGTGCATCACCCCACATGTGTATATCACGTGTATTACTATAAATCTGCCATTTTGAAAAAGCATGGAATAACTTCTTGCATTCATTTTCCTGTACTAAACAGAAAATATCCAAATGACGATTTGTTTTAATAATCATTGAAATAGATTTTCATTTCGTTAATTGTATCGAAAGTATCTAGCAACAAGATATGGGTCATTCTAAACGCAATGCATCGCCTTTAAATTACCTTAAAACTAATTAAAGCGGTGTGACGCAAGAAACCGAACAAGAATTCTCGAACTCATTGCCATAGCTGAAATAGCCTGTTAAATCATAACACATGCATTTGATTTGGTAACTTTCAAGAAGACGTCCCGATTTTCCAAGTACTTAGCGCCCTCTATATTAGTGTACATGATATTAGAGGATTTTTCGGTTGTAAGCACTACATATTCTGTTTGCCTGGCTTTACATTTTAAGCTTAATGCATGTGTGTATATATATACCTAGATGTTTATTGACACAAGATCAGTGAGTGCGGACCATTATTATAGGATAGTATGTAGGGTTAAAGCCAAGAACACAAAAGTTAACAATACATCAAATACTAATTATTTACCCGACTTCGGGTAATTGACTGAAAATTAGGACATAATGAGCCAAGAGAATGGCCCGGACCGCAATGCACTGGGCAATTGCTTGCTTCGCAAGAAAGATTGATTACCAGACATCACCTTTATAACCCATTCACTCACGACATCAAGAGCGCAGTGGTTTGCGAAGTGTAACTTGTTACAACTCTATAGAAGACATGTGTCTCGATTAAGGACGGATGTGGCTATTTTTATATATCGAAAACAAACATTAGTGTGAATATAACCTTTGAAGAGCAGAACAGCGCGCGCATGTACAACCAAAAGAGAATATGCGTTAATACGAGAAGATATTGACGATGAGTTGGCAATTTCACAAGCCACAGGACACAGCCCATTGTAGTTAAGCGTGTCACATGTTCCCACATGGCGCAATCTGTGTTTGCCTATCTTGTTAAGGATACCAGGTGTATATAACAACCGATTTGTCGACTGCGGAAATATGTAAATTACGATTATGTTATACATATAAGAAGCATTTACGAAGCAATTATGGTTAATTAAGCACTTAGTAGTGTGCTTGGTACTTACTCTTGTTGATAGGCGTTGTCTACTATTCGCCTAAAATCGCTTGTTCTGTATTGTAGAAGTGCTCCTTGCATCATGAAACCTAAATATTCTTCTTAATTTTTAATATTACCATGGTATTTATGCTGGCAATTGCATTGTCGACCTCGGAAATATCTAAATTACGATTGTTTTTTACAATATAAGTATTTGTGAAGCAAATATGGCACATTTGGTCTGCTAGGTAGTTTCGCTTTTTGCAATGCATTGTTTACTATTCCTCCGCATCGGAATTCGTCATATTGTGTATCCAATATCGAGTTTTAAAACAGCAAGCTACATGTTAGAATGTGACATCGAATCGGTCCTTGGAACGAGAAACTTGCACTTGTTTAATTATTCAAAGAGAGCGATTATGGCCAAAAATATGAGGCATTGTGCAATTATGTTTGTCCATATTTAACGACATAACAGCACAGTGCCAAGCATCGATTTGTCACCCGCCCTTGTATATAAATGCGAAAGTAACGCTGACGAGCGAGGAAAAAATAGGTGGCATAGCGAATGGGTGGTCAATGAGTCAATGATTGGGTGGGTGAGTAAGCAAGTGAGTGTCGATCTGTTTACTAAAATGAACGAGAGTGCGAGTTTTCGAATGAGTGAATATAGGTGTGTTTGAATGAGTGTGCGTGAGATAAAGAGACGAAAAGTCTGCAGCTCGCTTAGCTAGTGGGTACGTCAGTAGAAAAAGTGGGCATATATGAGAATGAATGAGTTAGTGCATATGTTATCCTTCAGCTCTTTGGACACTCTATGGTATATATCGACCCTATAACGTGTATTCCTAATGATGAGAAACAATTTGCTAGCTTACAGTCAGCACAAAGCACCCTTTAACGTTCAGCCGCCCGAACTAAGTGATTTAACACTTGTCTCTGGTGTTATACTGATTGGCAAATTGCTATCCATATTTAGGCGAATTAACTAAGAGCATTTCAACTACTTACTTTAGCTCATTGGAGCAATACAAATTGCAATACAAATATATGCTTAGTCTATTATCAGGGTTCAACGTTTTGAACGGTTCATTTTCTGCATTGCTCACCAGATCCTCTCAAGAGCCAAATCTCTTCATTGAAAAAGGCGCCATAGAACGTGACTGGGCTTGTACGAGGGTCCTATCAATCTAAAAATACCGTCCGTTGTTTATATAATCATACGCGAATTAGCATCTCTGGGTGTTAATCAAAAGCCTGCGCATGCACCACGACCCATAAAGTGTAAATTGGCAGCCTTGGTAAGTAATGTTATAGAGTAATACTTGGGTACTTAATCGTGATAACACCCGCAAGCAGACCTTACCCCTCTCTCTTCTATAATGTTGACACACTGTCACCCTGTTTGGCATAGCATTATGATTCAAAAATATAACGCTCTCATACAGAGCGTTACAATACGTAGTCTTCAATATTGACAATAAGTTTTTAGTAGCACGATTATCCCTTTCGTCTAGTTTGTGAATGACGAACGCAAATTTTATGCTAACGTTTTGGAATATTTCTGTTGAAGCCTATCCTACATGCTCCTGAAATGAGCTTGCGTGCTAGACCAGATTGGTCATATGTTGTTTTGCATCTTGGCCAATACAACATTTCGACACCGTCGATAATATCTTGTTTGTGCCTAGAGAATCCGGAGCGCTTCCATTAGCATCATTTTCTACAGTACATGCTCGTGTGTGACCATGAGAATGGGCTGATATATTGTTATTAACCCTCTTCGCGAATGTTAACAGCATGTTTGTACCAGCCTTGGCCCAATGCTATGTGACTGTTACCCTCTCAAACACGCACACGCGCTATGCATAATATATAGCAGCTTGTGGCCTTTCAAACTTGAGAACGTCTCATAATTTTAAGAACATAACCATAAATGTGTTACAGTGTAAAAGAAAACAATTTGGGTGTGTATCATTTCAGAATACCCAATAGTGTCGAGATGTGCTTGTATAGCACACGGTATTACTTCTCTGATGCAGTTTATGATCAATATCAATATACATGGATGCAGGGAAATAACAGCTGTTTCACAAGTATTAAGAATTGTTAAAAAAAGTGTTGGCAGGGTTGTTTTTGGCGAACCAACAGGACTCTTGTGTTCTTTGTTTTGATCGTTCCATTCTATTTCATGTTACTTATACCCCGATATGAATGTGGCAAGCCTTATCTTTTTGTATGCTCACAAAATAACAGCAAACATCCATATTTAAAGAGATAAGGAGGTTATCAATATAAAGACATCGGCTCTCTTCGGACCAATTATGGAGTTAGTGCGGAATTTGATACGGGTGTTCAATAATGAGTTGATGTCAGCCTATTAATGAATATGAAAGTCAAACATTATTCACACTGTGTTAGCTCGTGGCTTTGTGATCTATGAAGCCATGATGTCAAAGAGCACGATGGCTTAAACAGTAAGCTGGGTGTCCCCCAATCCGCTTTTTGCACAATACATCAATTTAATAGTAGATGTACCACATGGCGAGTCAATACATTAGAGGGTGAATGAATGCTGGAGCCACGATAGGCATTTGTGGAAGTTTGTTTAACAGCCTAACAATGTATTTCACACCGTAAGTTTAATTTAATTCCTTGTGTGATTAATTGGTTCATATTAAGCTTCTCAGTGTTCCAAGCCATTAGCAATCACATTCTATCTAAGACTAATGGACATGCTGTTAAGCATTTGAAAGCTATGAGAACATTTTAGGGAGATCACCCCGAATCCTCTGCAGCGGACGCTTCCGTCACCCCTTGTACAACGATACCTTACATACGTAACTAAAAATATAGTTCCATATGTACCCACCAAAAACTGTTCCGCTTATAAAATGAGAGGCTTTTTCTGATAGAAGACTACCAATATACCAGGTATGATGGTCTGTTGTGTTAGCCGTGAGACATCTTTTGGTCGAAAGCTGTATGTAATTCCTTTTTTGTCTGTTCAATGTTGAGATGGTTACAAATATATACCAGTATGTTTTTAGCAAGTGGATATTGTGCATCTGATATAGGCTACTCTGAACGACTCATATCCAAGGATACGTCGAGTGATGTCCCAGTAAACTCGTAAGCGGTCCACAGGCATCTGTATTGCACACTTTATTGATCAAAGTTGCGAATGCAAAAACACAGTAAACCCTCGAAGGCCCTGAGCCGCAGGCTAGAATCATAGACTGACCAATCTGTTCTCAAATATAGCAAGCTATCCGATAGAATCAACGACCGCCACTAGTCCCTTAATCGACTACTTTGCTTCTAGAATCAGGCGAACGGTTGCTATCTATGTTGAGATATTACAAGCGAGGATGGCAGGCAACGAAATCAAATCAATGATCAGCTTTCTGAGCGATATCTAAGCCGATCAACTAGTAAGACAAACGGATTTTTAAGGTAATAACTAGCAAGACAATTGGGTAGTAAGTGTAATAGTTTACGCTGTGCATGCACAGTTCTCCATTGGTCCTACCAGTGTTTGTACATAGATATTACCACAGTAGATATGTATTGCATGACCTGTTGGACGTAACATAATTTCTTTCCGATGCCCCATGTTAATCTAACGCTCCTACGCACAGCGCACGGATGA
>CM067355.1:712456-734956 GCA_034190875.2 Urechis unicinctus
CGGTTCCTATTGTAACAATGAGGCGGCAGTTGCTGTGATTGGTGACTCAAGTGTTATCAGGCTGATCGCAATTCTTTGAGAGCATTTATCTTTTTATTAATATGACATCGTTTGTTATGGTGGATAACTTGCCATAGGTAGTAAATAAAAATAATTGCGTCATATTTCTATTTATATTATCGTTTCTAGTTATTGGAAGTGTATACATAATACTGTGAAATCAGCAGAAAACTTTATGATTTCAACGTTATATAAGTATGTGAAATTGTCAATTATTGCACATTGCCGCAATATGAAGAGAAGATGGAATAGATCATCGCAAATTACAAATTTGTTGAAAATGAATATAACTACTTGCTTTATTGATTTGGAATATAAGAGCCACAGGAATATGATGTGGCACTTTTCATCCTCCTCACTTCTTGCTTTATTGATTTGGAATATAAGAGCCACAGGAATATGATGTAACTCGTTTCAGCATCTTCGTTACTTATTGAATAGTGCATGTTCTATTGGATCAGTGCCGCATAATTCCTGTGGGATCATCGCCAAATGCACCTTTTTACCAATCGCTTTATGCTCACTGCAACCACCCGGGAGTTCAATCCAGGGTTCACCACAACACACGCGCGTTTGCCAATATAAGGATTACTAAGCCATTAGCCCGCCTAATTTCATTCTCCACCAGATTGTTACGCACGAAGACTTCGTGTTCTCCGGAATGCAGTAAATATATATATATATATGTTGTATGAAAATTGGTAGCAGTATAAAGTTAACTGTGCGCGCTATAACGCAATGCGCTTCGTTGATGTTTTTATTACCTTATTTGCAATAAAAGGCATAACCCGCGTTATGGGTGCAGAGAGGTCATGCACATCGCTATGAATGATCAATATCGAGTTCCATTTTTCTGCATTCTTTATTGACAGAGCTTGTGAAAACGTCCTCGGATTGGATAGGAAGAGCAAACTACAAAACCAAATGTTTTCAAATATGCGAAGCTTGGCATGCGCGCAGTTGGTCCCTTTAATGGTGATTGCAGGCTCCAGGTTCATTAACAATTATTTCCTGAAAAGATGAAAGCGGCAGGCGACACAGTCAATCACCAAATTTGTTCATACCAATCAAAAGCCAGTTTTCCGGATCTGAAAGAAAAAAATGAAGGCATCGATAATTCAGTGCCATCAACATGCGAAATGTTAAATGTGTCGTTCTAAAGCAGAGTGTAGAATAAAATACTTTGTGAGTAAGCAAGCTGGCAATGCGAAATGTTATCACAGAAAGTTGTAATTGCAACGAATAGATGTGTTTTATTACGTTTTTAGTGTTTCTCGTGCAAGATGCACTTAGCACAATTGAAAAATTGAAATTTAATCACAATACCTGAAATAGCCGCAATGCAGGCTGTTAAATGTTTTTGAATTTAATTGCCTTATGGACCTAAAATTCATACCTGCCAATGCGTTACGATGTGGTCGTCCATTTAGACTTCCACTGTGCATTAAATATCTACTATGAGGTTGATGAAAGGCACCATATGAAGCCTGTGCTGTCCCCATGTCCCACGAATACTCTCCTAAAGGTGATTATTTATGTGATGGTTATGTGATGATGGATCTGATTAATGATCTGTTGAAATCTCCTCCTCGCTTGTAGCGAAACATGCTTATAGTGAACTATCACGTCGCTGGTACCCATCTAAGTCGCGGGCAATCATATTCAGATATGGAAAATATAAAAAAAAAATGACATACACTTTAGCAACATCTGTGCATGCTTAGAAGAGGACGATACATATGCAGGTATACATATGCAGGTTGCTATTTTGGAACACTCGGTGTATATCAAACATGCAACGCCGTTATTGCAAATACTTTGCTCCAAAAAGCCCAATTAGATTTATTCATAAGTTTATAATTCCTGAATCGGTATAGACTGTTAGCGATCTCGAGTAATGCATTACAGGAAAACGTTTGTCAGGCGGTGCGCCAGAAATGTGGTGGTTGTTCGTGATGGTGAATCGATACATAAGCATATGCTCGTACATGATGCTCTGATTTAGCATGGGGCGTTAGAGCAGCGATTCTATATTTACCCTATAATGCTACATGATGGGATCATTATGCGCGTTAAGCTTCTGTGCAGCAAATCTTATAGTTGTCGATTATATATAGCTTATATTCAAATGTTTATTTATATCATAAACAAAATCATAAACGATCGCAACATAAATAATTTCCAGGACATTGTCCAGAGGCAAATATGTGCATCCAAAAGCAATAATGAAGTACTAGAAAAACAGCTTTTCATGCAAATGTAATCCACGTGTACCCCACTGACATTTTCATCTGGTGAACCTCTAGTAGCACCTTCGTACATTTGAGCGTTTTAACCAAAACATGACAACGTCCGTTAAAAGGGTTTGAAATAGAAATCAAATGAGCATATCTGCATTCGGATGTATATTCTATAGATTTTACATGATTGCAGGACCTACGTGCGGTGGTTATGAGTAAAGCATCGCAAACATTCAGTTATTAAGCAATCGAGGTCCGATGTTATGTTACATACTGTTTAACTTTTGACTGTTTGATGTATGCTTTCTCCATACCACGAATTGACATTGAAGATCTTTCAATAGATGTGTAAGATTGCAAGCTGCCGGAAAATTGTCATTCTTAGAATATATACTTGTTTGCTGTAGTCCTTATGTGGTAATAACGTCATTGTTAAAAGTAACCAATGGAAACGATTTGCTATTAACTCGTTATTGACCTTGCACAATATCCAGCAATTGTGACAATATTTAACTTTTGTCGTTTTGAATTCATTAACGGTGCAAACTTAATATAAGAATGTCGTCATTGCTGCACGTCAGCGGTAGAAAAGTGAGATTGATCTGTTTTGCTCATAGTATGGGTAATTGGCTACATCCATTTTATTGATCCTTCTTTATTTCCAACTGAAAAGCTATACCGCCTATAAGCCCTTTTACGCACGCACGATTAAGTAAAAATGCATACCCCGTACCTCCTTTCTATTCAGTTGCCGAGGCAATCCTCAGTCCCAGTTACACGATATGAATCAAATGGCGAATATGTAATGACGCCTTACTTTTAATAATTCAAAACTGAAGCTCTACCCGTAATTATCTGACAACGCGCGAATCATTTAAGTAAGCTATCGGTAGACATCATAACGTATTATTCGTCCATGTGCTTAGTGTAGCCCACATAATCAATCTATATATGAAGATGATTTTTGCTTGGTGATAAGAACTGCAAACTGTAGACTTCGATTATAAGATAAATGTTAAGCGTTAATTTAATGCCGCATACGGATTGCATTGTTAATACACACTGTTCGATCGCACGGAATCGAATGTGTGATGTCTGCATGGCAACTAGATGAATGTAACTTTTGTAATTAGATGACTCGACTCTTAATCATGATCCAAAAATAGACTGAAGTGGTAAACGTACCTGGTTGTGAGACACGACCAATATATCTCGCAAAGTAGACATGCAATTGACCTATTAGTACGTTTGATTCATTGCTTACAAATGCTACATTATATAGCAGCCAGCAATATATCACGCATAGATTAACAAAGTTAATCAGCGCTGTTGTTTCTAACCGACTGCTTCCGTTGCTAACAAACAGTATTCGTTTTACAGTTGGTCATCTGTGAACATGTAACTGGCAAAACAATGTTAGTATTCACAGTGTGTGCTCTGGAACGTGGCAGACTACATCCTATAGCGGGATGCTGTGCTTTTTCAATCATCTGCTTATATGCGCAATGGCAGTGACTCGTATGAAGGTTACATGGTATTAAGTCCTATTTAAGATTGTCCTTATTTCAAACAAACCCTTACAATGCATGCGAGGTTTACGAGCGTTAATGACTATGTTTATGGTCTTAAATGTTGAGACTAATATAATTTTTGTCGCGTTTGGCTAAATAGCAAATTGGATCCACACATCATTCCCGGCTGATCAGGGGATTTGAATATGCGCTTATATCTCTATGCTTGTAAATACCATGTTATAACCATTTGTCTTTAGCCTTTGCATTGCTCAATTAACGCCTACAATGTTAGGTTTGCAAGCATTAATGGCAAGGTCTATTGATTAATTTGTTAGGGGAGTATAATTCTTGTCACAGCGTGCCAACGTGCGAATGGGCTTCGGTTATATCGCCGGCTTATCAGTAGACTCTTTGCTTACATATACCCGTACTATATCTATGTGTCTTTTTGTATTGTGCATTGATCAATATATGCAGTATGTTACATTTTTGATGTCCCTTTTATGATAAACAAACATATAGAAACATGTAATAGAAAATGCTCATATCGGTATGGCGTTGAAAGAAATTCATGTAGGACGCAAGCAGCATATGTTATGTGTACATGTGTATACATGCGCGTTGAATCACCTCGAGAAAACTGTGTGCTGTGAGTGTGTTGAATAAGGGCTGAATCGATTACATAACCCCAAAACATAAATCATGACATAGACATACTTGGATGCTTATGTTGATGGTTTTGTCTCACAGCTAATTCCAACGTACATTGCAAATCAACAAGCATGGAACTTTTTTCACTACATTCCATGCACTTCAAAAAACGATGACGTTTTGCGTCAGATGCAACAGTTCAATATTGCCTTATCCTTTGATGATATATCGTACAAGTTTCGCAGATCTCTGGAGTCATAATCATATAATCATTCACGACACAGTGAAATACGGGCAATATGGAAGCATATCAGTTCGTTTTGTCTGCCCATGAAATATTTTCAGCAAAGCATCCTCAAGTAAACTGACAATATGTGGTTAAACTGCATCTTTGTTTCCTTATTTTGCCTAATCAGAGATCTGTTTGAAACCCATAGAATAAATAACTTGTAATAAGCTGCATAATTAATCATTATAATTCGACAGCACTTGATGATTGCATGGCCAGGTGCCATATACGCGTGTTGTATTCAATGGTGAGCGCCACTCGAGATAAGTATATGAGATAATCAATACTTCCATTCATACCAGTTTGTAAGATCTTCAGAGTGAACATATATGCTGCTGTGATTCTATACAATTGTCGCATTTTACTCACTATATATGGTACAAACAGTGTGATTTAAGTGTAAGCAGTGTACGTATCAAGGCACTGTTCAATAGCCAATTATTTTCAGTCAGATGTTTAATAATTTACTCGCCATTCACGCTTTCCAATAAACGTTGTTTATATCCTGGTATGGCTTTACAGACTTCACCAATCTAATTTGCTGCAGTCTCATATTACTTGCATACTCGCTAGTGAGCAAATAGCCACATTGGTAGGTAGAATACATACGCGTGATGATACTGCATAATGCAGCTATGATGGACTTTAGCATGACGCTGGCGCTGTAGAAAACAAACCCAACAATGATGTTACACTAACTGAGTTCTAATGCGTGATCCATCCTAATGCATGCTTCCGATATACTGCGAGGGGTGCAAAACGAGCACCAAAAAACAATGATGCATTGTATGAATAACCGCGGTTCACTTGTGTTGACGAGATGAATGAGATAGATAACATGGTTGTTTTGAAGGATTCTAAGCTCCCTGTTATGTTCGTGAAATCTTGTAAGATAAAGCAAGCTCGCATACAATGCGAGCTCGTACATAGAGCACGCAAGTATGACAACGGCTCAATTGCTCGGTTATCTACAATGAACACCACCTAAATGTTATATGCTATACAAACCCTATATATTAGTCTCTTCGATTCTCTACAACATATGCCATCTAAGACTAAATATGTTGTCACTTCTAGCATATACTTTGTAAACAGTCTGGTTTATTTAGATGTTTGTTTACTTCCACAATGATACATTGAACCGCATGCATTCTGCTCGTAAAGATTATACGATTACTTGATCTGTCAGCATCACAAATATACATCAAGCACCATAAGTTATGGTACACCTAAACATGTGACATTTATATGTGCTAACTATTTACCTCATTTACATATAATGGCTAGTTTTTAGATCCGTCAATAACAGCGGTGTGTCTCTCCCCTTTGGTCTTTCCGTTGCGCTAGCAATACAATATATCGTAGCACAACCTCTATTGCGGAGAATGTGAATTTGACGTGATTAGTGCAATTGTTTTGTACTTATTGAGTCCATCTGTGAAGCCCGCCCTAATAGGCATTGCAATAAAGCTACTGGTTGCGATAACTAGACACACTCTAACCCATCGTTTGTATATTGTAGCATATGAAGGGAATTTTATCAGTACACCTCTATTATGGACAATGTCAATTTAACGTGATTAGTGCATAATTTGTACTTATTGAGTCCATCTGTTAGGTTAACCCTAGTAGGTTTTGCAATAAAGCTAGTAGTTGCGATAACTATAACCAAACTTTTAGTGTATCGTAGCAAATGAAAGGAATTTCATCAGTACAATCAGCTGCGGACGTCGCTAGTGGAACTAACTCGCAAATTGAGTTGATCGGCTTGTTGAAATTATATAACAAATTATAGGAGAAATGTCATCAGATACAATTATCTAATCGAATCTATTCTAGTGGCCTTTCAAAGAATACGTGGTTGTCAGCAGCTGGCGCGACTTAAATCGTTCTATGAAAATTGGTTTGCACATACTTGTCATATTTGTACTAGTGGTTTACATTTATAGTAATAGTACGGTACAAAGTTAATATATTCGGGCCAATTATTCGGGAAAATTAAGAGATTTTCTAGGTGTTATGCGAAAGTGTGGTCATTAACGTGTTGTACTGTGAAAAACCCCATACACGAAGGAATGATTTTATACAGAGAACTGTGGCCTCGCAGGGTATTCGTAAGTACCGCTTAATTCACTACTATGACCAACTTAAGCTCGATGGATAATCAAATAAAATTACTCAAGTCAGATGCATATTGTCTTGGTTTTAAACCTGGCTCTTTTGTCTCCTCATCTACCAATGCATTGTACCATATCCTACTTTTAGCATCTGAACGATTAGGTTTTGATTATTGCAATCGATCAATCACTGATTTAAAGTGCCGGGACCTTTGAAGGCTATTTACATAATTCATTGAACCTCTATCACTGAGCGTTGCAGCCCATTACGTCACAAATTAGAGGGAAACATGCGGTGGTGAAAAAGTATATCCCTCACCATCAACTGTTGCATATAAATAACAACAACAGTATTGTAATCTCTGAGTGGATCATGCTGCAAAATAATGCAACAATACGCCATTGAAATAGTATATTGCAATCTGCAGCCATCGATAGTCTGAGGCAACTTCAAAGCACGGTAAAAGGGTAATATTGCCATCGAACAGTTGCTGGATATCTCCATTTGTCAGTTGAATAACTGTCAGGGGAAATGTCTCGGCCGGTTAGTTGAGATGGAACGAGCTCACTATGCGTAATGCCTATGTACCTATGTTAAACTACAATTAAATGTTGCCCTGGACAATGGCTGTATAGTCAATATATTAATGCTACTTGTCGTTTCAATTAAGTCGAATCATCAGTTCGCGGATTACATCAAAGCCGAACGTTAACCATATTGTGAGGTATATGAATTACAAATTAGACATTGCGCTTCTCTATGGAGCTGGAACCATCCCATTGGTATCATATGATAGATGCCCTAACGTAAGTGGCCCATCAAGTCAATATTTGGATACAAATACGGCCCAGGAAAGTCTAGAATAAAGGCGCTTGTAAAAACATAATTTTGAACAAAAGTGTTAGAGGTGCACTTGTTGCCTAGTTAGTCAAAAGTAAAGAGTTTATACCTACGCTTAGAGGGTTTACACTGACGAGATGTGTGGGGATCATGGTGACGCTATCATAAAATCAACAAATTCACATGGACTGTTGAACTGGCTAGGCGTCCGTGAACGATATCGAGACTTATTATGTGCCGAGTCGACAATGCGCAAAGATTATTCAGAGAAATCCATGCACACACACACACGCACGCACACACACACACACACACACACACACACACACACACACACACACACACACACACACACACACACACACACACACACACACACACACACACACACACATACACACACACACATATATATATATATATACACACACACAGACACACATGCACACACACACACACAAACAAACACACACACAGAAAACATATATATATATATATATATATATATATACATATATATGCATTAGACATATATGGATATATATATATATATATATATATAGATATAGAGAGATACATATGGATATAGATATGTATATAGAGATATATATAGGATTAGATATATATATATAGATAGAGATATATCTCGAGATATAGAGATAGATAGAGAGAGATATAGAGAGAGAGGATATAGAGAGAGAGATATATATCTATATAGAGATCTATAGAGATCTCTATCTATCTATCTCTATATATATATCTCTATATCTATCTATATATATCTCTCTCTCTATATATATATATATCTATATATATATATATATATATATATATGATGACTCAGTTTCATTTGTCATAAATTTCAAGCGTCTATCATATCACCTGGCAATTCATGTAGGAATTTACTGAGCTAGTCAACAAAATTGGATCAATTTAGTGCTTACATATTCCTTCACAGTACAGGATATGAGAACTTTGTCACATCTGGAGTGCCCTGACCGAAACTAATTGAAGCAGGATCCTGATTATGCAGTGTTTCAATAATTAAGTGCAACAGCAAACGCCGAAATATTATCCAGGAGATTATGACCTTGCCAATGGCTGACGCTAATGGGGTTATAAACTTGTAGAGGCTCTTCCATGGCGTAATAATCGCAATGCTAAGACCGTTTGCGTCATATACAGATATAATGCATACAATATAAACGTTTCGTTTTTCTCCAGAGGCTTTTGAGCAATTTAACTTATGCAATCGTTGTTTAAACGTTACTTGGCGACTTAATGTCGTAACCATTACCAATATTGACTGCAGCTGTGGTTCAATTTTTGTGCTAAACTTAATGTTAATCACTCAGTTTTAATAAAGGAAATACATCGTACTACCTGAGTGATGTTAATCTTGATCGCATTCGCTCAAATAAATGCAATCGATCGTAGGTGCTATACATTGTCTGAAAACTACTTCAATTTATATGGTACAAGTCGGGATATTTGAGTCAAGAACATAATTCAATGTGGGTGCTCTTCGTGTGTTGAAGCTGCATGACATTATTGAGGTCTAAAAACGCAAAATATATCCTTCTAATTACATAACAGATATGGCTGAAGTAAATTATTCCTAATTTACGGCGTGGTTTTCACATATTCCTACTATGACAGTTTATTGATTACCAAAGGACTCTGTTGGCTCCATCAAGCAGCTTTATATGTACAGTCACTTTCGCACAAATATCGCCCCGAAAACAACGAAAATTTGGGGGAAAGGCGACAGGAACGACCAGTTATAGTTTCAGCCTATGTTCTCACAGCCATATTTTACATCGGAATTTTCTGGGGCTCTCTGGGATACCGTCCTCCACGCTTGTATTTCGGAGCAAAATATCACCAGTAAACTTATCGAAGGTGGGATCACGGCAGGTTCACGGCGTGTATTAGTACAGGGTCATTGCGGGATACTGTTCAGCCCAGGGAATGCCGGTAAGTCTGTCAGCAGGTGATATACTTCTTAGCAATACACATGTGTAACATAGATCTCTGTATTTCTGCATACCGCTGATCGGTGGGTAGTTTCCCATTCATCATTTCGACCTCTCAGGTCTAGCATTACATTTGGCAAAACTACAAATTTCAGTGTGTATCTCACAGATCACGTGATATGTTTGGCCGAGCACACAAATACACGACGTTAACGGATCCATTTAAAGACAAGATTCGTCGAGAATAATATTCGTTATTCGTTTCTTACGCTCCGGCTCGGTGTCTGCCACTGCGCACAAGCCACAAGCAGCGCAAAAAGACTGCGTTATATGAATCCAATATGACAGCATGAAAGTCACGGTTCACGAACAAATTTAAAACCTCTGGGATCAGACTGCCTTTAATCACAGCCACCGACAGCCTATGCCTACATTGTTGTATGTTTGCCCTCACCTCTCCTCACACAAACCCTCACTCAGAGTCTACCGCTTCCAACTAGCGTGACCACAAACGTTACAAAAATAGTAAAAAGCATATACAACGAGTCAGCGCGGTTCAATGGATTCTTGAAACGACACCAAATGGAGAAGCGCGCCGCGTAGCGATAGCACGCTTTAAACAGATTTTAAGCGGAAATCCACCTACTACCTAAAATTAGCCTTACTCTAGTGGCGCTAACAGCCATTCTCCATAGCGAGGCTAGTCGTTCCAAAGTTAAGGTATCGGACGCATTTGCTGTGATATTTGCCCAGCTCATGTAATCAATAATTTCATCTCGACAGGCCGTATTTGTTTTTACCACCGACTGAGTATGTGTACAAGACTGTCCTGCGGCTCTAGAAAAAAGTATCTCTGTGCACAAACCTATGTCGCTTGGTGGTGTTGGGAATTCCGCTGGGGATATCCCTGTTGGCTCTGTGTAAAAACCTATCTATGTCTCTTGGTGGTAGCTGGGGATTTCCCTGGGGATTTTACCGTTAACTGGTGGTAATGGCGACACCCCCCCTCCTCCCCAAAAAATGTGGGTCGAGCCGTCTGGACGACTATATATGGGAAGCAAGCGATGCATCGGACCGGACACCAATCTCTTGGAAAGCAATTTCGACACCAATCCCCTACCGTTTTCATAGGACTCTTTTATTACATATTAACAAAGAATTCACGAAGTCACCCAAAAGCAGAGTAGCGCTTTTAGATGAACACGTGCTAAGATCTT
The DNA here is from genome assembly GCA_034190875.2 of Urechis unicinctus. NCBI lineage: Eukaryota > Metazoa > Annelida > Polychaeta > Xenopneusta > Urechidae > Urechis > Urechis unicinctus. The sequence continues at coordinate 723,362 of CM067355.1, forward strand.
AATAGAATGAACCTTTAAGAGGAGGAGCGATCGCTGCAAAAAAATACAACTGCGACAAAAAGGAAGCTTTAACAAAGGGTGTTAGTTCAACTTATGCTTGCTAAACATCAAGTTTAAGTAAGATTTGAGACGATGGTAATTGACTGTATATTGATGGACCACATATCTATACACATACTAACACGAACGTCATTAACATAGATTTAAGGATATCCCTTACTCTCTTTCTATGACCGCCATCACGGATAATCGACATTTCGTGAACCCATGTCACATCGAGTAGAGACCAGGATAGTATTTATTTGCTACCAGGAAGTATATTCTCAGATCACTCGGTAATTTTATGTTTAAAAGTCATACTGGCTTGTATCTTCGCTGTGAGCATTAGAACATGGCTGTCTCGAGTCTGATGGTTTTTATAAATATCTACGTCGTGATGCGTTGGCCAACAGAAGGTGCGTAGATAAACCTTCATCTGAAATGTTCTCGTCATCGCTAATTAACACCATTCATGTTTCCGTCATAGTCACGCTGTGATAGATATATCGCATTCCTGATTTCAGCTCAGCAGCGTATCGGATGTTTTAGCTTCAATCACGGCAATACTGTGCTATCTGCGCTAATACAAGGCAAAATCGGGTCAATAGAGGCGTGCATACATCAATGTCAAACCCGCAATGCTACATACGCCGGCGTCAGAGTGAGTTGATATCGTTGTCAAATATGATGATGACCAAGATAGTGCTGTTGTATTATGTAATGCTCGTAATGTTGGGTGAGCTTCAAACCTCGGTCAGAATTAAACTGATTGTTTGAAGGCTATAAGATTGATCTAGATTGATGATTGAGTTTTCAGTGTGTGAGCAACAATACAGATTGCTGATAGGTGAATGATTGAAGATGCATGTTAATGAACCTATGTGAATGACACAGGCCGGTCACCAATGCTATTGTGGAGACAACCATCGCCACACAGTGAACGGAGAGCAGCTCAGTGACAGCAGATGTACTACGGGTTGTAACGACCATGCGATGCTTTGTGGGAACCAGGATTCCATTGTTATCCACTCCGGTAGGTTTATATGGTGATTCCTTGCGCATCTCAATACTTGATTCATCCCTTTGTGAAGTAGAACTTATCATAACTGATGCTCGTGCATCGTTGTAATATTGGAGTAGTAAGATATATGGCATTCAACCAGCTCTATAAACGTGTTGGAAATATCACTGCTTCACAGTATGTAAACGAGGTCGTTACCGTGACGGCGCTAATGAAAGGCCTAACTGTGACGCATCGTGTCACTGTGCTGATAACCACATCTGTCTCTACAACACCGGATTGTGTCCTGGTAATTGCGAATCGGGATGGAGTGGGGAAGCTTGTAACGTCAGAGGTATCACCAATTATATCCGTCTTTAGCAAATCAATCAGTGCACAAAATTTCCTCCTATCTTAACCTGATCCCTCTTCTTTCAAGACATGTCGTATTACATGAGGTGTTGTGTTTTCATAATTTCATAAATATATAAGAAAAAACAACTATATGCTTAAGTGCTTCGGCGAATTCGTCGTGTTGGACACCTGTTACAATAATAACAGAATAGCTGTAACTTGATTCTTTTACAGGATAAGTGTATAATAATCTGTCTATACCACATCATATGTGTACTGTTTAGAGGTCCAAGTAACAATGGAGGCCGCAACACTTATACGGGAGACTGACAATGGGGTAACAGGTAGGCATACCGACACTCGCTCACTCTGTTTCTCAAACATATTTCATTAAAGCAGGTTTTAGACGTAAACAGGTAAAACACGAAAGCCCCTCTCTCTAATTCTTCATTAAACCCATGACAAAAGTGTGAGATGTATGTATTGCCCGCCACGCCACCATGTTATGTATGTAATAAGTAGTGACAATATATAAATACATAAATGTACATATATATATAAATATATATATATATATATATATATATATATATATATATATATATATATATATATATATATATATATATATATATGTATATGCATATACATATAAATATATAGGGATTATAGATATATATGAGTGTACGTATATAAAATAACATATATATAAATTTATATATATATGTGTAAATATATATAAATATGTATAGATATATAGATACATATATATATATAGAGGTATATATATATATATATATATATATATATATATATATATATATATATATATATATATCTATATATATATATATATATATATATATATATATATATATATATATATATATATATATATATATATATATATATATATATATATATATATATATATTCATATGTATCGGCTGTTGATAACAGCTACATGATGCCAACACCTTTGCAGTCTTCAATTGCAGAGTCAGGCCCAAGCGATACACATGGCCATCCTGTATTAGGTTGAAGCATTTATTCAATCATAAGAATTGGCTGGAATTAATGATATGCTTCCTGTCATGAGGTTCTCAATGATAACTTATACATTGCGATGCCCTGTACATTACTTTTGATCACATTACAGGTATCGCAGTCGGTGTATCACTGGCTGCTCTCGTTCTGATTGTTGTGGCAGCACTTATTGTCTTCTTTAGGTAAGGCTTGACACCTAGACATACAGAAACCTAGTCATGCACCTGTTTGTCTCAACCTCTCTAAATTAGTGAGATTCTGTAGATTACCTTGTGGTTTTGCAAAGAGCATGTTGTTAAATATATAGTGTGAAGCAAAGCTATTTATTTCATAATATTAAGTTTTTAAAAAGCATTTATTTCCTCACAAATGAATTCGGTTGATTTAACTGGCAGAAGGCGCCGAAATGATCGCCCATCATATGGCGGGGACAACGAGACCAAGCCAATACCAGCGACAGACACTTCCACTCAAGCAAAGGCCGATCTCTCAATGAAACAGATAGAAAGCGGCCCGACAACGACCTCCACAGCACCACCAATGTTGAACTACTCAACTGTGGATTTCTCTAACAATGGGCCGGTACATATTTCCGGTGACGATATCTCGAAATCAGACGATGATGTTGTTATCAATGGACAGCATGAGAAGGTAGAGTACGCTGTTGTGAGAAAACCAGCAGATACAACGCATGCAAATTTACAGGAGAATTCCCTGTATGGAGCGTATAACGGGGACTCGGATGAAGAGAACGTTGAATAAGAGTACTCGTACAAATAAAGGTACATGCATAAAGACGATTCATTCCAAAAGAACAGGATTGAATTAATGCGAATTTGTACATAGCTTAAGAAGAATAATTTAAAAATATTCTATTAATGCCAAGTTGTCATAGGCAGGATAATACTGAGTCGATGCACTCACATTATTACTGCTTTAGTATACGACAATGATTATAGTTTGAACTTTAAGGTTATATATCCAGTAACAAATAAATAAAGCGGTAGTTGACTGGAATTGGAAATTAAGCAGTGTTTACCCATATGTATCTCTATTTGATTGAAGTGCGATCATGTTTTATCAAACCAACCTTCTTTAAAGGCCACTGTGATACCTACTTACTAATGAAAAAAGAACATCACTTTACAGCAGCCTTTCATAAAGAAAGACAAACAGCGTTTGCTAAATATTGGTCCTTATTACATTTGTCTGCATGTTATGTTTGTTTTGGTTGGGATAAAAGAGATTGGCGTATTTCTATCATGGTATGGGCATTGTGAAGCTTGCGCTGGTTGGATCATTATCCACTGCTTTTGATTTATACTCAACGATATGGATTTAGTAAAACCAAAGTGAATCGTCTCCCATATTATTCAACAGCAAATGCCTTAAGTTGTTTACATCACAGCTTAACATGCCGTCATGCGTAACCAGGAGATCGGCCTTTGTGCTGGTAGCTGTGGAACAATTCCCAATCCTGTTTTTATCTATCTGGCATACAATATCACAACTGGCAAAACTCAAAGTCAGCATGAAGGAAGTTATATGTAAACGTACGACTTTATCTGGCTCATTTAAAGACTTTATTCGCCAGAAAGAGATCTTTATTCCCACGGTCCGGCTATGTGACGTTTACAGTGCCACAATAATTTGTAAAAACAGGTGTTGGCGTTTTGTGATAGTTCGAGTGTGTGTGTTAGTGAATGTTTGTGTGTCTTAGTGTGTGTGTGTGTTAGTGTATGTGTTAGTGTGTGTGTTAGTGTGTGTGTTTGTGTATGTGTGTGTATGTCTCTGTGTATCTTGTATGTGTGAGAATCAACTTATGGTCGTTATCGGCTGGCAATGAGTGTTACTCTTAAGGTGTAAACACCAACGCTGTGCATCGTTCTCAGGTAATCCAACTGACCTCAGCTGATAAAACAAGGAGATCTGCCATTGCGTTTTTAGCCTTAGTGCTATCGTATTAAGCTGGTAGGTGGGCAGTTTCTCAATACTATTTCGACTTATCCATCCAACCTTAACACATCCGGCTACAAAATAACAAACAAAAAACAGAACCGCGTATTACATTTAGATACTAGTCTTTAACGGGCTCGTTTAAAGGCCTGACACGCCAAACATATAGCTATAATCATCCGCTCCTATTCGGTTCCTTTCACGGTGTCTCACCCATTTGTAAAAACAGGGAATGTTTTTTAGTTAAGGGTGTTATCTATGTGTGTGTGTGTGTGTGTGTGTGTGTGTGTGTGTGTGTGTGTGTGTGTGTGTGTGTGTGTGTGTGTGTGTGTGTGTGTGAGCGTCAACTTGGGGTGTAACCTCACTTTCAAACGCGTTGATATCGCGACAGTGATGGATGAGAATGATGGGGGTTCTTGGACAGCTCCCTCTAACTACCAGGCCAGACCAGGCTGTGAAACTCACGCCACTCGGACGAAGGTCGAGCACTGTACTATTGAGCTACTGGGCCGGGTGCATCTCCTGTCAGAGATGGGATTGTCACTGATTGTCACTCTGGTGCTAATCACGGAGTGCAAGTTGTTCTTGGGTGATCCAAATGACCTCAATGGAGGAGTCGAATGACACGTGGTCGTCCAGGTCACCCGAAACCAGTCATATTGTCACGATTGGGACCAAATCGGCAACCAATGGGTCGAATAGCGAAGCAGTTTACCTCTCGGCCACGAGAGATTGCGGCTCCGCTGTTGATAATACAATCCATTGTTTTAGGCTCACTAAAGCGGAGGACAACGATTTAAAAGAGACAATTTAAAGGAAATGATGTGGCGGATAAAATACATCATTCGTTTCCGTTTAGTGCCTTTCCCTACCCCACACCCCTTAGCAAGAGCGATGTAAAACACCCAACCTCTACGCATTCCCGCTATATAACACACACACACACACACACACACACACACACACACACACACACACACACACACACACACACACACACACACACACACACACAATTGTAACCTTATGAAAAGTAGAAGCGTTTAAGATTTTAGGGTAATCACCATCTCCTATGCCAAACCCGAAGTGGCATCCTCAGCTGAAACATGTCAATCTGAGATCTTTACATACAGGACGAGTCGGCTATCGCCGTGTCTCACTGGCGGAGGGGTAACTCAGCAAAATATTGATACAGCAAAATGCCGTCTCACTGTAGAAATACATCTCTGATGAGGCAAAACATTGAATAGATGCTAAATGTTCAAGTCGGCGCTTTACTGTGCTCACATTCAGAAAGATTGTTTACCTGAAAGTTATCATAATAAGCTGGTTCATACCTCTCATCGCTCGCCCTTTATTATTTAGGCGGGCGTCTAGGCCCGGGTTGTTTAATATATATATTATATATATATATATATATATATATATATATATATATATATATATATATATATATATATATATATATATATATATATATATATATATATATATATATTATATATATATATATATATATATATATATATATGAGCACAATATTACACACATGCGTCAGAATTATGTGCGCCACAGTTTAGGAAATATGATTCGACCTAAAGCTGACCTAGAGGCTATTATATAGAAGACTCAACTCCAAACCTAGGACAAAATTTTCAACATTTAATTGCGACACAGTTAAGACAAACACTCTTCCACGTGAGCCTGTAAGGTCAGGAGTCAATGACCCGACGCACAAAGAGGAAACAGCAAAATTCCAAATCCTGAAGGAATATTGAAAAAAATGCTGTATGTTATTTCACGACTGAAATTGCAATAGTTCTCCAGCCTTTCAGAAATAACGCCGAATCACAACAGGACACTAGAAATTAGAAAAAAAAGCCAAGTGCCTAAATAAATATGGAAACTATACAAGGTGCGCAGGCTTTATAATAAGGCTGTGAAATATGTAATATCATATTTGTCAGATTTGAGGCACAGTAACTCTTTTCCAGGATTCTTCTATTTCTTATGAATAAAGAATTCATGAATCCTCCAGAACAGAGTAGCGCTTTAAGATGAATACGACCTAAGATCTCAAAAGAATACACCTTTAAAAGGAATAGCGAGCACTGACAAATTACAGCTGCGACCAAAAAAAAGACGCTTTAAGAGAAGGCTTTAGTTCAACTTACTTTACACTTGATGACATACATTGTATAAATGCCTTAAACGCAAGTCACATCGAATAGAGAACCGAGGGTTCCAACTGCAACAAGGAAGTAAATATCCAGATCAACCGGTAACCACAAGTTGAGGTTTCATGCTGACTTATAACTTAGATGTGAGCATAAGAACATGGCTATCTCGATTCTTCTGGTTTTTATGATAATCCTCTTTATGATGGGTTGGCCAACGGAAGGTGGGTAAAAAAACCTTTATCGGAAACTCGTCATCGATGATTGAAACCACTCATGTTTCCGTCGTAGTCACGCTGTGATAGACACATTGCGTTCCTGATTTCAGCTGGGGAGCGAATGGGATGTTTTAGTTTCAATCACGCCAATACAGTGCTATCTGCGCGAGCGCAATACGTCGGGTCAATAGAGGCGTGCATACAGCAATGTCAAATCCGCACAGCTACATACGCCGGCGTCAGAGTGAGTTAATATCGTTGTCAAATACTACGATGACCAGGATAGTGATATTGTATTATGTAATGCACGTAATGTTGTGTGAGTTTCAAAACTAGCCAGAGCTAACCTGATTGTGTAGTGGCTATACTATGACTGATATGGAACTGATAATTGAGTGCTCGGTGTGTAAGTAAATACATCTGAACAGATTATTCATAGGTGAACGATTGTAGATGCATGTTAATGAACCTAAGTGAATGACACAGGCCGGTCTTCAATGCTATTGCGGAGACAATCACGACCACACAGTGAATGGAGAGCAGCTCAGTGACAGCAGCTGTACTACCAGATGCAACGACCAAAAACAGCTTTGTGGGGGCCAGTATTCCATTGTTATCTACTCCGGTAGGTTAATATGGCGATTCCTTGCGCATCTCAATACTTGATTCATCCCTTTGTGAAGTAGAACTTATCATTACTGAAGCTCATGCATCGAATTTATATTGGTTAAGTCAGTTATATGGCATTCAACCAGCTCTATAAACTTGTTGGAAATGTCGTTGCTATGCAGTATGTAACAGGGGTCGTTACCTTGGCAACATAAATGATCAATATAACTGTGACGCACCGTGTAACTGCAAAGATAAGCACATCTGTCTCTACCGCAACGAATCGTGTCCTGTCAATTGTGAACCAGGGTGGACAGGGAAGGCTTGTAACTGCATTGGTATCACAAATTATATTCATTCAATGAATTTTAATCGAAATGTAATTATTTGTCCAATTATAAATTGTTGCATCAGTGAAAAATGGCGACACAAATCAAGCCCACAGCTACATGCCTCTTGACACTAGTTATGTGAGCCACCTTTGGCGACTAAGTGATGGCCCCTTCGCATGTGCAAATTTAGCCTGTTTTTAGCCCCCCCCCCCCCTGTATACTGCTCAGTGTTATCTCAAACAACGGGAACCCCCACACACTGTTAAGTGTATTGTATTGATATGCACTGCTGCTGGCACAAACATATGATTAATGATTTAAATTTATACATGGTTGTGCGTGATATATTTGGCAGCAGGTGGATAGGGGGAACACGGTTAACCAGACCTTAACAGCAGCCAGGTCCAAAAATAACTTAAGAGCTGTACATGGCTATATGTGTGTTCAGGACGGGCACCACGTACATCTGCTCTTCTAAATATTGCGGTAACATAATCAATTGAGAAGTAGCTTGTTAAATCTATGAATTGGAATAGTTTCTGCATCTCATCACGCTCATCGCTACCCTGAAGTTATAATTTGGCTGCTTACATACCTTTCCCAAATGTGAACTTGCATACTTGGATGACAACTTGTACATATCTTGATTGCCATTATACATTATTGCAACATATTTAATCCCAATAGAGCTCTTATGTACGTATGTATGTATGTATGTATGTATGTATGTATGTATGTATGTATGTATGTATGTATGATGTATGTATGTATGTATGTATGTAATGTATGTATGTATGTATGTATGTATGTATGTATGTATGTATGTATGTATGTATGTATGTATGTATGTATGTATGTATGTATGTATGTATGTATGTATGCATGCATGCATGCATGCATGCATGCATGCATGCATGCATGCATGCATGCATGCATGCATGTATGTATGTATGTATGTATGTATGTATGTATGTATGTATGTATGTATGTATGTATGTATGTATGTATGGATGGATGGATGGATGGATGGATGGATGTATGTACGTGTGTATGTAAGTATGCTTGTATGTATGTATGTATGTATGTATGTATGTATGTATGTATGTATGTATGTATGTTGTATGTATGTATGTATGTATGTATGTATGTATGTAAGTATGTATGTATGTATGTATGTATGTATGTATGCATGTATGTATGTATGTATGTATGTATGCATGTATGTATGTATGTATGTATGTATGTATGTATGTATGTATGTATGTATGTATGTATGTATGTATGTATGTATGTATGTATGTATGTATGTATGTATGTATGTATGTATGTATGTATGCATGGATGGATGGATGGATGGATGGATGGATGGATTGATGGATGGATGGATGGATGGATATGGGGATGGATTGATGGAGGTATGTACATGTGTATGTATGTATGTTTGTATGCATGCATGTATGTATGATGCTTGATTGCTTTATTAACATCGTATTTGCTATGTTTTTACTTGTTCATTCAACTATACCCACTTCTCCAAGCAGAAAAGACGTTTTACTTAAATTCGCACACACACGCGCGCACACACACATACACGCACACACACTAACACATACGGGTGTAACCTCACTTTCAAACGCGTTGATATCGCGACAGTGATGGATGAGAATGATGGGGGGTTCTTGGACAGCTCCCTCTAACTACCAGGCCAGACCAGGCTGTGAAACTCACGCCACTCGGACGAAGGTCGAGCACTGTACTATTGAGCTACTGGGCCGGGTGCATCTCCTGTCAGAGATGGGATTGTCACTGATTGTCACTCTGGTGCTAATCACGGAGTGCAAGTTGTTCTTGGGTGATCCAAATGACCTCAATGGAGGAGTCGAATGACACGTGGTCGTCCAGGTCACCCGAAACCAGTCATATTGTCACGATTGGGACCAAATCGGCAACCAATGGGTCGAATAGCGAAGCAGTTTACCTCTCGGCCACGAGAGATTGCGGCTCCGCTGTTGATAATACAATCCATTGTTTTAGGCTCACTAAAGCGGAGGACAACGATTTAAAAGAGACAATTTAAAGGAAATGATGTGGCGGATAAAATACATCATTCGTTTCCGTTTAGTGCCTTTCCCTACCCCACACCCCTTAGCAAGAGCGATGTAAAACACCCAACCTCTACGCATCCCCGCTATATAACACACACACACACACACACACACACACACACACACACACACACACACACACACACACACACACACACACACACACACAATTGTAACCTTATGAAAAGTAGAAGCGCGTTTAAGATTTTAGGGTAATCACCATCTCCTATGCCAAAACCCGAAGTGGCATCCTCAGCTGAAACATGTCAATCTGAGATCTTTACATACAGGACGAGTCGGCTATCGCCGTGTCTCACTGGCGGAGGGGTAACTCAGCAAAATATTGATACAGCAAAATGCCGTCTCACTGTAGAAATACATCTCTGATGAGGCAAAACATTGAATAGATGCTAAATGTTCAAGTCGGCGCTTTACTGTGCTCACATTCAGAAAGATTGTTTACCTGAAAGTTATCATAATAAGCTGGTTCATACCTCTCATCGCTCGCCCTTTATTATTTAGGCGGCGTCTAGGCCCGGGTTGTTATATATATATATATATATATATATATATATATATATATATATATATATATATATATATATATATATATATATATATATATATATATATATATATATATATATATATATATATATATATATATATATATATATATATGAGCACAATATTACACACATGCGTCAGAATTATGTGCGCCACAGTTTAGGAAATATGATTCGACCTAAAGCTGACCTAGAGGCTATTATATAGAAGACTCAACTCCAAACCTAGGACAAAATTTTCAACATTTAATTGCGACACAGTTAAGACAAACACTCTTCCACGTGAGCCTGTAAGGTCAGGAGTCAATGACCCGACGCACAAAGAGGAAACAGCAAAATTCCAAATCCTGAAGGAATATTGAAAAAAATGCTGTATGTTATTTCACGACTGAAATTGCAATAGTTCTCCAGCCTTTCAGAAATAACGCCGAATCACAACAGGACACTAGAAATTAGAAAAAAGCCAAGTGCCTAAATAAATATGGAAACTATACAAGGTGCGCAGGCTTTATAATAAGGCTGTGAAATATGTAATATCATATTTGTCAGATTTGAGGCACAGTAACTCTTTTCCAGGATTCTTCTATTTCTTATGAATAAAGAATTCATGAATCCTCCAGAACAGAGTAGCGCTTTAAGATGAATACGACCTAAGATCTCAAAAGAATACACCTTTAAAAGGAATAGCGAGCACTGACAAATTACAGCTGCGACCAAAAAAAAGACGCTTTAAGAGAAGGCTTTAGTTCAACTTACTTTACACTTGATGACATACATTGTATAAATGCCTTAAACGCAAGTCACATCGAATAGAGAACCGAGGGTTCCAACTGCAACAAGGAAGTAAATATCCAGATCAACCGGTAACCACAAGTTGAGGTTTCATGCTGACTTATAACTTAGATGTGAGCATAAGAACATGGCTATCTCGATTCTTCTGGTTTTTATGATAATCCTCTTTATGATGGGTTGGCCAACGGAAGGTGGGTAAAAAAACCTTTATCGGAAACTCGTCATCGATGATTGAAACCACTCATGTTTCCGTCGTAGTCACGCTGTGATAGACACATTGCGTTCCTGATTTCAGCTGGGGAGCGAATGGGATGTTTTAGTTTCAATCACGCCAATACAGTGCTATCTGCGCGAGCGCAATACGTCGGGTCAATAGAGGCGTGCATACAGCAATGTCAAA
>CM067355.1:739956-772456 GCA_034190875.2 Urechis unicinctus
GGCATGTGGAGCTATGAAGTAAACAACTTAAGGCATTTGCTGTTGAATGATGAGAGAGACGACTAACTTACATTGGTTTCACTTAATCCATTTGGGCTGCTGTAAAGTGATGTTCTTTTTTCATTAGTAAGTAGGTATGACTGTGGCCTTTAACGAAGGTTGGCTTGATAAAACATGATCTTACTTCGGTCAAATAGTTATAAATATGGGTAAACATTACTTAATTTCCAACGCTGTAAATAATCCATTTGAAACAACTATGAAATTCTGCATTATAATTTCATTTCAACATTCCTCCCGTAAGATCAAAACAACAACTTAATCGTATAACATAAAGTTGCCTTGGCAAAATCGCAGTAGATATGTCACAACAAATAAATGCAAATGTAAATCACCAATTCACTTACAACTGTGGCTAATTTTTATTTTGATGTACTTGTATTGTTATTACTTCCGTTGTGTCAGACCCCAATTGCAAGTAATAGTAAAAAATATTTTTAAATCATCAAACTGTGATCTGTTTGAATGCATCTAGCGCCACAATATGTATGTAACAAACAAGATATTAATTTTGTTGTTCTTGATTTGATCAATCAACTGTTATATGCTGCAGTGAACCTGTATAAATCTAACAAGCTTGGTGTATAATAAACGTTAATTAGCTGCCTCTTCAAGCCAAGCATATAATCTTGCGCTTTATTTGGTATTTGTTACTGGATATTTAGCTGTAACATTTGAACGATAATCATTGTGGTCCACAGAAGCAGTAATAATGAAAGTGTATCGACTCTGTATTATCATGCCTTTGAAAACTTAGAAGTGAATATCTATCCACTACAACAAGTTATCTCTACAGGGGGCCGTCGTTGACCTTTCTGTGTGCAAATCTGTTTCTAACACACTTTCATTGACAGTCTCAATTATTTAGCAATTCCCCTGAATGTGGCCTCACCACCAGTCATAAGTTGTGCAGCCAGGTGTCGCGAACTCTTAGTGCTTCGACTAAGAACGGCAAGGATGTCAGATTGTTTTATAAGCTTACAGCTTAACTCTTTATGTATGCTCACAACATATTAAGCCACCTAGTTGCTTCATCAAACTTACTAAATGTATGACGCATCGACAAAAATATGGTGATCTAAACCAAACTTTCACTTACTGAACTTCGTCACGAATGGTTATACAATCACATTCAGTAATACACCATGACTCGAATCACCGCTCTAAGTTTGTTGCACTAAACCACAGGGCTCGTATTCACCAACCACGCCAAGCTTATGTCACGACTCAACGCTGAGTCGCCTGGACATAGTCAGGACGCGCGTGCAACATTTTGGCTGCCAGCTAGAATCAAGAGCGCACTCATAAAACATTTTTGCGGGGTTAGTTAACATATGATGGTCGTGGTTGTCGAATACAACAGTTTGGATAAGGTGATTAACATCAGCCTGTTTTTGCATGGATGGATATAAACGACTGTTCCTGGTCTACGCATGGAGAATTCGAGTTTGACTTTGCTATTAGAAATGCATATAATATTGCGCTCTCAAAATGAATGACATGATTATTATTATTATTATTATTATTAGTTGTTTAGCTAAGCGATGGACGATAATAAATAAAAAAACAAGCCAATTCTACAATATCATAAAAGAAATGTTAATTAATTTACAAAAATAATTATATTCAATAACGTTTTAGATTATCTCTGATTGTTTGTTGTATTAAAAATCGATATTCAGATCGCTATATCGAGATTATGAGTAGTCTAGCTCTGCATTCGGAGTCTTATTCGTATTCTACCTATCTACTGTAGCTCAAAAGACCAACAGTGGATCAAGTACTTCCTTGTTGGTCTAACAGGAGAACCTACGTTTTATCAGAAGATTGACAAACATGCTTAACTTAACCCCACTTATCCCGTTAAAAATACGCACTGAGAAGAATTTAAAGTTTAACGAATGTAGATTTTTTAACCAATCTTCAGGCGATCGATTGATATTCAATTAATTTATAACATTTCGGCGGAATTCCACTACGAATTCTGGTGGAAGATAATTTCTCTGGCTTCCTTGCAACTTCCGTTGCCAACAACCCCAATCGTGCATTATGCTTTCGTCAACAAACGCGTGAAAGAGTACTTACAGTGACGTGGTGCCAGGGCTCGACTTGTAATGAAAAAAGAACCCTAATTGTGTTTTTACCCTTATTAAAAAATCTGAATACTTAATCATTTCTATAAGTTAGTTAAATTTTAAGTATTACATCACTTGAGAGTACATTGTAAGTGATTTACATGAAATATATAGGTAGGGATTGATCCTTCAGAAAGTAATATTTTAGATATTTCGGGGCATTAAGTTTCAAAATACTTAAGGTGGCAGGTAAGGCATAATGATAATAACTAATACTTTAGCCTCTAAAGGTCATGTTTTCAATCGTTTGGTGTACAGGAAGCATATTGGTCCTTAATAATGCCAAGTTTCTGACTTATAAGATGATTATCAGGCAAGCAAGACTGTCGTTTGCAAATATCAATTCTTAATTGTCAATAAAAAATATAACAGTTCTTCACTATAAATATGCTCAAAGTTTACATATATGTAGACATTAGTTGTGATGATCAATAATGGATTTATGCAGCATAAACATGACCTTTAAGACTCTTGGGACGGGTTTTCTCATAATATAAATGGTTGAAACCCTTATTCCGTGTATAAATAAACAGAAATTTGTTTGGTTGGCATGCCTAATTTGAGAAGCCAAAGCCAAACATTAATGCTCCAAAACTAAACAACAGACTGATATTGGTGAACCAATAGGTTAGTGTGATGCAAGCAGTTGGAGGGTCTAACAAGCCTTCATTTTCACAAAGAGAAGAAAGGTGCACAAAAAACAGAAAAACGTCTGTAAAAAAATATCACAAATTTGTATTTTTAATATCCATGTTGATAACATTGACATTGGATAATAGTACGTCGTGTCTTATTGTGCACAATTTTACTGCGCAGCTCCAATTTGGTTCTATAATTGAAATTTCTGATTTAGACTATACATGAATCCCAATCCCATACCACAAACATTTTTCAATGTATTTAATCAGTGGCTCCATGAAATCATATTCATGATACTACACAGGCCAATTGTTTGGAAGTGCTCCATACAGGAAAGTGGAAGTTTTGGGGCAGGTGTCCACTTTTCTGGACTTTTGTGTGATTGCTAAGTAATGGAGGGTCATGGAACAAAACTGGATACCTTTTCTATGGTATCAATTTTGCAAAGATTGAGTGACTTCTACAAAGTTATTGATCACCCTACTCTTAGGTTCCCAGCGATCAATTTTCCCAAGAATATTATGTTACCGTTATTTAAATAATGTGCATCCAATCATCAACCAATATCAAAATGCAATATCATTGTTGTTATGTTGGTTATCTAACGATGAATGTTGGTCACTTTTCGTGCCGCTTTTGGATGATAGCAGGTTGGCCGACACGCATCTTAAATATATCCCAACCCGCGCATGTTGCACAATCTCGTCGCAATATTGGATGTTATTGAGAAAAGTTAATCGCCTCCTAGAGTTTAGGCGATTATGCATATGTAAAAAGAACTGCTGTGGGGCGAGTACAGTGGGCCCGGTTTGTATATACCATTCCTATTGAATCTCAAGGCTTGTGTATCCATAGTACTAAGTATCGAACTCTGGCAAATGTTCAAAACATGATAAGATCCACGATCTAGCTCAGAGCAAATTGAATAACATTGCTGATATTGTATCAACAGTACTTGAAGATGGTAATATCTCGAATTATGAGTTTAAACTCGTCTTAGCTGAGGGCACAAAATATACCCAAATGTAGGGGGAAATTAAGGCTAAATCCTTAAAATCATACCAGATTGTTTCAATTGATAAAAAGCGCATTGAACCACCATGGGAAAGATGAAGCATTAGACAACATCAGAAAAAAATGTTGAAATATAGATTATCTGAGGGACGAGAAATTAGACTTAGTGTTCGGACTAAGAGATTTTGTCAGTGATTTTGAAACTATGAACGATGAACTTTTGGAACGAGTGAAACGTGTCAGCGGGTGTCAGATGCAGGCCACGAGCTTGTGAAATTCTGGTTACATGCTGCTCAGATATATGGAGTACACATCAAGAAGGTGTCACTCTCCCCATTTGACTCAAAGCGTTGGAAAGCCGTGACCAGCGTTCAAACCTTGGCCTATGGTCACGTCAGTTTGCCAGCACACTAACGCGGTGGAGTCTGGCCGGTTGGGGTCAAGCCTGATCCACCGTTCCGAAGTTAACCATAAAAAACAATAAAAGTGAGCAGGGAGCCAAAATCAAATTACTTTATAGGCAATAATTAGTAGTGTAGTATAGATGAGTGGAGGTGCGCCCGATCCGCAAAATTGTATATTACTATGTATGTATTTATCAAGGTATGCGTGTTTGCATGCATGCATGCATGTACGTATGTATGTATGTATGTATGTATGTATGTATGTATGTATGTATGTATGTATGTATGTATGTATGTATGTATGTATGTATGTATGTATGTATGTATGTATGTATGTATGTATGTATGTATGTCTGTATGTATGTATGTTTGTATGTATGTATGTATGTATGTATGTATGTATGTATGTATGTATGTATGTATGTATGTATGTATGTATGTATGTATGTATGTATGTATGTATGTATGTATGTATGTATGTATGTATGTATGTATGTATGTATGTATGTATGTATGTATGTATGTATGTATGTATGCATCAATGCATGCATGTGTGTGTGTATGTTTGTATGTGTGTGTGTGTGTGCCATGCTAGAATGATGTTCTGTTTGCACTGCGTTTTATCCAGATAAGTTAAATCTGTAAGTGTTATATTGAATCAGATGGTGCCCGAACTAGCCATTTGCAAATCACTATCAGTAATTCCAGTAATTTCATGGGAGCCGTAGTTTGTACATTCTATCTCGGACCCCTCGTTACTGAGGAGAGGTGACTCTACAATGTGCCTCACGTCTTATTGGCCGCTATGTCAGGCTTCAGCGTACTGGTAGAATTGAACCATCTATTATCAACGTTTGTGAGGTTATAGTGATGTGTTATGAAATCGTTGTGCCAGGCAAGTTTATTCTTTGTCGTTCCATATCAGAATATACACTGTTGACTACCGGTTGAGTCAAATTTTATGTTTGTATCGAATGGGCTATCATTGTGGCGGTGAATCAGTTTCTTTTAGATAACATTGCTGCAATTGCGTTGATTTTACATCAGTTGCTGATCATGATTTTTAATTTTATCGGTGATGCGTATTAGAAACAACGCAATATTGGCAATTATGTTCCCTAACGTTATGTTATATGTCGATTGTGTTATATCATAACGTTAAATCAATCATTTGCTGAATTATTCATGCCATCATTTAATGTATGGGATACAGGTCCTTTCTGCTGTATGCCCACAAAACAAATTATATTCCATCATTTCGTTGTAGATTGTAGCAATTGTCTCAGTCCCTGTGTGTCGTCATGCTTTGATCATTACTGTCAAGGAGGTCCCACAGCATGTGATCACGTGACTGGTGGATGTACTGATGGATGTGAAAACTAGTATCTAGGAGATAAATGCATCGAACATATACGTCAGTATATCATTGCGTAATACAACAACACATGCATAGCGAAAAAACCAACGTCAGGTCACGAAATTGCATCTTTACTTAGCGACAAGCATATTTCAAGAATGTTCTATCGTTAATCAATCCACCATGGTACAACAGAAGTGCTTGTTTGAAGATGCTCAATCGGAAGTGAACCATTGATCATACATGTCTTACATAGAGTCGTACTTTACTCTAATTATACAATGATGTGTGATCATTCTACGTTGCATGCAGAAGAATGAACTATCAGAAGCAGTACGACTATATCCGGCGCCGCGGTCAGTTCTTCCCAAGTCAGCGTGACATGGAGAGGAGATGATACAATCATCTCAAACCAGTCACGTTACTATGGATACCAGGTACAATATAAAACCAGGAACAGCCTAACGTTTCTACCTGGTGCCAATGTATCTCATGTACCTGGTGAGGCCCAGTATAGGGCCATCATCAGTGGCTTGCTCCATAACACTGCGTACACGCTGAGAGTGTATGAGTACAGACACCACGGCGATCTGTTTCAATTGTCCAATTCGTCATCAGAGGAAGTGATGATCATGACACCATGTAATGGTATTGACTCTTCCATGGTTCTATTTGTACAATATAAGGATACAACTTCGGACAAAGGAAAACCCATTAAACATCCTAATACTGAGTTTGATAGATCATTGAAAGTCATTGAATCGTTTAGTTGCAGCTCCAGATCCAGTCAGCATAGTGAGCATCTCGGCCGTTCACCATAGACGTTAAGTGGCAGGCAAGTCCATGATGAAACCCACATCAAATTTTTGTATCTATTTTAAGTGATAACATTGGTCTCTTGACCCTAGGTCGTATCCACGTACAAGCCAATGGTCTTTGCACCTAACAAAGGTTGCCATCTACAACGTGTCTCTCTAGTTATGATACTGTATTTTTGACTGCCAGCCAGCACCATCAGGCTGTGACAGTATCACCTCTATCCAGGCTCTATGCCGACTCTTGCACGATGACGTTTGGATATCAAATGACGTCATTAATCCCGCCACATCGACCTTGACCAGTATAAATGTCGACAGAATTGGCGTTTGGGAAGTGAAAATCCGCACTGTGAACAATAACGAGATCTCATCCGATTCTACCACTGGAATCTTTGCATTGCTCGGTAATACCTTACCATACTTAGGGCAATATCAAACAATTGATACCGCGATTAACATTCTACTGACTAATGCTTTCCATTAGAAACTTTGCCGTACAAAATCAGAACTAGCTAATCATAGGCATGTATCATAGCTGTGGCATAGAAATCCTTTATCTTGCCCAACAGAGAGGATTCGGTATCAGAATCTTACTCTTTGCAGATACTGTTGATGGTGAGGTTTTTTTTCGCTACAGATACCAGCAGTCAGTTTGTTTCTAAGAAATATATGACTGTACTTTTTGCCGTTCTCTTTGGAATTGCTGCTCTCATTAATTGTGGCTTCATATTCCATTGTATCCGGAGTAAAATCTTACAACAACGAATCAAGGCACAAGCAGTGAAATCGGAAGATACTTCTCGAACCGATGCAACCTATGTTAACACAGCTCATGTTTATGAAGGATTGGTAATGAGTTAATACATTGCTATGAATCAAAATACACCGTTCATGAACCATAACTGCGTTAATAAGTAACTGTTCTGAGTGCAGGATCCTAGCCTCAGAGCGCCGGAGGGCCCATATACCGAGATTCATATGGTAGAGAGACAAGCGACTTGAGCATGAACAGATGAACGAACATTTACACTGGGAGTGTGCGCTGCTAACAAAACTAACGTTAAACTACAATAATGTGCTATTTATTTGCCAGATACTATTATTTTGATGAACAAATACTTTTCCAAAAATATGTACATGCGACTTAACCTTGTCAAACTGTTAGCGGGTAGCGTGAAAAATGCGGAGCAGCACAGGCTCTGATATCATTGCCGATGTACAACTTAATGAGATCCTTCTTATGCTACTGCCTGACATGTTCGTGAAGAATGTTTATTGCTTTTTTGTACAATGTTTAACATATGGCTCATATTATGATCTCTTATTATTTTAAGATTTACATATATGTTTTGGATTGATAATTAACATACACCCTAAGGCCCATGGCATCGGTCTTAGTAAATATAGTTTCACTCTGTAAGATGAAATATAACTTAGCTTTGAGATACCTGTAAAGCAAAAGTCGTGACCTGTAATACACGTTACAGCAATAATGGGTAAACCTCGTCAATGGAAGGTAAGCATTATTCTAATCAGGCGGCACACCAAGTCATTCTGCAGTTGATTATGACAAGTGTTAATTTACAACATGCAGACACATCAATGCTACAATAATGCCGCTCTGACAATGCGTATGATAAAAGTTATGGCATGCACTAGTACACAGTGTATGCACAAAAGACCATAATGATCAGGTACCAGTGCCTGCTGTAGCCATACATTAATCGCTGTAATCATGGCATGCAATATATGAAATGACTGACCTTACATAATAAAGATGTTATCGAATGTTAAATGACAGGGAATGAACTATTCATGCAGAAAACAGTTGTTTTATGGAATGTAAATGGAAGCGGTGGGCGTGAAAAATGGCAACTGCAACAGACTGATGAGTCGTATATACCTCTTTAAGCCCACTGCACTGGGTGAACTAATGAAATGTTTCGATAATGCAAAACATAAATGACGTGATACAGTTGGTAATCAGTCTATTGACATATGTAAAGCTACAAGTGTCAACGAAACCCGTTGCTAAACCTTGGGTGAATAATTGATAACCTTTTTCTTGGGACTATTGGCACTATATCTTCCCCATGTGGCAAGGTCAGTATCGCTGCAGTTTGCAGATATCAATCGTTTGAATCCGTGTTTATGCAGTTTGATTTTTATGACATATGGGCAACAATTAAGTTTTCGGTGTTACACCAATTAGTTATATGTGGAAACGTTCCCTCGAGAAGATTCGCGGAATCAGGGACAGAACAAAATAAACAGTACATCTATTGCATCCTGTCAGTACTCATTGACACATGAACACCAACAACATACTTCAGCCGTTTTCTTTACCATTCTATCACCTCGATACCGCTAGTGAGGATATGGCCCACCTGTATTATGCATTGATATGTACAATGAATATCAAAGCCCAAGTATTATTAATCTCCTATCAATACAGCCTTCGGGGATTTAAGCTAAGGCAGCGGTAGCGACTAATGCAGGTGGCTTTATACAAAATCGAGAGCTTTCGTTTGTCATTTGGTTTAATCATAGAAACTGCGCACTTGACATAATATGCCTCTGCTACGTAATCCCGACTGACTTTTTAAATATGGAGCATAAATGATATGAGGTAGCATAGGTGTTTCAGATGTGATCTATAAACCCCCTCTAAGAGCGGAACGATTTAGCGTTCGTTGTGGTTCAGTTAAACATGAATATTTGGCTCGCATAGTTAAGCAGCATGGTTCTCCGTGGTTACCACATGACCTTGTACATAAACCCCTTTTCAAAGGCTAAAATGAAAGAAAGATCTCCAAGAACAAGCAACCTGCAAGATACAATTTGTCATTGTTGTGCTTCTGGTAAAATTGTAAACTGTGTACATTCAAGTTGTAAGCAAATTGATCTCTTGCATGTATTTGCTTACCTGGCTATTGTGCTATGGATGGAATACGGCTGACATGATACTGATATATGTACACTGTCACTGTGGATCGGAGCGTTTTCTGATGTTACATCTGTTTTGACTTATTGTATTGTGGACAAGTAATTCATCCAATTAATAGTTATATCCAAATACTTATGAAAGTGCCATTGGGCGAGCCTTTTCAATATTGTCGAAGAGGTAAGCTAATTAAGTTGGACAGACGACTCATTATTGACACTGCAATCGTGCATATACTATCCTTCAACTCTTTGGACGCTCTATGATATATGTCGATATATTCCTAATGATGAGAAACAATTTGCTAGCCTACAGTTAGCACAAAGCTCCCTTTAACATTAATCTGCCTGCACCAAGTGATTTAACACTTGTCTCTGGTATAATACTGATTGGCAAATTGCAATCCATATTTAGGCGAATTAACGAATGGCATTGCTTTCATTAGAGCAATACAAATAGCTAAGATAATTCAACGTTTTGAACGGTTCATATTCTGCATTGGTCACCAGAATTATCCTCTCAAGAGCCAAATCTCTTCATTAAAAAAGGCGCCATAGAACTTGACTTGGCTTGTACGAGGGTCCTGTTAATCTAAAAATACCCTCCGTTGTTTATAGTCTGCCAAAACATGGTAAGCTTTGATATTGTGCTGCAGCTATATACCCAGTTTTTGTCAACTCTTTAGGCTTCAATATCAGCCACTTATTTTGACATAATTGCTTTGTAACGTTACATGGCGAAATGCTTGATTTCAGACTCTTACCTACCCAAAACCTTTTTCACCCGCCTCCCTGTTGACTTGTGAATACCGTGCTGTATTCATATCCGTTGGATTAGGACAGCTTTTGTGTTCATTGTTGAAAATACTTTCACACGCGAGCTGTACAATCCTTATATAATAGGCTCATCGGTTCTCTAAAAAATATGCTAGCTAAGGCTGATATTTTGTCATTTTGCCTAGGTTGAATATGCTTTGCAAACAGTCCTTTTACTTCCTCAATAATGTATTGACCCGTATTCAATCTGCTTTTAAGATTACACGATTAATTGACCTGTCAGCATTATCACAACCGTGTTTACGTCGGATGGTGGCTGATCACTAATATACATCCAGCGCCACAAGTTATGGTGCACTTAAACATGTGACACTTATATGTGCT
This sequence comes from Urechis unicinctus, assembly GCA_034190875.2. Lineage (NCBI taxonomy): Eukaryota > Metazoa > Annelida > Polychaeta > Xenopneusta > Urechidae > Urechis > Urechis unicinctus. The sequence continues at coordinate 750,488 of CM067355.1, forward strand.
CATCATTTACCTCATTTACATATATTAGATCCGTCAAAGACAGCAGTGTGTCTCTCTCATTTGGTCTTTATGTAGCGTTAGCAATACAATATATCGTAGCACAACCTGCGAGAATGTCATTTGACGTGGTTAGTGCAATTTTTTTGTCCATCTGCGAAGCCCGCCCTATTAGGCATTGCAATGAAGCTACTGGTTGCGATAACTGGACATACTCTTATCCAACGTTTGGTATATTGTAGCATATGAAGGGAATTTCATCAGTACACCTCTATTATGGACAATGTAAAAGAATACTTAGTTGTCTTCAGCAGCTGGCGCGACTAAAATCGTTCTATAAAAAAATGTTGGAAAAGGTTTGCACATACTAGTCATATTTGTACTAGTGGTTTACATTTATAGTAAATAGTACGGTGCAAATTTAATATATTCGGGCCAATTAAGAAATTTCTAGGTGTTATGCGAAATTGTGTTCATTAACGTGTTGTTCTGTGAAAAAACCCATACACACGAAGGAATGATTTTATACAGAGAACTGTGGCCTCGCAGGGTATTGGTAAGTACCGCATAATTCACTACTATGACCAAATTAAGCTCGTTGGATCATCAAATAAAATTACGCAAGTCAGATGCATATTGCACTAAGATTTAAACCTGGCTACATTTCTTGAACTTTGTGTTTCTTTTGTCTCCGCATCTACCAATGCAATTGTATCATATCCTACTTTTAGCATTGAAAGTTGTATTATATATGCTCAGCAGTCAGGGTAATATGCCTCAAGCTTGCTCTAGGCAGCAATGCGAGCAAATCCTTTCCCGGATTCGTACAATGTTCCAGACTATAGTGCAAACCAAATAAACTTATTAGTCTTATTATAACCGAAAAGATGTTATTTTAAGTTATATATGTAATACCTCATGGCTGATGCGCGATGACTGTGCTATTTTACTCAGGGTTAAGACATGTCAGGCATCCAAATTATGCTCTGTTTATTGGAAACCAGAAAGCTCTGATATTTACACAAAGGTGAAATCTTCACTAACTTTCAATAAGCAACTGACTGCCACTTTCCTATGGCTTTCCTATATCGAATGGTTCAGATTCATTCTCAATCATAACGATCCATTCATGCTTTAACGTAATACAATATCATAATGTTACAATGCAGTCTCAATGAGCGCTTGTCCACGGACAGTTAAAGCGCCAATTAATGTCATAAATATTGGGCAGCGCATCATGTATTGATATGCTTTTATTGACATCGTAATATCGCCCATTGTAGAAATATTCTGTTTCTGCTATCAACAATCCAGTCATGTAATAGTTAAAGACTGTAATATGATGTTTTGCAGTCATAGATACAACCGTGATATGGAGATTAAGCTGAAAATATTCAGAACCCAATCATTCAACTGATGTCGCGTGCACTATTGTATTCGTGACATGTAGCACCGATAGCTGTTTTGTCATTGATAACATTGTTGATGCACACATTACTACTATTGGGCGTTAAGAATCGCTACATGTTGCACATCTTACTCGCAACTCTTGATTGGCACATTTGAAATCGTTCACGTATTGATGTTTTCAATACATTATTCCTGAAATATTAGATACAATTAAGCGTAACATACAGCCTTTCACCAATTAAAGTATTATTTTGATGCAAAGAAACAATCACGGCTATTATCACATGCAACGTGGCTGCATATGTATAAAACGTTCCCTCCCGAACAATATATTGTGCTTACTTACACTGACATGTCCCAAATGACATTTCACTGTTAAAAATAAATTGATGGTAATTACTTGCATACCACTAAACATACAGTCAACCGTTGCGTCACTACCAATTAGGAAACTTCAATGCAGACTTAGGAAGTCACTGTACCGATCGATCACTCTAACTAACTGTAGCCGATTACACACACAGTTGTAATGCTTTCAACCTGGACATACTATGCAACAATCGGAGACACATCAAGAACTCTCCTGTTACGAAGTCAATTATGCGTGTCTCGTCAAAAGACTTGGCTGCTCGTATTGCCAGTCTATGCATATGAAGTAATCCAGCATTTATGCTTTAAGCAGATTAACAGATAATGTCGATGCCATAATTATGATGTTACTTTTAACTTAAAGATATGGATCACTTCAGCGGGTATATCATCATGTGTAACATAGATAACTGTATAACTGCATTCCGCTGCTCAATGGGTAGTTTCCCATTCGTCATTTCGACCTCGCCGGTCTAACATTACATTTGGCAAAACTCCAAATTTCCGTGTGCATCTCATAGACCAGGTGAAATGTTTGGGCGATCACATAAGTGCACGACGTTAACGGATCCATTTAATGACACGATTCGTCGAGAATAAAATTCGTTATTCGTTTCTTATGCTCCGGTTCGGCGTCTTCCACTGCGCACAAGCCACAAGCAGCACAGAAAGACTGCGTAATATGAATCCAATACGACTGCATGAAAGTTACGGTTCACGAACAAATTGAAAACCTCAGAGAGTGGACTGCCTTTAATCACAGCCACCGACAGCCTATGCCTACATTGTTGTTTGTTTTCCCGCCCCTCATTCTCACACCAACTCTCTCTCACTCAGAGTCTACCACTTCCAACTAGCGCGACCACGAACAAAAACAGTAAATACTATATACAACGAGTCACCGCGGTGCAATGGATTCTTGGAACGACAGCAAAATCGAGAAGCGCGCCGCGTAGCGAAAGCAAGCGTTAAACAGATTTCAAGTGGAAAGCCACCTACAACCTGAAAATTAGCCTTACTCTAGTGGCGCTAATAGCCATTCTCCATAGCGAGGCTGTTCGTTCCTAAGTGAAGGTATCGGACGTACCGCCGGGCTCGCAGCGGAGAGTGGCTAATTGGCAGTGCGAGCGTTTGCTATGATATATGCCTAGATTATTTAATCAATGATATCATCGCGATAGACCGTATTTGTTTTTACCAACGACTAACACAATTGAGAAACGTTCGAATTTAAGAAATAGCGGGTAGAAGTATAGAGAGTGGCGGGTCTGGCACAGCGGGGAACGGTTCCGGAAAAACCCCTAGGAGAGAGTTTTGGCCCGAGGTGCGCTTTCTACAGGCCCACCAAATATATAGCCAACACGCTGCAAGGCTACCAAACTCGCAAACACGCACCCTATATTACGTGCACTCCAACCCTATAGCAGACACACAGTTGAACAAATGGGACACACCAGTAAACACGATGCCTGGCAAAATAGTACTACCACAAAAAGCCTACCACAATATAGTTTCTGGTTTGCTAAGGGTTCGAGAGGCCAAGAGAAATTACCACATAGGAACCCCCAGGCTTTGTAGGCTATAGGGCAGTGAATTGTTTGGTGCAGACCAGTGGATTGCTTGGTGCAGACCACTGGTCCGTTCCTTTTGTTCCTATATACTATAGGCTAAATGGCAGGCAAATAGATCGCTTGGAACAGGCCACCATTGGGATGGAGGCTAGAAAGAAAACATGCTGGGAGGCTTGTTGGTTTGAATGGGCAAAAAAGTAGCCGAAAACAGGGTAGCCGTAGCAGAAATTTGCGCTTATATACGTTTGTGGACCCTGCGACAACTCCCTTAAAAGTGCGCCGAGCCCTGTGGTAGCTCTGCCTATGTGTACAAGACTGTGTCCTGCGGCTCTGGAAAAAAATGTACAAACCTATCTATGTCGCTTTGTGGTGTTGGGGATTCCGCTGGGGATATCCCTGTTGGCTCTGCGTACAAACCTATCTATGTCTCTTGGTGGTAGCTGGGTATTTCCCTGGGGATTTTCCTGTTAACTGGCGGTAATGGCGACCCCCCTCCCTCCTCCCCCCAAAATGTGGGTCGAGCCTTCTGGACGATTATATATTGGACCGGAGACCAATCTCTTGGAAAGAAATTTCGACACGCTTTAAGATGAACACGTGCTATGATTTTAAGAGAATGAACCTTTAAGAGAAGGAGCGAGTGCTGAAAAAAATACGACTGCGACAAAAGCTTTAACAGAGGGTTTTAGTTCAACTTATGCTTGCTAAACATCAAGTTTAAGTACGATTTGAGACACAAAATGACGATGGTTATTCATTATATGTTAATGGACCACATATCTATAAATACTAACACGAACGTCATTAACATATCTAAGGATATCCCTTACTCTCTTGTTATAGCCGCTATCACGGATGACCAACATTGTATGCATCCCATGAACACAAGTCACATCGAGTAGAGACCAGGATGGGATTTATTGGCTACAAGGAAGTAAATTTTCAGATCACTCGGTAATTTTTAGTTTAAAAGTCATACTGGCTTGTATCTTCGCTGTGAGCATTAGAACATGGCTGCCTCGATTCTGCTGGTTAATTTATTAATCTACTTCATGATAAGTTGGCCAACAGAAGGTGGGTAGATAAACTTCATCTGAAACGTTCTCGTCATCGCCAATTAACGCCACCCATGTTTCCGTCGGAGTCACGCTGTGATAGTTATATTGCGTTCCTGATTTCAGCTCAGGAGCATATCGGATGTTTTAGCTTCAATCACGGCAATACTGTGTTATCTGTGAAAGCACAAGACCCCGTCGGATCAATAGCGGCGTGCATACAGCAATGTCAAACCCGCGGAGCTACATACGCCGGCGTCAGAGTGAGTTAACATCGTTGTCAAATATGATGATGACCAGGATAGTGGTACTATATTATGTCATGCTCGTAATGTTGGGTGAGTTTCAAACCTATCTCGGCCAGAATTCAACTGATTGTATGCAGGCTATAAGATTGATCTGGATTGATGATTGAATGCTCAGTGTGTGAGCAACAATACAGATTGCTGATAGGTGAATGATTGAAGATGCATGTTAATGAACCTATGTGAATGACGCAGTTCGCTAACAATTGCTATTGCGGAGACAACCACGACCACACAGTAAACGGAGAGAAGCTCAGTGACAGCAGCTGTACTACCAGATGCAACGACCAAAAACAGCTTTGTGGGGGCATCAATTCCATAGTTATCTACTCCGGTAGGTTAATATTGCGATCTCTTGCGCATCTCATTACTTGATTCATCCCTTTGTGAAGTAGAACTTATCATTACTGATGCTCATGTATCGAAGTTATATTGGTTAAGTCAGTTATGTGGCATTCAACCATGATCTATAAACGTGTTGAAAATGTCGTTGCTATGCAGTATGTAACAGGAGTCGTTACCTTGACAACATAAATGCTCAACCTAACTGTGACGCATCGTGTAACTGCAAAGATAACCACATCTGTCTCTACCGCAACGGATCGTGTCCTGTCAATTGTGAACCAGGGTGGACCGGGGAAGCTTGTAGCTGGAGAGGTATAAAATGCATTTTTATAGAGAGGGAGAGTCATTGAATAAAATGTGTTCAAAGGCAGCGAGTAAGGTTAAGTCTGATGTATTTAACGGGAATACATCTCATGTATCGTCGAATCTCAACCAAAGTTGCAGATAAAATTGAATTAAATTGTGACATGCTTTTAAATAAATGCGTTGTTGCTTTCGCACGTACAGTAAACCAACGTACGACAATTCAGTCAGAGGATGAACCTCTTGCCTCGAGTGATGGAGTTTCTGGTGAGTTACATGCAACTTATCTTGGCAACATCAAACAGGCTGCACGATCAAAGGATAAATAGAAATAGGAGTTTTCATCATTGAATACATGTTCAATGAGATACATGTAAAATGTAAATAATAAATGCCAACCAGCAAATCATAATTGCCAGTCAGGCTTTGTATCTGAAAAATGCCCAATTGAAATGTAGTTATGCTTCGGCTCTTTTAATTTCAGATATGGTGACTCAGTATGCTACATTTGAAGTTTCAGGTACACATATATTAAACGTCTTAACTAGAAACATGCATGGCGTCTGAACAGAAATCACAATTACTTACCAGACACTAAATCTGTTAACTGTGCAGAACGGCTAGAATTTATGCACTTATGGATGGTACCTTGCCTTGGTTATTTTCAGATATGGTGACCATGTCTACTGGATATGGAGTATCAGGTAAATATATTCAACACCTAATCCATATATAGTAAATAATGCAGCATAACTCAGGTTACCTTGGAGTATGCACTGAATGGGCTCAGCTGACCGATAAACATAGATAGATATCCACTCCTGCTATATATGTAACTTTGGCATAATGTATGTAATCACATTTATCTCTTGATACATGTGTGGATAGTTTTTTCGCGTATATCTGCTAGTTTATTTCTTCAGAACACATGACGGCGAATCCAGCTTTATCAGTGACACCATGTGATGGATGTCCAGGTAAGAGTAGCAGCCTGTTATTATTCTTGTCGAGTATTGTAGAACCTGGTTCTTCCCATCCAATAACGTTTTGCTCTCGCTCAATAGTTTGTTATGTATGCATATAAAATATTAAATGCGATATTTCGGTCATTGAGACGATCACCTTATCCACCCATTACATTAACCATCGATGCAATGTATTTAGCCAAGCTGAACAGTTTGAGTTTGAGTTGAATGGTCCCAATTCCAGTAATCGATGGACTCAAATTTAACATATAGGAGTATTTAGAGAGCATATTATTCTGAGGTTTCAGACTTACTAACCGCCCTTTGTGTAACATCTATTGGCCTAGTTATCAGCATCATCGTCAACATTTATCTTGCTTACAGGTAATCATATATGGCGATGTCGTGGTAATGAATGATCTGCAATAATCCATACTCTTGATTGGTGTTATTTCATGTATGAATTCTGACATTAACGATACTCAAGATATTACATGACTTTTGACGTTGATTTGATTCATGCCCAACGCATTGTGTGCTCAGGCTACGAGCTGCCGGAATCCCCGACAAACAATTGTCGGCTAATATTCGTGCCACTTACAATAGCTCCGATGGAAGCAGTAATGATACCCAATATGAAAACATGGGTGGCGTCCAAACTGAACCTTCAAACTACGAGCATCTCGGTTCTAGGCAGACAAACCCGGCTACATATGAAGAACTCGGTATGGCTGGACCCACACGTGGATGAGGCTGATGTATTCACTCACAAAGGAATAAGTAAATATAGACTGGTGTGATTAACCTTTAAATATCTAACTAACGAGCATTTTTATATGGAACACTAATGTCACAGATAAGCCTTCTTTTCATTCCCTCGATCTCAACACAGGCCATATATCAATGTATATGCATATATATAACTTTTTGAATAGCTCTAAGCATAAAATCACCTTCCTGTCTGACGAATGAATTCCATTTTATGCGTGCTTTGGCCCTGGCTGTAGAAATGTAATAAGGTGCTTCCCCATTAACAAGGAAGTTCATATTAACTTTTAAGTCACGTGTGATATGAGTCATACAGACGTAGGCCTTTGCTTTTAACATTACAACGTGGTCGCCCACATCCTGTTGGTCCCCCTGCTCTGAGCCTAAGTTGGGTTCTGCTGAACACTAGGTGAGTTGTCCAACCTTCAGTCGATATGTTATGTATGCCGGAATGCCAAAAGACTTGCTTTTACATTTTCTGAATTGAATAAATACGCTTTAGGTTGATACATTTATTTAAGCAATGGTTTAAAATGACTTAAAACTCTATAGAAGCCGCCACACCTTGCTGCGCAGCTTATGAGCGGTATATGGTTCATTGGATACATTCATTCGTTCTCTGCTACTTGAAAAGGTTATTTATTCGATATCGCTGAACTCATGAGCACCCATACAAACTGTAACATATGCGTCCAAGAGCTTACATATAATTACCATATAAACAATGCATTTTGGACACATACATATCACACCTTGAATCATACTCACAAGTTGTTTATAACTAATGACTGAGTTATCATCCTGCTGTGATTTTGCGTGCCTAGTATTTGCGCCACAAGCGATGTTATGAGCATACAGACAGGATTACAAATACCAAGTCGTGTTTGCGTTCAAAAAATCACGTCTTTGGTGTAAAAAATGACCTTGTAATAAATTGGGGATCATACACTTTCTTGTTTCAGGTAAAGTTTTCTATGCTGTTACAACAAATGCATAACCAAGTGTTTTCACCAGCGTGGTTTCACTATAAGTCAATGTCCCCAGTGTAATTTCAACAAACCGTGCTACTGTTGCTATTTATATAGTTTCTCTGAACGAGTTGTTAAAGATATTGAGTTCAATTCAGTACAAACCCTAAGGAGCTGGTTGTTGACCGTTTTACGCTTGATAGTATTTCTGTTGTCTGGGGAGTAATACATAATGTAATGTTCGATTAAAAGACTCCATGTATTAGCAGAACCTAATCAATAGAATATATGTGTCAAGGCTGTACCAGATCAAACAGAATATGCCGCCCATTACATATTACGTGTATTATATTCCAATATGCTTAAACCAAATCAAAATGATGTCTCTCTTTGTCGAAACATGATCGGCAGAACTGATGCAAGACTGACAGAGCAGAACGTGATTCCACAAGATAATTTAAGATATACATGCACACACTTGGAGCGCATTTTCACTACTGCTGCATCGAAGGGAGCCCCAATATTCAATAGCGCTTATCGATAATCCGTAAATCTACTATAAATAGAAATGGGAAGTGAGCGTTTTAAGCATGCGCGTCAACAGTAGGACAAAATCTAGTAGTACAAATCGCAGCAAAATGGAGGCGGACAACAAAGAAAATGTTCCGAAAAAACGTGGCGCAACCCGACACTGTTGCTATGGATTGTGCAAAAGTGACTCGCGTAACAAAGAGAAAGACTATTTGTGTGTCATGGAAGTCATCAAGGTCTAGAGCCTGAATAGTTACTTTCATCACAAATCCAGTGTTACGAAGAGAAGTCGCCTTGGCACTCTCATTTCAAAATACTCTGGCAGAAGTGTGTTGATGTAGTAGTGGCGTAGTTTAGGGTAGAGGGTATTCCAGAATTCATGGTCAAAGAATACTCTTACCACAGTCATACCCTGTGGGGACCACAACACAAAGTCACAGAACTAAACATCACACACAGCCATTTGCATCTGGATTTGGTAGATATATGTGTGATTTCTTCATTTCGGTTGCACCATTCTATAACTTGTAACGCAGGTTTTTCTGCTGATTTGGCTTCATTGTGTCAATTTCAACTGGTGAACATTTCTCCAAAACATACGGACATTTTATTTCAAGGACACCAAGCAGAACCCCATCATTGTCCTTGATCAGTCCATCAGGGCTACAACCTAATCCGGGGTATTTCGGGTTAATCCAAAATTCAGACTTTGATTTGTGTTCACCATCTCTTACACAACAGCTGTGAAATGCCTGGTCCTCATGTTTCTGTCCATATAAGATTGCTGGTGTTTTAATTCTGTCCACACCCAACAGATTACTATTTAGCTGATAGTACAGTCCCTATTTTGATGGATTACCAGCAACATCTTTTGCAACTGATGCAGTGACTTTACAATATCTGGTTTGACGCCAAGAATCACAGTTTGCGTGGTCCTTTGTCCATCAACTTCATATGGAGCACCAGATTCAGATGGATCACTCAGTGGACATTTCACATTTTCTTTCAGTAGGTCCGTGTCAACTTCATAGTCCTCATACTTAATTGCAAGCACATGACTGAACATATTCCCTTAACCAGTATATGAAAACGTAGAGATGAAGCGGTTGATAAACTCTTCATCCGCTTCTTTGGATCATGTTTAAGAATCCTATCTGGAGCGGCCTTCTTGCTATACTGTTGAGTGTGGGATGGCTAGGATTCTTTTGCTTCTTACGCCCAACATTCCAACCACAAAGCTGATCTATACACGAGGGAACACCATATCCAACATGGCTGCAACTTCCCATGGCCGATGCTCTGCATTCACACGATGCATCTACAATTTATGCACTCTCTATGCACATAGTTACGCTCACATTGTACTGTTCATTTTGGGCATATGAAGCCAGAACAACTGCTTTTTAGAATTGATGGCTCCCTTTCCTAATATCATGCTGTTTGGTTACATGGCCACTGACAACGAACTTTCTCCCCTTTTTCATTGATTTGTCAGTGTTAAAGTCTGTTGACATATTAGTATCTGGATACCTTGTGTGTGGGTCATACACTGTTGCACTGGCTATGATGTGTTCATATATAGTCCCTTAACAGAATGATTCTGGAACATCTGCTGATGGAAAAGCACCCCAGCCAATAACGGGCAGAACTGGGATGTCTGTAGTAGGTTCTGCGTTCTTGGTATGGGCCTGAGTCACAACTTGCTGTACTTTATTGGCCTACCATTCGCACCCATCCACTGCGATATGGATATTAGAGTCCTGCTTGGAATTGATGCACGCAGTACACCTGGAATAAGATGGAATTTTCACAATATTAGTTTGCATAATTTGCCACCAATTTTAGAATGCTTCAGAGCTCTTGTGCAGTTTTATAATTTTAAATGGTGACAGCAAGTCAAACACACATCCACACATGGAATTAAAATACGTGTACAGTACACATCTCCTTCGCTGTGTCACTCCAATGTTTTGACCGATAATTTACTATTTAAACAATCAATAATAGAACTACGGAAAATTTATTTCTTATTTAATCTGAGCTATAAAACAAGAGTTTTACAATTTTTTTGTGTTTATATTTCAGTCAAAATAAAAACTTATGTTGTCAGGTTAACTATTTGCGTACCTTTCAATCGGCTGCGGTTTATTGCCGATTGTCGAAAGCCCTCTGCACTCTAACAACCCTTTTAATTCAAACATAGAATGTCCATTCTCATTAGTTGATATAAATTTAGCCCCCGGTGCCTCATTTTCATTTAAATGTACACTAAACTTAGGTTGACTCGCCGCCATTGTTGCTTTTCATTGAAGCAGAAAAATGTCCTACTTTATGACTACACGCCTGACGGGTCTCGCGTACCTGCACAGGGATGCTATTGTCCGATTCGTCGTCAGAGGAAATGATGACGATGACGCTATGTATTGGTATTTGCTATTTCGTAGTTCCATACGAGGATATATATGCGGACATCGGAAAGCCAATTGAATATCCGGATATTGAGTTTGATCGTTCATTGAAAGTCATTAAATCGTTTGGTCGCAGCTCCTGATCCGCTCAATATAGTGAGCATCACGCTTAACATAATATCTCGGCCGTTCACCATAGACGTTAAGCGGCAAGCAAGTGTATGATGAAACACATGTAAGATTTTTTATCGATTTTAGAAGTAACATTGGTCACCTGATCTTCTGTCGTATTCACCAACACTCCAATGTTCTTTACACCTAACAAAAGTTGACATATACAGTGTGACTCTCTAGTTATGATTATGTGTGTTTACTTGTCAGCCAGCATCATCAGGTTGTGACAACATTATCTCACTCCAGGTTCTATACCGACTCTTGCACGATGGCATTTGGATGTCAAATGACGTCATTAATCCCGCCACGTCGACCACGATACAGCGATTGACATTTTACTGAATAATGCTATACATTAGAATCGTTTCGGTACAAAATCATAACTAACAAATTGTAAGCATGTATCACAGCTATGGCATATTAATCATATTTCTTGCCCAACAGAGAGAATTTGATATCAGTATCTGACGCTATGCAGACACTGTCCTTGGTGTGTCTTTTTTCTTTACAGATACCAGCAGTCAGTTTGTCTCTAAGGAATATCTGACTATACTTTTTGCCGTTATCTTTTGGTGTTGCTGCTGTCATTAATTGTGGCTTCATATTCCATTGTATCCAGAATAAAATCTTACAACAACGAATCAAGGCACCAGCGGTGAAATCGGAAGATGATTCTCAAACTGATGCAACCTATGTTTACACAGCTGACGTTAATGAAGGATTGGTAATGAGTTGATGCATTGCTATAAATCAAAATACACCATTTATGAACCATAACTTCGTAAATGATCAAATATTCTGCGTGCAGGATCCTAGTGCGTTGCTAACAAAACTATCATAAAACTACATTAATATGCTATTTATGCGCAAGATATTTTTATTTCGATGAACAAAAACTTCTCCATAAATATGTACATGCGAATTAATCATTTAAATTTTCCTGACCAAAACATCTTTATGTGAATCATGTGTCGATATTTAGGTGTAATCGAATGCTTTTGGTTGTTTTTTTTCATAAGTACAACGGATTTTTTTTTCGAATAGTTTGCCATTATTGAAAGTCCAATCTGCCACTAGCACTATTGTATCAGCTATGTTAAGTAAATAAGCAAACTAGGAAAACGGAACCTCTTCTGTTTATGTAGCATAGACACATACATACATACATACATACATACATACATACATACATACATACATACATACATACATACATACATACATACATACATACATACATACATACATACATACATACATACATACATACATACATACATACATACATACATACACACATACATGCATACATACATACATTCATATACATACATACATACATACATACATACATACATACATACATACATACATACATACATACATACATACATACATACACACATACATACATACATACATACATACATACATACATACATGCATGCATACATTCATACATACATACATACATACATACATACATACATACATACATACATACATACATACATACATACATACATACATACATACATACATACATACATACATACATACATACATACATACATACATACATACATACATACATACATACATACATACATACATACATACATACATACATACATACATACATAACATACATACATACATACAGACACATACATACATACATACATACATACATGCACATACATACACACATACATACATACATACATACATACATACAGACATACATACATACATACATACATACATACATACATACATTACATACATACATACATACATACATACATACATACATACATACATACATACATACATACATACATACATACATACATACATACATACATACATACATACATACACATACATACATACATACATACATACATACATACATACATACATACATACATACATACATACATACATACATACATACATACATACATACATACATACATACATACATACATACAGACATACATACATACATACATACATACATACATACATACATACATACATACATACATACACATATACATACATACATACATACATACATACATATATACATACACACATACATACATACATACATACATACATACATACATACATACATACATACATACATACATACATACATACATACATACATACATACATACATACATATATACATTAATTTACATCTTCAATGGCTGTTGATACAATATCAGCAATGGTATTCAATTTGCTGTGAGCTAGATCGCGTACCTTATCATGTTTTGAACATTTGCCAGAGTTTGATACATAGTACAATGGATACACAAGCCTTGAGATTCAATAGGAATGGTATATACAAACCGGGCCCACTGTACTCGCCCCACAGCAGTTCCTTTTACATATTCATAATCGCCTGAACTCTAGGAGGCGATTAACTTTTGTAAATAACATCCAATATTGCGACGAGATTGTGCAACATGCGCGGGTTGGGATATATTTAAGATGCGTGTCGGCAAACCTGCTATCATCTAAAAGCGGCACGAGAAGTGACCAACATTCATCGTTAGATAACCAACATAACAACAATAATATTGCATTTTGATTTGGGTTGATGATTGGATACACATTATTTAAATAACGGTTACATAATATTCTTGGGAAAACTGATCGCTGGGAACCTAAGAGTAGGGAGATCAATAACTTTGTAGAAGTCAGTCAATCTTTGCAAAATTGATACCATAGAAAAGGTATCCAGTTTTGTTCCATGACCCTCCATTACTTAGCTATCACATAAAAGTCCAGAAGAGTGGACACCTGCCCCAAAAACATTCACTTTCCTGTATCGAGTACTTCCAAACAGTTGGTCTATGTAGTATCATGAATATGATTTCATGGAGCTACTGATTAAATACATTGAACAATGTTTGTGGTGTGTGATTGGGATTCATGTATAGTCTAAATCAGAAATTTCAATTATAGAACCAATTTGGAGCTGCACAGTAAAATTGTGCACAACAACACACGACGTACTATTATCCAATGTCAATGTTATCAACATGGATATTAAAAATACAAATTTGTGATATTTTTTTTACAGACGTTTTTCTGTTTTTTGTGCACCTTTTTTCTCTTTGTGAAAATGAAGGCTTGTTACACTCTACAACTGCTTGCATCACACTAACCTCTTGGTTAACCAATTGCCAGTCTGTTGTTTAGTTTTGGAGCATTAATATTTGGCTTCGCACAACTAATGTCTACATCTATGTAAACTTTGGGCATATTTATAGTGAAGAACTGTTTTATTTTTTATGGACGATTAAGAATTGATATTCGCAAACGACAGTCTTGCTTGCCTGACTTATAAGTCTGAAACTTGGCATTATTAAGGACCAGTATGTTTTCTGTACACCAAACTATTGAAAACATGACCTTTAGAGGCTAAAGTATTAGTTATTGTCATTATGCCTCACCTGCCACCTTAAGTATTTTGAAACTTAGTGCCCCGAAATATCTAAAATATTACTTTCTGAAGGATCAATCCCTACCTATATCATGTAAATCACAATGTACTCTCAAGTGATGTTATGCTTAAAATTTAAACTAACTTATGGAAATTATCAAGTATTCAGTTTATAAAAGGGTAAAAACACAATTAGGGTTCTTTTTCATTACAAGTCGAGCCTTGGCACCACGTCACTGTAGGTACTCTTCCACGCGTTTGATGACGAAAGCATAATGCACGATTGGGGTTGTTGGCAACGGAAGTTGCAAGGAAGCCAGAGAAATTTTCGTCCCGTAAGAATTCGTAGGGAATTCCGCCAAAATGTTAGAAATTAATTGAATAACAATCATTCGCCTGGAGATTGGTTAAAAAACCCACATCCGTTAAACTTTGGTGGTTTTAAATTCTTCTCAGTGCGTATTTTTAACGGGATAAGTGGGGTTAAGTTAAGCATGTTTGTCAATCTTCTGATAAAACGTAGGTTCTCCTGTTAGACCAACAAGGAAGTATATGATTCACTGTTGGTCTTTTGAGCTACAGTAGATAGGTAGCATATGAATAAGACTCCGAATACAGAGCTAGACTACTCATAATCTCGATATAGCGATCTGAATATCGATTTTTAATACAACAAACAATCAGAGATAATCTAAAACGTTAATGAATATAATTATTTTTGTAAATTAATTAACTTATCTTTTATGATATTGTAGAATTGGCTTGTTTTTCAATTATTATCGTCCATCGCTTAGCTAAACAACTAATAATAATAATAATAATAATAATAATAATAATAATAATGTCATTCATTTTGAGAGCGCAATATCATATGCATTTCTAATAGCAAAGTCAAACTCGAATTCTCCTTGCATGGACCAGGAACAGTCATTTATATCCATCCATGCAAAAACAGGCTGATGTTAATCTCCTTATCCAAACTGTTAAGTTGTATTCGACAACCACAACCATCATATGTTAACTAACCCCGCAAAAATGTTTTATCACTGCGCTCTTGATTCTAGCTGACAGCCAAAATGTTGCACGCACGTCCTGACTAAGTCCAGGCGACTCAGCGTTGAGTCGTGACATAAGCTTGGCGTGGTTGGTGAATACGAGCACTGTGGTTTAGTGCAACAAACTTAGAGCGGTGATTCGAGTCATGGTGTATTACTGAATGTGATGGTGTAGCCATTCGTGGCGAAGTTCAGGAACAGAAAGTTTGGTTTAGATCACCATATTTTTGTCGATGCGTCATACATTTAGTAAGTTTGATGAAGCAACTAGGTAGCTTAATATGTTGTGGGCATACATAAAGAGTAAAGCTGTAAGCTTATAAAACAATCTGACAGACTTCGTGACACCTGGCTGCACAACTTATGACTGGTGGTGGGGCCACATCCAGGGGAATTGCTAAATAATTGGGACTCTAAATGAAAGTGTGTTAGAAACAGGTTTGCACACAGAAAGGTCAACGACGGCCTCCTGTAGAGATAACTTGTTGTAGTGGATAAATATTCACTTCTAAGTTTTCAAAGGCAGGATACATTTTCAATATTACTGCTTCTGTGGACCACAGTGATTATAGTTCAAATGTTACAGCTAAATATCCAGCAACAAATAACAAATGAAGCGAAATTTGATAGGCTTGGCTTGTTCACTGCAGCATATAACAGTTGATTGATCAAATCAAGAACAACAAAATTAATATCTTGTTTGTTACATACATATTGTGGCGCTAGATTTATTCAAACAGATCACAGTTTGATGGTTATAAATGTTATGACTATAACTTGCAATTGGGGTCTGACACAGCGGAAGTAATAACAATACAAGCACATCAAAATAAAAATTAGCCACAGTTGTAAGTGAATTGATGATTTACATTTGCATTTATTTGTTGAGATATATCAACAGCGATTTTGCCATGGCAACTTTTTGTTATACGATTAAGTTGTTGTTTTGATCTTACGGGAGGAATGTTGAAATAAAATTACAATGCAGAATTTCATAGTTGTTTCAAATGGAATATTTACAACGTTGGAAATTAAGCAATGTTTACCCAAATTTATCACTATTTGACTGAAGTAAGAACATGTTTTATCAAGCCAACCTTCTTTAAAGGCCACAGTCATACCAACTTACTAATGAAAAAAGAACATAACTTTACAGCAGCATCGTCGTGTCTGACTGGCGGAGGGGTAAAAATTTTTTACAGCAAATACCGTTTTCTTTGTAGAATACATCTGTGAAAAGGCGAAACATTGAATAGATGCTCAAATTCAGAATGATTGTTTACCTGTAAGTTATCACAAAAAGCTGGTTTATATCCCTCAAAGCTCACTCTTCTTTTTTAGGCGGCGTCTGCCTCCGGGTTGGTTTTGTGGGTTTTTTAACACGCTCTGTGTCTCAACATATATGCACCAGGAAAGTTGTTATATCATGAATTGATGATATCAACTTTGCATAGAGGTGAATTGAAAAGAAAATAGCGCTGATTATAACCACAATATTACACCCTTACACGAAGGACATATACATTCATCAAATGATATCCTTTACTTTCTTGCTTTAAGCCGCCATCACGGATGACCGACATTGTACACATGCCTGGAACTCAAGTTACATCGAGTATAGACCAGGATGGGTTTTTATTAGTCACAAGGAAGTTTATGTCCAGATCAATCAGTAACTTTAAGTTGAGAGGTCATACTGACTTCGATGAAAGCATCAGAACATGGCTGCCTCGATTCTGCTGGTTTTTATATTAAGCCACTTTGTGATGCGTTGGCCGACAGAAGGTGGGTAGATAGACCTTCATACAACACGTTCACGCCATCGATAATTAAAACCACTTCTGCTACGCCGTTACGCCGTGATAGATACATTGCGTTTTATCTTCAATCACGATAATACTGTGTTATCTGTGAACTCAAAAGACGCCAGGTCAATAGATGTGTGCATACAGCTATGTAAAACCCGCACAGCTACATATGCTGGAGTCAGAGTGAGTTAGCATCGTCGTCAAATTTGACGATTACCAGCATAGTGGTATTATATTATGTAATGCTCGTAATGTTGCATGAGTTTCAACACTATCCAGGCAAGAACTTACCTGATTGTTCAGTGGCTATAAGATTGATCGGTAATGATGATTGAGTTTTCGGTGTGTGAGTAAATACAGCTATACAGATTATTGATTGATGAATGATTGAAGATGCATGTTAATGAAGCTATGTGTATTACACAGAACGGTTTCCAATGCTATCGTGGAGACAACCACGACCTCACAGTGAACGGACCCAGGCTTAATGACAACAACTGTACAACCCAATGCAACGACCATGCACGTAAATGTGGGGGCGTTGGTTCCATTGTTATCTACTCTTGTAGGTTATATGGCGATTCCTTGTGCTTCTCAATACTTGATTCATCCCCTTGTGAAGTTTAACGTGGGTTCACAGGGACTATTTGTGGCACGAAGCTAAAAGCTAGAATGACTTTATCTAACATATGGAAATGGCCACTAACAGTCACTGTCGCACAAATATCGCCCCGAATCACGAAGAAAACAAAGAAAAGTTGGGGAAAAGGCGACAGGAACGATCAGCTATAGTTTTTGCCTATGTTCTCACCGCCATATTTTACATCGGAAGTTTCTGGGGATCTCTGGGATTCCGTCCTCCACGCTTCTATTGCGGAAGAAAATATCACCGGTAACCTTATCGCAAATACATTTTTCGGCTGACGATAGGAATATGAAACAATATCTTAATAAAACTAAATTGTCACTTTCGACACTGATCGCCTGAAACTCAACTGAACATACATATTTCGTGATAACAAAGTGCTGAGTTCTGTCAGGATGTGTCTGAATCGACAACAAAATAGATGGTGGTTCTGTTAGACCAACAAGGTTGTAAAACATGACGTTGGTCTATTGGGCAAGTGTGGGATCATAGTTGGAATGAGGATGTGGTCACGATGGATATGTACGGTGTAATCACGGGGGATATAAAGTTGGTGGGGGTGGGGGGGTGTTATTAGGTAGAACGGGGCCCGTGGTATGAAGGTGGGATCATGGCACGGATAAGGCTTGGTTCACGGCGTGTATTAGTACAGGGTCATTGCGGCCCATGGAATGCCGGTAAGTTTGTCAGCAGGTAATATACTTCTTAGCTATACACACATGTGATACAAAGAAATCCGTATCACTTCATACCGCTGATCGGTGGATAGTTTCCATTCGTCAATTTGACCTCTCCGGTCTAACATTACATTTGACAAAACAACATATTTCCTTGTTTATCTCAAAGACCAGGTGAAATGTTTGGCCGAGCACACAAGTGCACGACGTTAAAGGGTCCATTCAAAGACAAGTTTCGTCGAGAATGGAATTCGTTTTTCATTACGTATGCTTCGGCTCGGTGTTTGTCACTGCGCCAAGCCCACAAGCAGCGCTGAAAGACTGTAATATGAATCCAATATGACAGCATGAGAGTCACGGTTCACGAACAAATTGAAAACCTCTGAGAGCAGACTGCCTTTAATCACCGCCACCGACAGCCTATGCCTACACTGTTGTATGTCTGCCCGCCCCTCTCTCTCACATCAACTCTCTCTCACTCAGAGTATACCACATCCGACTAGCGTGACCACAAACGTAACAAAAAAGTAAAAAGCATTGCAATATATTCTTGGAACGACACCAAATCGAGCAGCACAACGCGTAGCGATAGCAAGCGTTAAATAGATTTTAAGCGGAAAGCCACCTACTAGCGGGAATTAGCTTTACTCTAGTGGCGCTTATAGCCATTCTCCATAGCGAGGCTGGTCGTTCCTAAGTTAAGGTATCGGACGTAACGCCGGGCTCGCAACGGAGAGTGGCTAATTGGCGGTGCGAGCTTTTGCTATGATATTTGCCCAGATCATTTAATCAATAATTTCATCTCAGTAGACCGTATTTGTTTTTTTCGATCGACAGACACAATCGAGAAACGTTCGAATTTAAGCACGCACCCCTTTTAAACATGTACTCCAACCCTATAGCAGACACACAAGTGAACAAATGGGACACACCAGTATGCACGATGCCTGGCAAAATAGTACTACCACCAAAAGCCTACCACGAGATAGTTTCTGGTTTGCGAAAATACCACATAGGAACCTCCAGGCACACTCGCATCCGCAATGGAGAAGAGACGTACACCCCAATGCCACAAACCCAGAAGTGCACAACCGGGAGCTCCCCGCCAACCTAAAGGAAGGCATTCGCGTCAGCTAGATTGGAGAAAGAGAAGCCCGAAGGACCTACCGCATAGGCACGAAAACCTTTGCTAAAATCCGCCAAAACGAGATCGAAAATGTGGTCCCCGATGACTAGGTAGACCAAGAATGGTACAACCAGGCCCACAAATACACACCCAACTTGTTTCTGTACCAGGAAGAGTGCGATGTACTATCCTCTATCTGAGGTACCACCGTAGTGCACCTTGCCGATTTCTCCCGCCAGGTCCGCAATCTGTACCAACTGATTTTCCACCACGCCATTCGCAGAAGGTACATAGCAGATATTGTAGAGATCTCCACGACAAACAACGGTCTCGGCCGGATATGTTGCATCCTACCCACACCAGAGGATGGTATACAAGAAATCGAACGACACCACGACTGCAGCAAATCCTGCGACAAAGAACAGCGATACGATATACCAGGTATATGGACCATACTCTTCCCCAACCGGACAGAAGGGAACTGCAAAATGTGGCGCCTTCGACCACTGTAGCAAAAGTGATCGCTGCGTCCTACATAGGCTCGACTACGAACCGGAAGAACATGCACCACCACGCGAGATCCCAGACTACACAACAATCCAACTGCCATAGAAACTACTCAACAACAAGGCCATGTTGAATATACAGAACAAAGACAATCGATGTTTGATGTGGTGTATATGCTATGCAAATGCAACCCAGGTCTTTCAGGAAGGTTACACTTGCAAATGAGGAAAGGATTGTTTGTGGCATAGTATATTGTAACAAAACGAACGTCCCACTGGTCTACGCCAAGCGATCCGTTGGTCTGCACCAAGCAAATCCACTGGTCTGCACCAAGCAATCCACCGCTCTAGCTTGGTGTAGACCAATGGATTGCTTGCTTGGGGCAGACCAATGTATCGATTGCTTGGTGTAGCCCAATGGATAGGGTAGACCAGGCTTTGTAGGCTATAGGGCAGTGAATTGTTTGGTGCAGACCAGTTGATTGGTTGGTGCAGACCAGTGGGCCGTTCATTTTGTTACTATATACTATAGGCTATAGGACAGGCAAATAGATCGCTCTGGGGCAGACTACCATTGGGATGGAGGCTAGAAAAAAAGCGTTCTGGGAGGCTTGCTGGTTCGAATGGGCCAAAAACGTAGCCGAAAACAGGGTAGCCGTAACTGAAATTTGCGCTTTTGTACGTTTGTGGACCCTGCGACAATCCCAAAAAAGTGCGCCGAGCCCTATGGTAGCTCTGCCTATGTGTACAAAACTGTATCCTGCGGCTCTGGAAAAAGTATCTCTGTGTACAAACCCATCTATGTCGCTTGGTGGTGTTATGGATTCCGCTGGGGATATCCCTGTTGGCTCTGTGTGCAAACCTATCTATGTCTCTTGGTGGTAGTTGGGGATTCCCCTGGGGATTTCCTTGTTGGCTGGCGGTAGTGGCGACACCACCCAAAAAAGTGGGTCGAGCCTTCTAGACTACTAGAGTGTATCCAAGTATGTACCCCGTTCCAAGTATGCATAGCCACTGTCTTGGTGGTAGTTGGTGATTTCCCTGGGGATTTCCCTGTTGGCTGGCGGTAGTGGCGACACCACCCAAAAAAGTGGGTCGAGCCTTCTAGACTACTATATGTGGGAAGCAAGCGATGCATCAGACCGAACACCAATCTCTTGGAAAGCAATTTCGACACCAACCCCCTACCGTTTTCTCAGGACTCTTTTTTTACATATTAACAAAGAATTCACGAAGTCACCCAAATGCGGTTTGAGATGAACACGTGCTAAGATCTTAATAGAATGAACCTTTAAGAGGAGGAGCGAGCGCTGCAAAAAAATTCGACTGCGACAAAAAGGAAGCTTTAACAGAGGGTTTTAGTTCAACTTATGCTTGCTAAATATCAAGTGTAAGTACGATTTGAGACGATGGTAATTGACTGTATGTTATTGGACCACATATCTATACACATACTAACACGAAAGTCATTAACATAGATTTAAGGATATCCCTTACTCTCTTTTTATGACCG
>CM067355.1:774956-831494 GCA_034190875.2 Urechis unicinctus
CCAATTATATGGCGGGGACAACGAGACCAAGCCAATACCAGCGACAGACATTTCCACTCAAGCAAAGGCTGATCTCTCAATGAAACAGACAGAAAGCGGCCCAACAACCACCTCCACAGCACCACCAATGTTGAACTACTCAACTGTGGATTTTTCTAACAATGGCCCGGTTCATATTGACGATGAAGATATCTCGAAATCAGACGATGATGTTGTTATCCACGGAAACCACGAGAAGGTGGAGTACGCTGTTGTTAGAAAACCAGCAGATACAACGCATGCAAATTTCAAGGAGAATTCCCTGTATGGAGCATATAACGGGGACTCGGACGAAGAGAACGTTGACTAAGAGTACTCGTACAAATAAAGGTACATGCATAAAAACAATTCATTCCAAAAGAACTAGATTGAATTTATGCAAATTTGTACATAGCTTAAGAAGTAGAATTTAAGAATATTCTATTAATGCCAAGTTGTCAAAGGCAGGATAATACTGATTCTATGCACTCTCATTATTACTGCTTTAGTATACGACAATGATTATCGTTTGAATTTAAAGGCTATATATCCAGTAACAAATAAATAAAGCGGTAGTTGACTGGAATTGGAAATTAAGCAGTGTTTACCCAAATGTATCTGTATCTGATTGAAGTGCGATCATGTTTTATCAAACCAACCTTCTTTAAAGGCCAGTGTGATACCTACTTACTAATGAAAAAAGAACATCACTTTACAGCAATCTTTCATAAAGACAGACATACAGCGTTTGATAAATATTGATCCTTATTACATTTGTCTGCATGCTATGTTTGTTTTAGTTGGGATACAAGAGATTGGCGTATTTCCATCATGGTATGGGCATTGTTAAGCTTGCGCTGGTTGGATCATTATCAACTGCTTTTGATTTATACTCAACGATATGGATTTAGTAAAACCAAAGTGAATCGTCTCCCTCATTAATCCACAGCAAATGCCTTAAGTTTAACATGCCGTCATGCGTAACCAGGAGATCGGCCTTTTTGCTGGTAGCAGTCGAACAATTCCCAATCCTGTTTTTATCTATCTGGCATACAATATCACAACTGGCAAAACTCAAAGTCAGCATGAAGGAAGTTATATGTAAACGTACGACTTTATCTGGCTCATTTAAAGACCTTATTCGCCAGAAAGAGATCTTTATTCACCCGGCCGGCTATGTGACGTTCACAGTGCCACAATAATTTGTAAAAACAGGTGTTTGCGTTTTGTGATTGTTCGAGTGTGTGTTAGTGAATGTTTGTGTGTGTTAGTGTGTGTGTTAGTGTGTGTGTTAGTGTGTGTGTTAGTGTGTGTGTTTGTGTTTGTGTTTATGTGTGTGAATGTCTGTGTGTATCTTGTATGTGTGCAAATCAACTTATGGTCGTTATCGGCTGGCAATGAGTGTTACCCTTAAGGTGTAAACACCAACGCTGTGCATCGTTCTCAGGTAATCCAACTGACCTCAGCTGATAAAACAAGGAGATCTGCCATTGCGTTGTTAGCCTTAATGCTATCGTATTAAGCTGGTAGGTGGGCCGTTTCTCAATACTATTTTGACTTATCTATCCAACCTTAACACATCCGGCTACAAAATAACAAACAAAAAACAGACCCGCGTATTGAATTTAGATACTAGTCTTTAACGGGCTCGTTTAAAGGCCTGACACGCCAAACATATAGCTATACGGTGTCTCACCCATTAGTAAAAACAGGGAATGTTTTTTTAGTTGAGGATGTTATCTATGTGTATGTGTGTGTGTGTGTGTGTGTGTGTGTGTGTGTGTGTGTGTGTGTGTGTGTGTGTGAGCGTCAACTTGGGGTTTAACGTCACTTTCAAAAGCGGTGATATCGCGACAGTGATGGATGAGAATGATTGGGGTGCTTGAACACCTACCCCTAACTACCAGCGCCCACTTGGCACAAACCCCTTGGCCAGACCAGGCTGTGAAACCCACGCCGCTCGAACGAAGGTCCAGCACTGTACTATTTAGCTACTGGGTCGGATGCATCTCCTGTCAGAGATGGGATTGTCACTGAATGTCACTCTGGTGCTAGTCACGGAGTGCAAGTTGTTCTTGGCTGATCCAAATGACCTCAATTGAGGAGTCGAATGACACGTGGTCGTCCAGGTCACCCGAAACCAGTCATATTGTCACAATTGGGACCAAATCGGCAACCAATGGGTCGAATAGCGAAGCAGTTTACCTCTCGGCCACGAGAGATTACGGCTCCGCTGTTGATCATACAATCCATTGTTTTAGGCTGACTAAAGCGGAGGACGACGATTTAAAAGAGACAATTTAAAGGAAATGATTTGGCGGATAAAATACATCATTCGTTTCCGTTTAGTGCCTTTCCCTACCCCACACCCCTCAGAAAGAGCAATGTAAAACACCCAACCTCTACGCATTCCCGCTATATTTAACACACACACACACACACACACACACACACACACACACACACACACACACACACACACACACACACACACACACACACATACACACACACACATACAATTGTAATCTTATGAAAAGTAGACGCGTTTTAAATTTTAGGGTAATCACCATCTCCTATGCCAAACCCGAAGTGGTATCCTCAGCGGAAACATGTCAATCTGAGATCTTTACAAACAGGACGAGTCGTAAGGTCAGAAGTCAATGACCCGGCGCAAAAAGAGGAATCTGTAAAAATCCCAAATCCTGAAGGAGTATTAAAAAAAATGTTGTATGTTATTTCACGACTGAAATTGCAATAGTCCTCCAGCCTTTCAGAAATAACGCCGAATCACAACAGGACACTAGACATTAGAAAAAAGCCAAGCGCATAATAAATATGGAAACTATACAAGGTGCGCAGGCTATATAATAAGGCTGTGAAATATGTAATAGCATATTTTGACAGATTTGAGGCACAGTAATTCTTTTCCAGGATCCTTCTATTTCGTATGAATAAAGAATTCATGAATCCTCCGTAGCGCTTTAAGATGAATACCACCTCACCAAGATCTCAGAAGAATATACCTTTAAAAGGATTAGCGAGCACTGACAAAATACAACTGCGACAAAAAAAGACGCTTTAAGAGAAGGCTTTAATTCAAATTACATTACATTTGATATACATCAAGTTAAAGTACACATCGAGACTGTTGCCTTAGCATAAATGACACGAGCAATTCATGTTGAAGGCAATTCACTGTATATTATTGCGATTGACTAGATCTATAAATACTTACACGGAGGCCATATACACTCATCCAAGGATATCCCTTACTTTCTTGCTATAGGCCGCCATCACGGATGACAGACATTGTATAAATGCCTTACACGCAAGTCACATCGAATAGAGAACAGAGGGTTCTATCTGCAACAAGGAAGTAAATATCCCGATCCACCGGTAACCACAAGTTGAGATTTCATACTGACTTGTAACTTCGATGTGAGCTTCAGAACATGGCTATCTCGATTCTGCTGGTTTTTATGATAATCCACTTCATGATGCGTTGGCCAACGGAAGGTGAGTAGATAAACCTTTATCGGAAACCTTCTCGTCATCGATGATTGAAACCATTCATGTTTCCGTCGTTGTCACACTGTGATAGACACATTACGTTCCTGATTTTAGCTCAGGAACGATTGGGATGTTTTAATTTCAATCACGGCAATACAGTGCTATCTATACAAACACAAGACTATGTCGGGTCGATAAAGGAGTGCATACAGCGATGTAAAACCCACACAGCTACATACGCCGGCGTCAGAGTGAGTTGATATCGTTGTCCAGTATCACGATGACCAGGATAGTGGTATTTAATTGTGTAATGCTCATAATGTTGTGTGAGTTTCAAAACTACCAAGGCCAGTGCAAACCTGATTGTGTAGTGGCTATACTATTGATCTGGACTGATGATTCAGTGCTCGGTGTGTAAGTAAATACAACTGAACAGATTATTCATAGGTGAACGATTGTAGATGCATGTTAATGAACCTATGGGGATTACACAGTACAGTTTACATTGCTATTGCGGAGACAATCACAACCACACAGTGAACGGAGAGCAGCTCAGTGACAGCAGCTGTACTAACCAATGCCATGATGACCGTACACCGCGACGCGGGGGCCTGTTTTCCATTGTTATCTACTCCGGTAGGTTTATATGGCGATTCCTTGCGCATCTCAATACTTGATTCATCCCTTTGTGAAGTTGCACTTATCATTACTGAAGCTCATGCATCGTTGTAATGTTGGTTTAGTCAGTTATATGGCATTCAGCCGGCTCTATAAACGTGTTGAAAATGTTGTTGCTATGCAGTATGTAACAGGGGTCGTTATCTTGACAACATTATTGATCAACCTAACTGTGACGCATCGTGTAACTGCAAAGATAACCACATCTGTCTCTACCGCAACGGATCGTGTCCTGTCAATTGTGAACCAGGGTGGACCGGGGAAGCTTGTAGCTGGAGAGTTATAAAATGCATTTTTATAGAGAGGGAGAGTCATTGAATAAAATGTGTTCAAAGGCAGCGAGTAAGGTTAAGTCTGATGTATTTAACGGGAATACATCTCAGGTATGGTCGAATCTCAACCGAAGTTGCAGATAAAATTGAATTAAATTGTGACATGCTTTTTAAATAAATGCGTTGTTGCTTTCGCACGTACAGTAAACCAACCTAGATTTCCCATCCTACTATATATGTAACTTTGGCATAATGTATGTAATCACATTCATCTTTTGATACATGTGTTGATAGATTTTTCGCGTATATCTGCTAGTTTATTTGACTTCAGAACACATGACGGCGAATCCAGCTTTATCGGTGACACCATGTGATGGATGTCCAGGTAAGAGTAACCGAAGTTGCAGATAAAATTGAATTAAATTGTGACATGCTTTTTAAATAAATGCGTTGTTGCTTTCGCACGTACAGTAAACCAACATAGATATCTACTCCTACTATATATGTAACTTTGGCATAATGTATGTAATCACATTTATCTCTTGATACATGTGTGGATAGATTTTTCGCGTATATCTGCTAGTTTATTTGACTTCAGAACACATGACGGCGAATCCAGCTTTATCGGTGACACCATGTGATGGATGTCCAGGTAAGAGTAGCCTGTTATTATTCTTGTCGAGTATTGTAGTACCTGGTTCTTCCCGTTCAATAACGTTTTGCTCTCACTCAATAGTTTGCTATGTATGCATATAAAATACTAAATGCGATATTTCGGTCATTGAGACGATCACCTTATCCACCCATTACATTAACCATCGATGCAATGTATTTAGCCAAGCTGAACAGTTTCAGTTTGAGTTGAATGGTCGCCAATTCCAGTATTCGATGGACTCCAATTTAACATATAGGAGTATTTAGAGAGCATATTATTCTGAGGTTTCAGACTTACTAACCGCCCTTTGTGTGACATCTATTGGCCTAGTTATCAGCATCATCGTCAACATTTACCTTGCTTACAGGTAATCATATATGGCGATGTCGTGGTAATGAATATACTGCAATAATCCATACTCTTGATTGGTGTTATTTCATGTATGAATTCTGACATTAACGATACTCAAGATATTACATCACCGTCGACGATGATTTTATTCATGTCCAGCGCATTGTGTGCCCAGACTACGAGTTGCCAGAATCCCCGACAAGCAATTGTCGGCTAATATTCGTGCCACGTACAATAGCTCCGATGGAAGCAGTAATGATACCCAATATGCAAACATGGGTGGCGTCCAAACTGAACCTTCAAACTACGAGCATCTCGGTTTTAGGCAGACAAACCCGGCTACATATGAAGAAATCGGTATGGCTGGACCCACACGTGGATGAGGCTGATGTATTGACTCACAAAGGAATAAGTAAATATAGACTGGTGTGATTAACCTTTAAATATCTAACTAACGAGCATTTTTGTATGGAACACTAATATCATAGGTAAGCCTTCTTCTCATTCCCGCGATCTCAACACAGGCCATATATCAATGTATATGCATGTATATAACTTTTTGAATAGCTCTAAGCATAAAATCACCTTCCTGTCAGACGAATGAATTTCATTTTATGCGTGCTTTGGCCCTGCACTGTAGAAATGTAATTAGGTGGTTCCCCATTAACAAGGAAGTTCATATTAACTTTTAAGTCACGAGTGATATGAGTCATACAGACGTAGGCCTTTGCTTTTAACATTACAACGTGGTCGCCCCAGACTTACTTTTACATTTTCTGAATTGAATAAATACGCTTTAGGTTGATACATTTATT
This sequence comes from Urechis unicinctus, assembly GCA_034190875.2. Lineage (NCBI taxonomy): Eukaryota > Metazoa > Annelida > Polychaeta > Xenopneusta > Urechidae > Urechis > Urechis unicinctus. The sequence continues at coordinate 781,259 of CM067355.1, forward strand.
TAAGCAATGGTTTAAAATGAGCACCCATACAAACTGTAACATATGCATCCGAGAGCCTACATATAATTACCATATAAACATTGCATTTTGGACACATACATATCACACCTTGAATCATACTCACAAGTTGTTTAAAACTAATGACTGAGTTATCATCTTGCTGTGATTTTGCGTGCCTAGTATTTGCGCCACAAGCGACTGTATGAGCATACAGACAGGATTGCAAATACCAAGTCGTGTTTGCGTTCAATAAATCACGTCTTTAGTCTACAAAATTACCTTGTAATAAATTAGGGATCATACACTTTCTTGTTTCAGGTAAAGTTTCCTATGCTGTTACAACAAATGCATAACCATTATACCTTAAAGATTAAGAGACACAAATCAAACTCAATCAACTATTTCTGCAAATGCTGCCCGTGTACTTAAAACCCTGGCGAATCGTGACAGCCATTGAAGACGCAATCGTTTACGCGGCCTCCGCCCATGTGACTCATCCTCTATTCTGGTGACACTAAAGTATTTTCACCAGGGTGGTTTCACTATAAGTCAATGTTCCCAGTGTTATTTCAACAAACCGTGCTACTGTTGTTATTTACATAGTTTCTCTGAACGAGTTGTTATAGATATTGAGTTCAACCCAGTACAAACCCTGCGGAGCTGGTTGTTGACCGTTTTACGCTCGATAGTATTTCTGTTGTCTGGGGAGTAAAAGTTGACATATACAGTATGATTCTGTGTGTTTACTTGTCAGCCAGCATCATCAGGTTGTGACAACATTATCTCACTCTAGGTTCTATACCGACTCTTGCACGATGGCATTTAGATACGTCGACCACGATACAGCGATTGATATTTTACTCAATAATGCTATACATTAGAATCGTTTCGGTACAAAATCAGAACTAACAAATTGTAAGCATGTATCATAGCTATGGCATATTAATCATGTTTCTTGCACAACAGAGAGAATTTGATATCAGTATCTGACGCTATGCAGACACTGTCCTTGGTGTTCAGATTCATTCTTAATCATAACGATCCAATCATCCTATAACGTAATAATACTATCATGATGTTACAATGTAGTCTTGATGAGCGCTTGTCCACGGTCAGTTAAAGCGATATGCACGTGAACTGATACTGCATAACGCATCCAGTCCCATGTTGCCAATGAATGTCATAAATATTGGGCAGCACATCATGTATTGATATGCTTTTTTTGACATCGTATCATCGCCCATTGTAGAAATATTACGTTTGTGCTATTAACAATCCAGCCATGTAATACTTAAAGGCTGAAATATGATGTTTTGCAGTCATAAATACAATCCTGATATGGAAATTAAGCTGACAATATTCAAAACCCAATCATTTAACTGATGTCACGTGCACTATTGTATTCGTGACATGTAGCACCGATAGCTGCAGCTGATTGATCAGTTCAATCCCTGTTGTGTAATTTGATAACATTGTTGATGTACACATTACTACCATTAGGTGTTATGAATCGCTACAATTAATACTTATTTATTTGCGTAACTTCTGGTTGATTTGGGTGATGCGTTGATGTTTGTCCGTCCAAGCTACATCGAACTAACAAAATTGGTCTAACAGAAATATTACTTGTTGCATGAATACTTTGTAAGTCGCTCGTGCTGGTTCGAGACACTCGGGGCTGGATCAGTTATGCCCTTGCCAGAATGGATTGCATTGTAAAAACATTTGAACTTAAAGAAACAACGTTTTTTTCTAAATTACTGCTTTGATATATCTCTAGTCCTTTAGTCCCCACTAAGATAAGATAATATTTGAGTTGGAGATACACATGCAATTAATTTGCTGTTGTGTATGATGCTTTGCCATGGCTTAGATTGGCATGTAAAATTGCTCTTCGGCATTGTGTCAATTGAATTGCAGGACTACACCAAGCCTATAATAATGCCTACAGATATTGTTTTCATTTCACTTTATCAACGAGAGTATCATTTTACAAGGCGAACACTTGGCACTTAAGGGGAGTTGCATTCTACTAAATGAAACACTTGGAACTCAAGACGAACTAATCACTACGGTGTTTATATATCAGCAGTCTAGCTAACTTTCTACTACCGGAAACAACGCGATGATATGTGTTTTCGAATCGTATTGATTCATCTTGACTGATCTCAACATATGTTATCACGATGCCACAGCCAACATTTACTGCTACATTATGTGCTGAAAAACGAAAAAGCTATTTTTTCCCGCTGAATTATTAAAAGCCTCTGCTTGGGGCGAGTTTTAACACAAACATTACCATTTATTAGCCGAAATAGTTATAAGATCCATAAAGGCAGCTTAGGCTTTTAATAATGTATAGTTGGGCGGTTTCCATGTACATACATGGCGCCAGCTGCCCCTGCAAACAATATTAGCATATCAAGGGTTTATTTGCGTGTTGTTGACAGTCTGATGAGCATGACCTTGGCTATTTGCATGATCAATGGAGGCTTCTCCTTTGAGACTCTCTCCACGAGTGCTCATGCCATCCCGTGTGGTTCTTTATACCAAGATTAGTCGGCGATAAATGAGTTATGTGGTACAAGTTGAACGCCATTACCGCATTACTCATTCAGTATCCAAAACAGGCCTTCGAGTAATGTAAGGCACCCGAATTTGGAGTACGATTAACCCCAACTATGTGTCGCTTGGGGAGAGAGGGGGGGGGGGTGTAACATTAGATCACTCTCCCGGAGAGAGGCAGGAGATAGAACAGTATATAATATTGCGCAGCTTAACACTGTATATAATTGACTCGCGCTACCACTAATGTTTAATTGAAGTCGGCGAAGACGTTCCCCCATCTACATTATAATTACCTCTTTGCTAAATAATTATCCCGCAACTATGGCCCTATTATGTGCGAAGTCATTACTATGCTTATGGGGCAGCCCAAGAGTTTCCTATGGTTAAGTGTGAGTATTTCATTGTGTCTTAATTACATGTCTTCGAGATATGCAAATGATCAGTCTCCTGATCCAACAGCACTTCGAGGCAGGTCATTGTTAGAACTATGGTAGCATATTTTATTTTCTCCGATAACACCCATCGATAACTGGTGTCTTGGTTGATTCAGCATACGTTTCAAATCGCTTATAAACATGGTGAACATCTTACTCGCACCTCTTGGTTGGCACAAGTGAAATCGTTCATGTATTGACGTTTTAAATACATTATTCCAGAAATAAAGATACAATTAAGCGTAATATACAGCCTTTCACCAATTTAAATATTATTCTGTTGCGAACTATCACGGCTATTATCAAATGCAACGTGGCTGCATCTGTACGCAATTTCCGTTCCGAGTAATAGTTATAATGCGCCTACTTACACTGACATATGTCTTAAATGACATTTCTCTGTAAACAAACAAATTGATGGTTATTACTTGCATACAACTAAAGGTACAGTCGACCGTTACGTAACTACCGATTAGGAAGCTTCAATGCAGGTATATGACGTCACTGTACCGATCCATCACTCTACCTACCCGTAGCCGATTACTCGCACGTTTGTAACGCTTTCAACCTGGACATGCTATGCAACAATTGGTGACACATCAGGGACTATTCTGTTACGAAGTCAACTATGCGTGTGTTGCCAAAAGACTTGGCTGCTCGTTTTGCCAGTCTATGCATAAGAAGTAATCCGGCATTAATGTTTTAAGCACATTAACAGATAATGTCGATGCCATAATAATGATGTAACTTATAACTTAAAGATATGGATTACACGACTTCAGTGGGTATATCATCATGTGTAACACATATAACCGTAACACTGCGTTCCGCTGATCGATGGGTAGTTTACCATTCGTCATTTCGACTACGCCGGACTAACATTAAATTTGGCAATACTCTAAATTTCCTTGTGTAGTTCAAAGACCAGGTGAAATGTTTGGGTGAGCACACAAGTACACGACGTTAACGGATCCATTTAAAGACAAGATTCGTCGAGAATAGAATTTGTTATTCGTTTCTTATGCTCCGGCTCGGTGTCTTCTACTGCGCACAAGCCACAAGCAGCGCAGAAAGACTGCGTAATATGAATCCAATACGACTGCACGAAAGTCACGGTTCACGAACAAATTGAAAACCTCAGAGAGCTGACTGCCTTTAATCACCGCCACCGACAGCCTATGCCTACATTGTTGTATGTTAGCCCGCCGCTCTCTCTCACACCAACTCTCTGCACTCTACCACTTCCAACTAGCGTGACCACAAACCTAACAAAAATAGTAAAAACCATATACAACGAGTCACCCCGGTGCAATGGATTCTTGGAACGACACCAAATCGAGAAGCGAGCCGCGTAGCGATAGCAAGCGTTAAACAGATTTTAAGCGGAAAGCCACCTACTACCTGAAATAAGTCTAGTGGCGCTTATAGACATTCTCAATAGCGAGGCTGGTCGTTCCTAAGTGAAGATAGCTGGCGGACGTACCGTCGTGCTCGCAACGGAGAGTGACTTATTGACAATGCGAGCTTTTGCTATGATTTTCGCCCAGATTATTTAATCAATGATTTCATCTCGATAAACCGTATTTCTTTTGATCAACGACTGACACAATCGAGAAACGTTCGAGTTTAAGAAATAACCGGTAGAAGTATAGAGAATGGCGGTTCTGGCACAGCGGGGGACGGTTCTGGAAACACCCATATGAAAGGGTTTTGGTCCGATCTGCGCTTTCTACAGGCCCACCACATATATAGCCAACTCGCTGCAAGGCTACCCAACTCGCACCCTATCTTACGTGTACTCCGAACCCTGAAGCAGACACACAATGGAACAAATGGGACACACCAGTATACACGATGCCAGGCAAAATAGTACTACCACCAAAAGCCTACCACGAGATAGTTTCTGGTTTGCTAGTGGTTCAAGAGGCCAAGAGCAAATAATGCATAGGAAACCCCAGGCACACTAGCATCCGTAATGGATAAGAGACGCACACCCCAAAGCCACAAACCCAGATGTACTTTGTCCAACCTAATGGAAGGCATCCGAGCCGGCAAGATTGGAGAAAGAGAAGGACCTACCGCATAGCCACGAAAACCTTGCCAAAATCCGCCAAGACGAGATCGAAAAAGTGGTCCCCGACGAAACGGTAGACCAAGAATGGTACAACCAGACCCACAAATACACACCCAACTTGTTTCTGTACCAGGGAGAGCGCGATGTTCTCTCCTCCATCCAAGGTAACACCGTAGTGCACCTTGTCGATTTCTCCCACCATATCCGCGGGAGGTACCAACAGATTTTCCACCACGCCTTTGGCAGGGGATACATAGTAGATATTGAACAGATCTCCAAGACAAACAGCGAACTCGGCAGGATGTGTTGCATCCTACCCACACCAGAGGATGATATACAAGAAGTCGAACGACACCACGAATGCAGCAAATCCTGCGACAAAGAACAGCGATATACCAGCTATACTGACCATACTCTTCCCCAACCCCACAGAAGGGAACTGCAAATGTGGCGCCTTCGACCACTGTAGCAAGAGCGATCGCTGCGTCCTACATACGCTCGACTACGAACCGGAAGAACCCGCACCACCACGCGTGATCGCAGACTACCCAACGACCCAACTGCAAGTGAAACTACTCCGCAACAAGGTCTTATTGAATATATAGAACAAAGACAATCGATGTTTGATGTGGTGTATACGCTATGCAAATGCAACCCGAGTCTTGTAGAAAGGTTACACTTGCAAAAGGGGAAATGATTGTTTGTGGCATAGTATATAGTAACAAAAGGAACGGCTAACTGGTCTACACCAAGCGATCCATTGGTCTGCACCAAACAATCCATTAGTCTGCACCAAGCAATCCACTGCCCTAGCTTGGTGTAGACCAATGAATTGCAGGCTTGGGGCAGACCAATGTATCGCTTGCTTGGTGTAGACCAATGGACAGGGCAGACCAGGCTTTGCAGGCTATAGGGCAGTGAATTGCTTGGTGCAGACCAGTGGATTACTATGTGCAGACCAGTGGGCCGTTCCTTTTGTTCCTATATTCTTTAGACTATAAAGCAGGCATATAGATGACTCTGGGGCAGACTACCATTTGGATGGAGGCTAGACAGATAACATGCTGGGAGGCCTGCTGGTTCGAATGTGCAAAAAAAGTAACCGAAAACAGGGTAGCCGTAGCTGAAATTTGTGGACCCTGCGACACCCCACAAAAATGGATCGAGCCCTATGGTAGCTCTGCCTATGTGTACAATGCTGTATCCTGCGGCTATGTGTACAAACCTATCTATGTCGATGGGTGGTGTAGAGAAATCTGCTGGGGATTTCCCTGTTAGCTCTGTGTACAAACATATCTATGTCTCTTGGTGGTAGTTGGGGATTCCCCTGGGTATTTCCCTGTTAGCTGGCGGTAGTGGCAGAGTAGCGCTTTAAGATGGGCACGACATAAGAACTTGAAAGAATGAACCTTTAAGATTGCGACAAAAAGAAAGCTTTAACAGAGGGTTTTAGTCAAACTTATGCTTGCTAAACACTATTTAAAACTGAAAATAACGATGGTAATTGACTGTTTATGGACTACATATCTATACACATACAAATACGAACGTCATTAACATAGATATAAGGACATCCCTTACTCTCTTGCTATAGCCGTTATAACGGATAACAAAAACATTGTATGCATCACGTGAACGCAAATAACATCGAGTAGAGAGACCAGGATTGGGTTAATTCGCTACTAGGAAGCATATTTCCAGATCACTCGGTAACTTTAATCTGAGTGGTCAAACTAACTTGTAACTTCGCCGTGAGAATCACAACATGGCTGCCTCGATTCTGCTGGTTTTCATATTGTTCCACTTCATGATGCGTTGGCCAACAGAAGGTGGGTAGATCAGCCTTCATCGTTCTCGTCATCGATAATTAACGCTGTAATAGGTAACTCACGCTGTGATAGATATGTCGCGTTCCTGATTTCAGCTCAGGACCGTATCGGATGTTTTAGCTTCATTCACAGCAAAACTGTGCTATCTGTGAAAGCACAAGACCTTGTCGGATCAATGAAGGAGTGCATACAGCTATGTCAAACCCGCAGAGATGCATACGCCGGCGTCAGAGTGAGTTAATATCGTTGTCAAATATGATGATGACCAGGATAGTGTTAGTGTATTATGTAATGCTTGTAATGTTGGGCTAGCTTCAAACCTATCTCGGCCAGAATTAAACTGATTGTATGCAGGCTATAAGATTGATCTTGATTGACGATTGAATGCTCGGTGTGTGAGCAACGATACAGATTATGTATAGGTGAATGATTGGAGATGCATGTTAATGAACCTATGTGAATGACGAAGTACGGTCACAATTGCTATTGTGGAGACAGTCACAACCCCACTGTGAATGGAGAGCAGCTCTATGACAGCAGATGTACTCGCTCATGCAACGACCATACACTGGATTGTGGGGACCAGTTTTCCATTGTTATCTACTCTGGTAGGTTAATACGGCGATTACTTGCGCATCTCAATACTTGATTCATCCATTTGTGAAATTGAACTTATCATAACTGAAGCTCATGCATCGTTATAATATTTGAATAGTAAGATATACGGCATTCATTTAGCTCTATAAACGTATTGGAAATATCACTGCTTGACAGTATGTAGCAGAGGTCGTTACCGTGACAGCACTAAAGATGCGCCTAACTGTGGCGCATCGTGTCACTGTGCGGATAGCCACATCTGTCTCTACAACACCGGGTTGTGTCCTGCCAATTGCGAAACGGGATGGAATGGGAAAGCTTGTAACGTCACAGGTATCACCACTTATATCCGTCTCTAGCAAATCAATAAGTAAATAAATATTTCCTCCTATCTTAACCTGCTCCCTGTTCTACTCAGACATGTCACATTACATGAGGCGTTGTGTTTTCATAATTTCTTAAATATATATATATAAAAAAAACCAACTATATGCTTCAGTGCTTCGGCAATTCATCGTGTTGGACACCTCTTACAATAATAACAGAATAGCTGTAACTTGATTCTTTTACAGGATTAGTATATAACAACCTGTCTATACCACATCATATGTGTACTGTTTAGTGGTCCAAGTAACAACGGAGGCCGCAACACCGGCGGAGATTGACAAAGGGGTAACAGGTAGACATATCAACGTCATTAACACTCGCTCACTATGCTACTCAAATATAATTAATTAAAGAGGTTTTAGACGTAAACAAGACACGAAAGCTCCTCGCGCAAATTCTTCATTAAACCCTTGAAAAAAATATAAGATACATGTATTGCCCGCCATGCCACCATGTTATCTATGTAATAAATAGTGACAATGTATAAGTACATAAATGTATATATATATAGATATATATATATATATATATATATATATATATATATATATATATAGATATATATATATATATATATATATATATATATATATCTGTGTGTGTGTACATATATAAGCATATATATATATACATATATATATTTATACATATATATATGTATATATATATATATAAACATACATATATGTATCAACAAATATACATGTATGTATATATATATATATATATATATATATATATATATATATATATATATATATATATATATATATATATATATATATATATATATTTATATATATATCGGCTGTTGATAACGGCTACATGATGCCAACACCTCTGCCGTCTTTAATTGCAGAGTCAGACCAAAGCGATACACATGACCTTCCTGTAATAGGTTAAAGTATTTATTATCAATCATTAGAATTGACTGGAATTAATGATATGCTTCCTGTCATGAGGTTTTCAATATTAACTAATTCTTTGCGATGTCCTGTACATTACTTTTGATTACATAACAGGTATCGCAGTCGGTTTATCAATGGCTGCTCTCGCTCTGATTGTTGTGGCAGCCTCCATTGTCTACTTAAGGTAAGGCTTCACAATAAGCATACAAACACCTAGTCATACGCCTGTTTGTCTCAACACCTCGCAATTAGTGAGGTTCTGTAAAATAGCTTGTGGTTTTGCAAAGAGCATGTTGTTAAATATATTGTGTGAATCAAAGCTTCTAGTTTCATAATAATTAAATTTTAAAAAGGAAATGAGCATGTATTGCAGTTATTTCCACACAAATGAATTCGGTTGATTTTACTGACAGAAGACGCCGAAGTTATCGCCAATCATATGGCAGGGACACCGAGACAAAGCCAATACCAGCGACAGACACTTCCACTCAAGCAAAGGCTGATCCCTCAATGAAACAGACAGAAAACGGCCCGACAACGACTTCCACAACACCAACAATGTTGAACTACTCAACTGTGGATTTCTCTAACAATGGGCCGGTACATATTTCCGGTGAAGACATCTCGAAATCAGACGACGATGTTGTCATCAATGGACAGCACGAGAATGTAGAGTACGCTGTCGTGAGAAAACCAGCAGATACAACGAATGTAAATTTAAAGGAGAATTCCCTGTATGGAGCGTATAACGGGGACTCGGATGAAGAGAACGTTGAATAAGAGTACTCGTAAAAATGAAGGTACATGCATAAAGACGATTTACTGCAAAAGAAAAGGCTTGAATTTATGCGAATGTGTACATAGCTTAGGAAGAATAATTTCAAAATATTCTATTACTTAAATGTAACAGCTATATATCCAGTAACAAATAAATAAAGCGCAAGTTGACTGGCTCGGCATGAAGAAGCAGCTAATTCACGTTTATCACACACTAGGCTTGCTCGCATTCTGATGGTTCACTGTTTCGTAAGGCAGATGATTTATCAAATCAAGAACTACAAAATCGAAATCTTTTTTGTGTAATATATATTTTGGCGCTTGATATATTGAAACAAATCGCAGTTTAATGGTTAAAAATGTTTTACTGGTTCTGGTTCTTGCAATTGGCTCTGACACAGCAAAAGAGATATCAATACAATCACGTTAAAATAAAATTAGCCATAGGTGTAAGTGAATTGATGGTATACATTTGTTTGTTGTTACGTATCAACTGCATGGCAACTTTATGTTATATGATTAAGTTGTTGTTTTGATCTTACGAGAGGAATTTTGAAATTAAATAAAAAGGCAGAATTTTCTAGTGGTTTCAAATGATTTTTTTACAGCAATGGAAATTAAGCAATGTTTACCCAAATTTATCTCTATTTGATTGAAGTGCGATCATCAAACCAACCTTCTTTAAAGGCTAAAGCTAGACCTACTTACTAATAATAAACAACATAATTTTACAGCAGTCAGAACGACGGTGCGCTTAATATTACATTATGCATTAAGGACTCCGCTTAATGGGATTAATGGTCGTGACATGATTCTGTGCCATTGGCGACAGAATATCATAAAGACAGACATATTGCGTTTGATAAATATTGATTATTACATTTGTCTGCATGTTATGTTTGTTTTTGTTGGGATGAAAGAGATGGCGTATTTCTATCATGGTATGGGCATTGTGAAGCTTGCGCTGGTTGGATCATTATCCACTGCTTTTGATTTATACTCAACGATATGGATTTAGTAAAACCAAAGTGGATCGTCTCCTTCATTATTCCACAGCAAATGCTTTAAGTTGTTTACATCACGAGCTTAGCATGCCTTCATGCGAAACAGGAGATTTGCCTTCTTTGCTGGTAGCAGTGGAACAATTCCCAATCCTGTTTTTATTTATCTGGCTTACAATATCACAACTGGCAAAACTCAAAGTCAGCATGTTTGAAGTTATATGTAAACGTACGACTTTATCGGGCTCATTTAAAGACGTATTCGTGAGAAAGAGATCTTTATTCACCCGGCCGGCTATGTGACGTTCACAGTGCCACAATAATTTGTAAAAAAAAGGAGTTTTGTGATTGTTCGATAGTGTGTGTTAGTGAATGTTTGTGTGTTTAAGCGTGTTTGTGTGTATGTGTGTGTGTATGTGTGTGTGTGTGTGTGTGTGTGTGTGTGTGTGTGTGTGTGTGTGTGTGTGTGTGTGTGTGTGTGTGTGTGTGTGTGTGTGTGTGTGTGTGTGTGTGCGTATCTAGTATGTGTGAAAATCAACATATGGTCGTTATCGGCGGGCAATGAGTGCTACTCTTAAGATGTTAACACCAACGCTGTGCGTCGTTCTCAGGTAATCCAACTGACCATAGCTGAAGAATCAGATGGCAACTAGGAGATCTGCCATTGCGTTGTCAGCTGTAGCACTATCGTATAAAGCTGGTAGATGGGCTGTTTCTCAATACAGTGAACGGAGAGCAGTTAAGTGACAGCAGCTGTACTACCTCATGCAACGACCACACACTCCGTTTTGGGGACCATAATTCCATTGTTATCTACTCCGGTAGGTTACTATGGTGATTCCTTGCGCATCCCAATACTTGATTCATCCCTTTGCGCAATAGAACTTATCATTACTGAAGCTAACGCATCGCAGTAATATTGGTTTAGTCAGTTATATGCCATTCAACCAGCTCTATAAACGTGTTGAAAATGTCGTTGCTATGTAGAATGTAACAGGAGTCATTACCTTGACAACATTAATGATCCACCGAACTGTGACGCATCGTGTAACTTCAAAGATAGCCACATCTGTCTCTACCGCAACGGATCGTGTCCTGTCAATTGTGAACCAGGGTGGACCGGGGAAGCTTGTAACTGCATAGCTATCAACAATTATATCCATTCAATGAATTCTACTGAAAATATAATTATTTGTGCATTTATAAATTGTTGCATCAGTGAAAAATAGCGACACAAATCAAGCTCACAGCTACATGCCTATTGACACTGGTTATGTGAGACACCTTTGGCGACTAAACGATGGCCCCTTCGCAATGTGCAAATTCAGCCTGTTTTACCTCACCCCGTATGCTACTCTGTGTTATCTAAAACAACGGGAACCCCCCACACACTGTTAAGTGTATTGTATTGATATGCACTGCTGTTGGCACAAACACATGATTTGTGATTTTTATTTATACATGGTTGTGCGTGATATATTTGGCGGCAGGTGGATAATGGGAACACCGTTAACAAATAAGCCTATAACAGGAACAGCACTAACAAAATAAAGCTGCGACAAAAAAAAAGACGCTTGAAGAGAAGGCTTTAGTTCAACTTACTTTACACTTGACATACATCACGTTTAAGTACATTTTGAGACTGTTGCCTTAGCACCAATGACACGAGCCATTCAAGTTGAAGGCATTTAACTGTATATTATTGCGATTGACTGCATATCTATAAGTACTTACACTCATCCAAGGATATCCCTTACTTTCGTGCTATAAGACGTGATCAAGGATGACCGACATTGTATGCAACGCATGTCACATCGTGTAGAGAACAGAGGGTTCTATCTGCAACAAGGAAGTAAATATCCGGATCAACCGGCAGCCACAAGTTGAGATTTCATACTGACTTGTAGCTTCGATGTGAGCTTCAGAACATGGCGATTTCGATTCTGCTGGTTTTTATGATAATCCACTTCATGATGCGTTGGCCAACGAAAGGTAGGTAAATAAACCTTCATCGGAAACCTTCTCATGATCGATGATTGGAACCATTCATGTTTCCGTCGTTGTCACGCTGTGATAGACACATTACGTTCCTGATTTCAGCTCAGGAACGATTGGGATGTTTTAGTTACAATCACGGCAATACTGTGCTATCTATGCGAGCACAAGACTCTCTCTGGTCAATAGAGGACTGCATACAGCAATGTCAAACCCGCACAGCTACATACGCAGGCGTCAGAGTGAGTTGATATTGTCGTCAAATATAGCGATGACCTTGATAGTGGTATGGTATTGTGTAATGCTCGTAATGTTGTATGAGTTTAAAAACTACCCCGGCCAGAGCTAACCTGATTGTGCAGCGGCTAAACTATTGATCAGGACTGAAGATTGAGTGCTCGGTGTGTAAGTGAATACATCTGAACAGATTATCGATAGGTGAATGATTGAAGATGCATGTTAATGAACCTATGGGAATGACACAGTACAGTTACCAATGTTATTGTGGAGACAGTCACAACCACACAGTGAATGGAGAGCAGCTCAGTGACAAAAGCTGTACTACGACATGCGGCGACCATACAAGACGTTGTGGGGGCCAGTTTTCCATTGTTATCTACTCTGGTACGTTAATTTTGCCCACCTCAATACTTGATTTATCCCTTAGTTAAGCTGAACTTTTCATAACTGATGCTCATGTATCGTAGTAATTTTGGTTTAGTCAGTTATATGGCATTCAACCAGCTTTAAAAACGTGTTGAAAATTTCGTTGCTATGCAGTATGTAACAGGAGTCGCTACCTTGACAACATTAATGATCCACCGAACTGTGACGCATCGTGTAACTGCAAAGATAACCACATCTGTCTCTACCGCAACGGATCGTGTCCTGTCAGTTGTGAACCAGGGTGGACCGGGGAAGCTTGTAACTACTTAGGTATCACCAATTATATCCATTCAATGAATTTTACTGGAAATTTAATTTTTTGTGCAATTTTAAATTGTTGCATCAGTGAAAAATGGCGACACAAATCAAGCCCACAGCTACATGCCACTTGACACTTGTTATGTAAGACACCTTTGGTGACGATACGATGGCCCCTTCGCATGTGCAAATTCAGCCTGTTTTTACCCCCCCCCCCCTGTATACTGCTCTGTGTTATCTCAAACGACGGGAACCCTCACACACTGTTAAATGTACTGATATGCACTTTTGTTAGCACAGACATGTGATTAATGATTTTAATTTATACTTGATTGTGCGTGATATATTTGGCAGCAGGTGGATAATGGGAACACCGTTAACCAGACCTTAAGAGCAGCCAGGTCCAGAGAAAACTTTTCTGTACATAGCTATATGTGTGTTCAGGACGGGCACCACGTACATATGATAGCAGTGCTCTTTTATATATTGCGGTTACATAATCAATTGACATAGTGCTCCATTAAGTGTAGCAATCGTAGCTTGTTAAATCTATGAATTGGAATAGTTTCTGCATCTCCTCACAGTCATCGTAACTGTAAAGTTATAATTTGGCTGCTTACATACCATTCCCCAAATGTGAACTTGCATACATGGATGACAACTTTGACATATCATGATTGCCATTAGACATAATTACAACAACTTTCATCCCAATAGAGCTATTTAAGATAATTGAACAATATTCCTCTTTGTATTTACCACGCAATAGACAATATCATGTGAATTATATTAATTTATGTATCACCACAGTTTTGGGAACTTCAAGAAGCACTGCAACTTCCGTGGCTTCTTCAACCACCCGAAGTGATGGCTGCTCTAATCAGGGTAGGTCGTTGATTGGCTTGATTTCCACTCTTAGTCAGAACCTGGATTCATTTGCATATTCATTTGTTGCCACATTTGCATCTCTCTTGCCGCTATACGCTTGACCCTGCAGGTGAGTTAAATTCATATCGGGAACCTTCTGTTCCTTCTGAGCGTGCTGCGGCATTAACTGAACGGTGACTCTTGAACTACTCCTTATATCGACCCATGACCCTTGACGTTTGTTGTAGTTCACAACTAGTATCCCTGGATCAATTGCATCTGAGTAAACAGGTACAGGTACAGATAAGCTTGAATGACAGTACTTTAACGTGGGAATGGATGTTAAGGTTAGAGGATTAAATAAGGTCTGCCGGGAGTGACAGGACGAACAACGCTACAACTATTAAGTAGCCTTTGCATGAATGCAGTTTGTGATTCCTCAATATGAAGTGTTACAAGCCGGACATGCAATATCTGTCGACACATTCATATTTGTTCGTGTGTACCAAGACCAACGGGGTTCTTTGACTGATAATATGTTGAGTGTGTGTGAGAGTCAATTGGGAGAGTAATTGAGAATGAATAGTATTTTCCATGTTTGTGTGTTGTTTGCAAAGCATAGCCTCAAGCGTACAAACAGGGCGCAAATAAGACTCATTCATACCAGTGTTCTGAGCCAAGAGAGACCGCCTTTGTTCTGATCGTTGTGGTAGACTTGTTTTTATTATCAAGTCAGTTAAATTATTCTGGGTTAAGAAAGTGAATCCCATTACAAAGTGTTGCTATTCATCAGGTGCTCAGCCAGGTGAATCATGTAGTTTTTATATCTAGTTGGAGTATTTTGCGACGAGTAAACACGACGACAGGCAAACTTACGCGTAATCATTCGTCTAAGTGACGGCAGGCGTCGAGATGTACACTGAGAGGTGACACATTGTGGCGTTCTCTACAATATATATTTTTAAACTGCGTTCACATTTGCAGCTCAGAACAAAAAACATCGCTGAGTGTAGTAATATGAGGCAGGGGGTTTGGGCAAAGGGTCGGTGGGATTGAGAAGCCCTAAAACATACCACAGAAGTGTATTCTTACTCTGCTTATAACACTATCTTCACGCGACCTATTCGGAAGTCGTGATCATAATCGGTTCGTGTGCTGACGAGCCGAACGGTTGTTTAAATATCTGTACACATGATCTCGAATTCCAGCGCAGTTAATGACATAAACTGGAGTAAGAACACACGTGGTATTTCGTTGTATTATCGACCACCAGAGCGCAGCGATAACTTGATTGTGGGTTGTGTGGTTTGTATCAGGAAGGATGTGTGCACGGGGGAAGGAGGAGGGGGGGGGGGGGGTTGCAGGATTTCAGTAATAAAGAACGAGGCTTACAAACGCCAGCTACTTCATTTTGATAGATTTATCGATGTTTAGGTAGTATCCGAGCGAGAGCAATTTGGCACATCAAGCAAAGTGAATATCATATCATTTTAACGAGACAGCACACGTAAGAGTAATACATAAGTGCACCTGTGCTGCAGACACACGGAAGCCAACACCATGAACTGCTCATCAAACCAAACGTCATTTTATTAAACACAGCATTTGTTCATCAAAGGCGGCACCATAATACAAATGACACCGAACTTGCAAACAGAATGCATATCCTCTATCAAAATCATATCTCTCGCCCTCATAATTAAAGCTTTCCACGACGTAAAGGACCCTACCCCTTGACAAAAACACCAAACTGAAATCAAATTGCCATTTCTTCAAGATGTGGTTAAGATTATATCCCTTTTATTGGTTTGCGGCTGTACAAAAGGCAATGTTCCTGTGCCTAGCCTACCACTCTTGTATTGAAAAAGAAGAAATACAACATGCTTCAACTACACGTTTTATAGCAACGCTACAATAAACTGCACATGCTTGATTTTGCTTCCGGCTATACTTCCCATAATCGATCAATATCATGTCTTCATTATGTGTGCACTGTATTTGGAAATGCAAGATGCATTTTATTGCAGCCTGTGTGTTCGGAAGTGGGTCAGACTGTGCTTTTCCGTGCAGCTGCGCTTACAATGCTGCATGCAATGCAAACACTGGAGTGTGTCCTGGTGGTTGCAAAGATGGACTACCACGACCCCCGGGTAACGAGACAGCGTTTGACTGGCGAGGACCCGGATGTAGAATAGGTAACGCTTACTGTTAATCTCATGTCGGCTTTCACCATTCAAGCATGACACTGCGTATTAAAGGTTTAACTACAGGTAATGTGGCGTATGGAAAACCGACCACCTTGAGTGGATCGTATGAAACACGGTACGCTGACAGGGCTGTCGATGGTAGACTACCACCGTTGAACCTGAACCCTACCCTGGCCCAAGGGGAGTACTGCATACAGACAAGAGCCTTGATGTCGGACCTCGGTTGGTGGCAGGTTGATCTTGAGGGTGTTTACAGCATACACAACCTTACCATATTCAACTTGAACTTAACAGGTTTGCAGGTTTTTGTATGTGTATGTATGTATGTATGTATGTATGTGTATGTATGTATGTATGTATGTATGTATGTATGTATGTATGTATGTGTATGTATGTATGTATGTATGTATGTATGTATGTCTGTATGTATGTATGTATGTATGTATGTATGTATGTATGTATGTATGTATGTATGTATGTATGTATGTATGTATGTATGTATGTATGTATGTATGTATGTATGCATGTATGTATGTATGCATGTATTTATGTATGTTTGTATGTATGTATGTATGCATGTTTATATGTATGCGTGTATGTATGTATGTATGTATGTATGTATGTATGTATGTATTTATGTATGTATGTATGTATGTATGTATGTATGTATGTATGTATGTATGTATGTATGTATGTATGTATGTATGTATGTATGTATGTATGTATGTATGTATGTATGTATGTATGTATGTATGTATGTATGTATGTATGTATGTATGTATGTATGTATGTATGTATGTATGTATGTATGTATGTATGGATGTATGTATGTATGCATGTATGTATGTATGTATGTATGTATGTATGTATGTATGTATGTATGTATGTATGTATGTATGTATGTATGTATGTATGTATGTATGTATGTATGTATGTATGTATGTATGTGTATGTATGTATGTATGTATGTATGTATGTATGTATGTATGTATGTATGTATGTATGTATGTATGTATGTATGTATGTATGTATGTATGTATGTATGTATGTATGTATGTATGTATGTATGTATGTATGTATGTCTGTATGTATGTATGCATGCATGTATGTATGTATGTATGTATGTATGTATGTATGTATGTATGTATGTATTTATGTATGTATGTATATATGTATGCATCAATGCATGTATGTGTGTGTGTGTGGGTATGTATGTGATCACATATATGTGTGTGCCATACAAGAATGATGTTCCGTTTGCACCACGTTTTGTCCAGATAACCTCAATCTGTATGTATTATATTGAATCAGATGGTACCCGAACCAGCCATTTGCAAATCACTGTCAGTAATCCAGTAATTTCATGGAAGCCGCAGTTTGCACATTTTATCTCGGACCCCTCGTAGAGGTGACTCTACAATGTGCCTCACGTCTTATTAGCCGCTATGTCAGGCTTCAGCGAACTGGTGGAACTGAACCATCCATTATCAACGTTTGTGAGGTTGTAGTGATGGGTTATGAAATAATTGTGCCAGGCAAGTTTATTCGTTGTCGTTCCATATCAGAATATACACTGTTGACTACCGGTTGAGGAAAAATTTATGTTTGTATCGAATGGGCCATCATTGTGGTGGTGAATCAGTTTCTTTAGATAACATAGCTGCGATTGCTCTGATCTTAGAACAATAGCTGATCATGCTTTTAAATTTATAGGCGTTGCTTATTGGAAACAAGGCAAAATTGGCAATTATGTTACCTAATGTTATGTAATATGTCGATTTTGTTATATCATAAAGTTGAATCAATCATTTGCTTAATTATGTATGCCATCATTTAATGTATGGGTTACAGGTCTTTTCTACTGTTTGCCCACAAAACAAATTATGTTCCATCATTTCGTTGTAGATTGTAGCAATTGTCTCAGTCCCTGTGACGACTTAGCATCTATTGTCGGCTGTGTAAAATGCTCCGGGTTTCTGCCACCACACTGCATGAAGCGTGAGAGACCATTTATGTACATGTGCTCCATTAACAAACACGATTAGTTATAAGATGACAAGGGCAGTAGTAAGCACCATATTGTGTGTGTGTAGCGTGCCTTCCTGGAAGTTACGGTGTCAACTGTGTGTCGTCATGCTTTGACCATTACTGTCAAGGAGGACCCACAGCATGTGATCACGTGACTGGTGCATGCACTGATGGATGTGAAAACTGGTATCTAGGAGATAAATGCATCGAACATTTTACGTCAGTATATCATTGCGTAATACAACTACATATGCATAGCGAAAACCAACGTCAGGTCACGAAATTGCATCTTTACTTAGCGACAAGAATAATTCAAGAATGTTCTATCGTTTATCAACCCGTCATGGTACTACCGAAGTGCATGATTGAAGATGCGCTATCGAAAGTTAACCACTGACCATACATGTCTTACATAGCGTCATACTTAACTCTAATTATACAATGATGTGTGATCATTTAACGTTGCATGCAGAAGAACGAACTATTGGAGGCAATACGACTATATCTGGTGCCGCGGTCAGTTCTTCACAAGTCAGCGTGACATGGAGAGGAGATGATACAATCATCGCAAACCAGTCACGTTACTATGGATACCAGGTACAATATAAAGCCAGGAACAGCCCAACGTTTCTACCTGGTGCCAATGTATCTCATGTACATGGTGAGGACCAGTACAGGGTCATCATCAGTGGCTTGCTCCATAACACTGCGTACATGCTGAGAGTGTATGAGTACAGACACCACGGCGATCTGTTACAATTGTCCAATTTGTCATCAGAGGAAGTGATGGTCATGACGCCATGTAATGGTACTGACTCTTCCATGGTTCTATTTGTACAATATTAGGATACAACTGCAGACAACGGCAAACACATTAAACATCACGATACTGAGTTTGATAGATCATTGAAAGTCATTAAATCGTTTAGTTGCAGCTCCTGATCCAGTCAGCATAGTGAGCATCACACTTAACATCACATCTCGGCCGTTCACCATAGACGTTAAGTGGCAGGCAAGTCCATGATGAAACCCACGTCAAATGTGTGTATCTATTTTAAGTGATAACATTGGTCTCTTGACCCTAGGTCGTATCCACCTACAAGCCTATGTTCTTTACACCTAATAAAGGTTGCCATTTACAACGTGTCTCTCTAGTTATGATACTGTATTTTTGTCTGCCAGCCAGCACCATCAGACTGTGGCAGCATCATTTCTATCCAGGTTCTCTACCGACTCTTGCAAGATGACGTTTGGATGTCAAATGACGTCATTAATCCCGCCACGTCGACCTCGACCAGTATTAATGTCAACGGCATTGGCGTTTGGGAAGTGAAAATCCGCACTGTGAACAATAATGATATCTCATCCGATTCTACCACAGGAATCTTTGCATTGCTCGGTAATACCTTACCATACTTAGGGCAATATCAAACAATTGATACCGCGATTAATATTCTACTAAATAATGCTATCAATAAGAAATTTGCCCTTGCAAAATCAGAACTGACTAATCTAGGAATGTATCATAGCTGTGGTATAGAAATCATATATCTTGCACAACAGAAAGAATTTGGTATCAGATTCTGACGCTATGCTGGCACTGCTCTTGGTGTGTTTTTGTCTCTACAGATACCAGCACTCAGGTTGTCTCTAAGGGATATCTGAGTATACTTTTTGCCGTTCTCTTTGGAGTTGCTGCTGTCATTCATTGTGGCTTCTTATTCTATTGTATCCGGAGTAAAATCTTACGACAACGAAACAAGGCACCAGCAGTGAAATCGGAAGATACTCCTCGAACAGATGCAACCTATGTTAACACAGCTGACGTTTATGAAGGATTGGTAATGAGTTAATGCATTGTTATAAATCAAATACACCGTTTATGAACCATAACTTCGTTTAATAAGCAACTGCTCTGCGTGCAGGATCCTAGCCTTAGAGCGCCGGAGGGCCCATATACCGAGATTCATATGGTAGAGAGACAATTGACTTGAGCAAGAACAGATGAACGAACATTTACACTGGGAGTGTGCGTTGCTAACAAACATATCATAAAACTACAATAATATGCTACTTATTCGCCAGATACTATTATTTTTATGAACAAATACTTTTCCATAAATGTGTACATGCGTTACCTTATCAAACCGTAAGCGTGTAATGTAACAAATGCTTTGCAGCACAAGCTCTGATGTCTATGCCGATGTACATCTTAATGAGATCCCACTTATGCTACTGCCTGACATGTTCGCGTAGTAATTATGATTGACCGGTAGCATTGCTAATGAGTTGCCATTTTTATAACACTTTTAATTAGTATAAAATATGTTGAATATTGCGCAAGAATATTAAGTGTGTTAGTAGGGTTAAAGCGCCATTGAAAACGAAAAGAAAGGATTATCTAAAGGGCGCTGAAGCATATTTTTCACCTTTTTTTGTAGGTTTGTTAACAAGCTCTGGGTCACAACATATACGCACTAGGAAAGCTGTTATATCATGAATTGATGATATCAACTTTGCAAAGAGATGAATTGAAAAGAAATAGTGCTGATTATAAGCACAATATTACTACCTCGCGACAGAATTATGTGCGCAACAGTTTATGCAATATGATTCTACCTAAAGCTGACCTTTAGACTATGATATAGAAGATCAAACTCCAAACCTGGAATAAATTTTAGTAATAGTTAAGACAAACACTCTTCTACGTGCACCTGTAAGATCAGGTGTTTATGACCCTGCGCGCAGAGAGGAAACTGTGAAAGTCAAAAATACTGAGGGAATACTGCAAAACATCTGTTATTTAACGACTGAAATTGCAGCCACGAAGAAACAACACCGAAATACAACAGTATACAAGACATTTGAATTAAGTCAAGCGTATAATAAATATGGACACTATATAAGAAGCACAGGCCTTATAATAAGGCTGTGAAATATGGTAAATCATATTTTGGACAGATTTGAGTAAGCTTGTGGAGGCACAGCATCGACGCAACATTGCATCTTTCCAGGATTGTTTTATAACAACGAATTTATGAATCCTCCAGATCAGAGTTATGCTACAACATGAACACAACCTAAGATATCAAACGAAGTAAACATTAAAAGGAGAAGCGAGCCCTATAAGAATACGGCTGTGACAAAAGACGCTTTAAGAGAAGGTTTTAGTTTGAAATTAAGTACACTTTGAGACTCTTGCCTGGCATAAATGACACCAGCTGATAGAAAGCGACGATGGCAATTTACTGTATGTTATTGCAATGTACCACATATCTATGAATACTAACACGAAGGTCATATACACTCATCAAAGGATAGCCCTATGTTCCTACTATAACCCGCCATCACGGATGACCGACATTGTATGCATCCTGTGAACCCAAGTCACTTCGAGTTGAGACCAGGATGGGCTTTATCTGCAACAAGGAAGTATATTTCCAGATCAATAGGTAACTTTATGCTGAGATGTCAAACTGACTTGTAACTTCGATGTGAGCATCAGAACATGGCTATCTTGATTCTGTTGGCTTTTATATTAAGCCTCTTCGTGAGGCGTTGGCCAACTGATGGTGGGTATATAAATCCAGTTCCTGATACGTTGGCCAGCTATAGGTGGGTAGATAAACCTTCATGAGAAACTTTCCCGTCATCGATAATAAACATCGCTCATGTTTCCGTGGTAGTCGCGCTGTGATACACATATCGCGTTCCAGATTTCAGCTAAGGAGGGCATTGGGTGTTTTAGCTTCAATCATGGCAATACTTTGCTATTTGTGAAAACACAAGACGTAGGGTCAATAGCTACTTGCGTACAGAAATGTCAAACCCTCAAGGCTATATACGCCAGCGTCAGAGAAAATTGATATCGTTGACAAATATGACGATGACCAGGATAGAGGAATTATATTATATTAAGCTCGTAATGTTGTTTTAATTTCAAAACTTGGCCAGAACTAACCTGAGTGTGTAGTGGTTATAAGATTGATATAGACTGATGATTGAGTGCTCGGTGTGTTCGTAAATACAACTGTACATATTTTTAAAAGGTTAATGATAAAAAATGCATGTTAATGACCTATGTGAATTTCACAGAACGGGTTTCAATAATATTGTGCAACCGAAGAACGGACCACTGCTCCGTGACAGCATTTGTACTACCAGATGCAACGACCAAGCACATAGTTATCTACTCTGGTAGGTTAATATGGCGATTCCTTGCGCACCTCAATACTTGATTCATCCCTTTGTGAAGTAGAACTTATCATAACTGATGCTGATGCATCGTTGTAATATTGGAATAGTACGATATATGGCATTCAACCAGCTATATAAACGTGTTGGAATTGTCATTGCTTCGCCGTATGTAACCGAGGTCGTGACAATACTTCTGCTGAGCCTAACTGTGACGCGTCGTGTAACTGCCAGGATGACCACATCTGTCTCTACAACGCCGGATCGTGTCCTGCCAATTGCGAAACGAGATGGAGTGGGGAAGCTTGTAACGTCAGAGGTATCACTAATGATATCTGCACAAACCAAAATCAACCAGTGGATAAATATATCCATCTAATTTAACTCGTTCTCTCATCTACTCAGATATGTTGGATACATGAGGCGTTGTGTTTTCATAAATATATAAGACAACACAGCTGTATGCTTCAGTGTTTCAGCAAATTCATGATATTAAACATATGCTACAATAATAACAGAATAGCTGTAACTTGATTCTTTTACAGGTTTAGGATATGATAACCTGTCTATACCACATCATTTGTGTACTGTTTAGGGGGCCAACTAACAACGGAAGCCGCAACACCGACAGTAGATACTGACAATATGGTAACAGGTGGACATATCGACATCATTATTACACGCTCACTCTGCTATTCAAATATATTTTATTAAAGCAGGCTTTGAAATATTCGTTAACAAGTAAAACACGAAAGCTCCTCGCTCAAAATCGTTAGTAAACCCTGGACAAAAATGTAGGTACATTATACCGATACCCGCCATAATGAGTACCTCCAAGCGCACTGTTGCTTTGTTTAGTGTCGCCGCAAACAACAATGTTAACGGACTAGGGTGCTAAAGTAAAGGGTCGTTAAACCTTACAAGGCGTTATAACCCTGCGTAATATAAGTGTTATTCAAACTGGCGAAAATAATCACATTATAAAAAAGGCATACATTAGATCAATGCTACAATAATGCCGCTCTGACAAAGCGTATGGTAAATGTCACGGCATGCAATAGTACACAGAGTATGCACAAAAGACCATAATGATCAGGTACCAGTGCCTGCTGTAGCCATGCATTAATCGCTGTAATCATGGCATGCATATATGAAATATATGAAATGACTGCCCGTGCAATGAAATAAAGATGTAATCGAATGTGGGCGTGAAAAATGGCAGGCAACAGACGAAGTCGTACTATTCAAGCACTACACTGGGTGAAACAGTTGTTCGATGGAATGTAAATGAACGTGGTTGATAATCAGTCTATTGAAAAATGGCAACAAACCCATACTGACTGATTAGTCGTACATACCTTTTTAACCTTTGCACTGGGTCTATTGACACGAAATATTGCCGATGTGGCAAGGTCATTATCGCTGCAGTTTGCCGAGATAAATTGTTTGAATCCTCGTATATGCAGTTCGATTGGTGAGACCTTTAGATAAATAAGCCTACTATTAACGACTATGGTTGATCTTATTATCATATGCCTATGACGGCAAGCATCATTGCAATCTTTCATTTGTCTAAATAATCGAGCATTGTTTTGTAGACTCATTACAAGCGATGTTAATGACATATGGGCAAATATTTTTTAGGTGTTACGCCAATAAATTATATTTGCAAACGTTTGAATCAAAGACAAAACAAAATAAACAGTGCATCTTCAACCTGTCAGAATCTATTGCAACCTGTCAGAACTTCAGCCGTTGACACATCACTTCGAACGCTATGGGGATATGGCCCACCTGTATTATGCATTGATAAGAAGTATAAACTATCGTGATGAATATTAAAGCCCAAGTATTATTATCTCCTATAAATACAGCCTTTATGGATTTTAGCTGAGTCCTGGATCGGTAGCGACAAATGCGGATGGCTTGATGCAAAATCGAGAGCTTTCGTTTCTTATTAGGTTCAATCAATAAAAATGCGCACTTGACATAATATGCCTCCGCTACGTAATCCCAACTGACTTTTCGAATGTGGAGCATTAATGTAATGGTGTACCATAGGTGTTTCAATTTAGAATTGTTTTATTTTCAGCATTGTTTATTTTGATTAAATATATGCGCACATACCGTATGCTGTGACGTAATTACGAATACGTTTTATGCTGATAATTAAACCAGTCCATTAATCACTAATTCAATAAACTGATATTTAATTTTAACCCCAGTAAAGGTGTAATTCTACCTGCAGGCACATTGGTTGCCTACACTCACAAATGTTCTAGCTGCACTCGTATAAACAAAATGTCCCCTTGATGAAGGCTTCTTTTGTGTGTGATGCTGACTGCTGTATAAATATCACTGAGATGATTTCAATGCTGGCTTTTCCTTTGGATTTTGCCTGTATGGTGTGATAGGTATGCAATCAATTCAATAGTTGTAATAAGGCCTCTATATACAATTAGGACATGCGATCTAGGGTGACAATCTGGAGATACAAACCCAGAGATATTAGTGCACAAATGCGAAAAAGTCACATTGTCACTTCTTGGCATTAGTGAGCATAGATACATCAATTATTACGGCATTTATTCTCAGTTCCTAAATCACAGTCGTTATTGAAACTTGACAAACCAAGTTTTATAGCCCTGAAGTGGATTCACCAAGGTTTATTCTGTCCTGCAGTGCTTACGTTTATTAATAAAGATTGGTTCCCCTACCAAATGCGAAAAGTCGAAGTTTGGTGAACTTATGCGATCGGAATTCCGACAACTCTGAAGCGAATTGACCTTTTGATGTCAAGACGAGACACGATGTAACGTTAAAACATTCCTTGATCGAAAAACCCCCTCTAAGAGTTTGCTGTAGTTTAGTTTAACATGAATATCTGGCTCGCATATTTAAGCAGCATGGTTCTCCGTGGTTACCACATGACCTTGTACATAAACCCTTTTTCAAAGGCTAAAATGAAAGAGAGATCTCCAAGCGAGGCATTTAAAGCAACCTGGAAAATTGGAAACAGCGCACAGTACGCATTCAAGTTGTAAGCAAATTGATCACTTGCATGTATTTGCTTACCTGGCTCTTGTGCTATGGATGGGATACGGCTGGCAAAGGACACCTGATAGTTATATCTGTATCAATTGTCGCGGTGAATTGGAGCGTTAACCTGATGCCACATCTGTTTTGTCGTTAGCAGTTATATTCTCACATTCCTTATTTATTTTGGACAGGTAATTCATCCAATTAATAGTTATATCCAAATACTTATGAAAGTGCCATTGGGTAGCCCTTTTCAATATTGTCGAAGAGGTAAGCTTATTAAGTTGGACAGACGACTCATTTTTGACACCGCAATCATGCATATACTATCCTTGAACTCTTTGGACGCTCTATTATATACATCGATATATTCTTAATGATGAGAATCAATTTGCTAGCCTACAGTCAGCACAAAGCTTCCTTTAACGTTAATCCGCCTGAACCAAGTGATTTAACACTGGTCTCTGGTATTATACTGATTGGCAAATTGCAATCCAAATTTAGGCGAATGAACGAAGGGCATTGCACTGATTAGAGCAATGCAAATAGCAAAGACAATTCAACGTTTTGAACGGTTCATGGTCACCAGAATTATCCTCTCAAGAGCCAAATCTCTTCATTGAAAAAGGCACCATAGAACTTGACTTGGCTTGTACGAGGGTCCTATCAATCTAAAAATACCGTCCGTTGTGTATATAATCATACGTGAATAAGCATCCCTGGGTCTAAATTAAAAACCGACGTATGCACCACGACATATTAAGTATAAATTGGCAGCCTTGGTAAGTAATGTTATAAAGTAATATGTCGGTACCTAATCGTGATAGCACCCGTGACTAGACCTAACCCTTCTCTCTTCTATAATGTCGACTAGATTGGCATTGCATTAGTATAATGCTCACATACAGAGCGATGCAATAGGAAGTCGTCAATATTGACGATAAGTTTTCAATAACACGATATTTCCCGTTCGTATAGTTTGTGTCATTATTTATCTCAACCACTAATATAAAGCTCCTAATGCAGTCACCTGATTGACCTTGTGCTGCTGAGGTATTGTGTTCAATAGATGGCGAATGCTAGGATTATTCTTTTTTCAAGTAAAAGAATGCCGGAATTGCTACTAATGGTCAAATCGACCGATTTAGGCGTTCAGATACTATGTCCCCTGATTAAAAAACTTCACAGACGCGATCGAATCCAACGAAGATGCAAATATGTGTTCGTCCTGCTACGGGTAATCAACGTGGGATGACAAGGTCGATCACAATATTGTCAAGCATAGAAATGTGGTACAGGTCGCCAACGCTTATGTCAATGTACAACCATGATTGATGTTTGCAATTCATATTTGCGTTGAAAATACCTTATAATACACTGTTTTAATACGCAAGGGGCACATAAGAGATTGCATACTAATTCATGTAGCTTTGGCCCTGAATCTAAACTGGATGATTGAATATTCACGTGCTTTACTTGATACGTTTGATGTCAAATGCTAAGTTGTTTTGGACCGTCTACCACAAGGGACTTATATTTGCATTGCTAATTTAAATTCTGAATGTCAACGGTCGTCCAGTAATATCACAATCACAAAGACCGGGGTTGCAGCAGCATGATAAAATACAGCCAGATGTATTAAACAGTCTGCTTAATCATGGTAAGCTTTGATATTGTGCTGCAGCTATATACCCAATTTTTGTCAACTCTTTGGGATTGAAATCAGCCACTTAATTTGATATAATTGCTTTGTAACGTTACATGGCGAATTGCGTGATTTTAGACTCTTACCAACCTAGAACCTTATCCACCCGCTTTGACAAATGCCAATATTATTGTCTGTTGAGATGGAGATGGTTACAAATATATGCCAGTGTGCTTTTAGTAAGTGGATATTGCGTTTCCGATATAGGTTACTCTGGACGACTCATATACAAGGATACATTGAGTGACGTCCCAGTAAACTCGACAGCGGTCCACAGGCATGTGTATTGCAGAATGCATCGGTCAAACTTGCGAATTTAAAAACACAGTAAACCCTGAGCCGTTTTTCTCCAGAGACTGTTGAGCAACTAAACTGATGCAATCGTTGTTAAAATGTTCATTTGTGTTAATGTCGTAACCACTACCACTTGCAGCTGTAGTTCAATTATTGTGCTAAACTTTATGCTAATCACTCGGTTTTAATAAAGGAAATACATCGTACTATCGGAGTGTTGTTTATCTTGATCGCATTCGCTCAAATAAATGCAATCGATCGCAGCATTGTCTGAAAACTACTTCATTTATAAGCTACAAGTCAGGAAATTTCAGTCAAGATCAAAATTCAATGTGGATGCTCTCCGTGTGTTGAAGCAACATGATATAGATGATTTAGGTCTATAAACGCCAAATATATCAGTCCAGTTACACAACAGATATGGCTTGGTTGAAGTAAATGATTCCTAATTTGCGGCGTGGGTTTTCACATATTCTTACTATACTTGACAGTTTATTGACTACCAAAGGACTCTGTTTGCTCCATCAAGCAGCTTCATATGTACGCATATATAACGGCAATGGCAGGGTATAATAACCATTATCAAGTCAAACACATGCACCCAAGTACTATGTCTTCTAGCATAACGATGTCTGGATATGTTCAGCTTGCCTCTGTCGATCAATTGCTTGTGATTTATAACAATTACACAAACGTTCACATAATTATATTTCTATCATAAAGGTTGCATGAGTCACTGCCAGTGAGGTTATGCCAAAGCTTTCTATGCATTGTACCGCATACATATATTGATGATGCATTCATTACGCGGGCACATTATGAAGACATGAATTGTATAAGCAATATTGTTTAACAGAAGCGCGTCTGCTTCTTTTCAAATATACTGCACTAAAGGCGGTAACATTGAAAAATTAGTAAAAAATCAAACCGTACTCTCTGATATGCGATCACAGCATGGTACAAGTAATTTAATTAACGGCTTGTATTATCACCGTGACTGTTCTAGTATGAGTGAATACCATTTTAATGATTTCAGATTTGCTTCTACATGCTATCTGGCATATCTCAGCTTGTTTATTGAGAGCAGCTCTTACAGAATCCTCGCGTGACTTAGCAAGCAAAGCCCCGTGCACGCAAGGATATTCGGAAAAGATTTCTCACGTAAACGATGTGGCCTTGGTTGAATTTGCTAATATCAGACGATTGCCAATGTTTTCACTGTACATATTTCACGTTCCTATCTAAGGCAATTTGTATTCCACAGACCAACACTCATTCGGTGTATTTGTGACATATTTAGTCAACATTACTGCCATTGCATTGCATGTAGCGCAGCATGCGACTTCTGGGAAAAGAGGCAATAGTTCTGTAAGAAACGACTTCCAAATACAACAGCTGCTGCAGTTAGCAATTACTGCATATGCATACATCTGAAGTAGAGCCAGTTTGCTTGTCGCAGCTGTCAAGAGTTTTGGTCAACCCTCACCCGACACCCTTGAGCAAGCACTCCTAGAATCATATTGTCATTCGACACTATATTAGGTAATTGTAGCATTGTACATACCGCTGACGCTGCTGTCTGAAGCATTCGTTTTCAAAGCATAACATGAGTAGATCCGTTTGCTAGACAGTAACAATTTTCAGTCCAAAAATGTATCTAAAATATCAGGGTTTCGTCGATGTAAGGATGGGTGTTGAAGCAAATCTGATTGAAAATTCCTTGGTGTTCTATCACACACAAATTGCCCGCTGTTAGGTTCCATGTGCCTAAAGTACATGAAAACCCATCCAAATAATCTTCATACAACTGCGAGTGATTGCATGACTGACTATTTTCTTCTACAGCAATTGATATTAACAGATAAAGGGTATAAACTTTGGAGGGCAGGAGACAGAAATGCTACGCATACGTACTGACATAAGATCGATGCTTCGTATAATACCAAGGCATTATTCAGGATTCTTTGAAGTTTGTAAAGTCATAGAGAGAGTGCAAGAAAGAGAGATAGTGAGAGAGAGAGATAGAACGAGAGAGAAAGAGAGATCGAGGGAGAGCACTGTTATCAAAATCATGTATGTTTAAGTTAAGGTACTCTGAATATTGCGTTATTAAGTAACGAAATGAAAACTTCTCTGTTCCTGCTGTATACATTGGGCATCGCTATGGCATTGTATACGATTTTCCGCCACACCAGAGGCTCATTACTTTCAAATGCATTTAATAGTCTTGTACAGCAGCCTAGAATCCTACACTTATTATGAATAAAAATATGAACATAGCATGGTGCTGGATTTTATGGCTGAACTATCATCTTTTAAATCCCAAATTACAAAAAAATAGTTGCGAACATATATAGCAATGGTGATTTTCAAGAATCATAAACGCCACAAAAACGGCATTATTTAACTTGTGTTTTTTAGACTGAACAAGCAAGCGTTGTTATTGCAAACGGGCGATGGATTTTGCAAATTAGCATAAGACGTATCCATATTTAGATATTATTCGTTGCAAAATGCGCTGCACTGGCTCAATTTCTTTATGACGTGTAACAACACTCTTCGGGCGATCAGGGTAGTACACTTATACCAGAGCATTCATTGCAATCATGATATAAACTTGTGTTAGAGGGAATCAATTTCGAACGAAATCGGGGAACCAGATTCAAGTCAACATGTGAGACAATTAAGCCTGCGGTTCCTATTGTAACAATGAGGCGGCAGTTGCAGTGATTGGTGACTCAAGTGTTATCAGGCTGATCGCAATTCTTTGAGAGCATTTATCTTTATATTAATATGACATCGTTTGTAATGGTAGATAACTTTCCAATGGTAGTACATACAAATAACTGCGTCATATTACTGTTTATATTACCGTTTCTAATGATTGAAAGTGCATAGGTAACACTTTGATAACAGCAGACAACTTTATAATTTCAACATTATATAAGTATGTGAAATTGCACATTTCCGCAATATGGATTATTGAGAAGATGGATTAGAGCATCACAAATTAAGAATTGTTTGAAAATGAAGATAACTACTGGCTTTATTGATTTGGAATATAAGAGTCCTAGGAATATGATGTGACTCTTTTCAGCGTCTTCACTACTTGCACTTTGTGATTTGCTTTATTGATTTGGAATATAAGAGCCACAGGAAAATAATGTGACTACTTATTAAATAGTGAAGCATGGACAGACTTCATCATGTGCATGTTCTATTTGGTCAGTGCTGCATAATTCCTGTGGTTCATGGGATTTCAATACCAATCGTTTTATGCTCACTGCAACCGCTCGGGAGGAGTTCAATTTAGAGTCCACCAAAATACACGGGCGTTCGACAATATGAGGTGTACCAAGCCACTAGCCTGCCTAATTTTGCCAGGCTGTTACGCACTTTTGTGTTCTCCCGAATGCACTTAATGTTTATCTGTTGTATGAGTGTAGGTAGCGGTATATACTAAACTTTGCGTCTTATAACGCAATGCGCTTCGTTGATGTTTTTTTAAATTTGTGGTACATGGGTGTTTCGCACATTGCAACCAACGGCATTACCCGCGTTATGGGTTCAGATAGGTCGTGCACATTGCTTTGAATGATCAACATCGAATTCCATTTTTCTGTATTCTTTAACCACGTTCCCAGTTAAAACTAGTGGGGTAGCTATGCACAGAGCACGAAAGCTTTGTCTCCAAGAAGATTGTGGAGAGGGAAGGGGGTGGGGGGTAATTCTAGATCAATAGACACTACAAACT
Organism: Urechis unicinctus; assembly: GCA_034190875.2. Classification (NCBI taxonomy): domain Eukaryota; kingdom Metazoa; phylum Annelida; class Polychaeta; order Xenopneusta; family Urechidae; genus Urechis; species Urechis unicinctus. The sequence goes on from CM067355.1 coordinate 812,841, forward strand.
GAGCCAGGGATTGAATATCTTGCATATAAAAGCTTCGCCTTTGCTTGTAATGATACTTTGTTGGATTCAATTCAAGCCTAAAACAAAATATGTACTCCTTGACATATTTGTTAAAAAACACATTGCTTTATCACGTTGCGCCGACTGAAGACATCTATAAATCATACCCTCACCAAATATCAATCTGATTTCGAACTACTGAATGCCATAGACATATTGCCGTTAAGAATATCGCCCAAAAAGAAAATCACATTGGGGCAAATCACATTGAAACCATGAATCGGGTAAAACAGTATAAGTAACCAGTGTGTTTTCCGCCGGCAATATACAAAAGCAGAAAATTGCTTATGAGAGTCATCTAGTTGCAAATCGAACTGATGCTTATAAGCCCAGTCGATTTTCGAATTTGGGTTTGCTGACTTATTTACGTGACAATGTTTCAAATGTAGTTTTATCACCAAGTCAATTGTTGTCAGCTTCCGAGTATAAACTTACTATTTCGCATATCAGGCCTGGTAATTAAGCTTGTGCCACTTCCTTGGTCGCGAAGTAGATTTATTTGCATACGCTATACGCTATAAATACCTCGAATGGATGCCTTCCCACCAAATTGCATTGCAGTTATCAAAGAGAGAGCCACGATACTCTCATAACGACAACGTCGCTTGCTGAAGCTGCATTCAGTCATTGCCTTATCGACGTTTCATCGTGGATGTAATTGTCTTTATGCGACTAAACCTACCGATGTATGCGGCATCATCTATAACTCTCGCGAGTTTTCTTCATTTATTGACAGAGCTTGTGAAAACGTCATCGGATGTAACAGGAAGAGCAAACTACACAGCCAAATGTTATCAAATATGCGAAGCTTGGCATGCGCGCAGTTGGTCCCTTTAATGGTGATTGCATGCTCCAGGTACATTAACAATTGTTTACTGAAAAGATGAAAGCGGCAGGCGACGCAGTCAATCACAAAATGTATTCATACCAATCAAAAGCCAGTGTTTTCGGGTCTGAAAAAAAGGAAGGCATGGATAGCACAGTGCCATTAACATGCGAAATGTTAAATGTGTCGATCTAAAGGCAAAGGATGGAATGAAATAAAATATATTGTGAGTAAGCTAGCTGGCAATGCAATGTCCAAATGCAAAATGTTTATCACCTAAAGTTGTAATTGCAACGAACAGTGTTTTATCACGTTTTAAGATGCAATTTAATCACAATAACTGAAATAGCCGCAATTCAGGCTGTTAAACGTTTTTGTATTCAATCGCCTTATTGAACTGAAATTCATACCTGCAAATGCGTTATGATGTGGTCATCCCTTAAGATTTCCACCCTGCATTAAATATCTACTGTAAGGTTGATGAAGGGCACCATATAAAGCCTGCGCTGTCCCCATTTTCCACGAATACTTTCATAAAATATCTACAGTAAGGTTGATGAAACCTGTGCCGTCCCCACGGATAATAACGATGAATATTTATGTCTTGGTTATGAAATGAGGGATCTGATTAATGATCTGTTGCCATCTCTTCGTTGTAACCAACGAGCAAAACATCACAATAATCCAAGCACATGCTTGTAGCGAAACAGCAATAATGAACTATCACGTCGCTGGTACCTATCTAAGTCACGGGCAAACATATTCAGATATGGAAGATATGAAAAGTATAACATACAACACTTTAGCAACATCTGTGCATGCTAAGAAGAGGTCGATACAAATGCAGGTTGTTTTTTGAGAACACTCGGTGTATATTAAGCATGCAAAGCCGTGATTGCAAATACTTTGCTCCAAAGAGCCCAATAACATTTATTCATACATATATAATCCTTGAATCGTTATAGACTGTTGGCAATCTAGAGTAATGCATTTCGGGCAAACGTTTGTCAGGCGGTGCGCCAAAGATGTGGCGGGTTGTTGGTCATAGTGAATCGATACATAAATGTACGCTCGCACACGATGCACGTAGTTAGCATGGGGCGTTAGAGCAGCAATTCTATATTTACCTGAATAACGCTACATGATGTTCATGGAGAGGATCATTATGCGCTTTAAGCTACTGCGAAGGGCGGATAGTGTATTGAGAAATCTCATAGTTGTCGATTAAACATAGCTTATATTCATACGTTTGTGTATATCATAACCCAAATCATAAACGATCGCACCATCAGTAATTTCCAGGGCATTGTCCAGAGGCAAATATGTGCATCCAAAAGCAATAATGAAGTGCTAGAAATACAGCTTGAATGATAAATGTAATCCACGTGTACCCAATGACTTTTCCATCGGGTTAACCTCTATTAGCCCTACGTATCTTACTATGTACATTTGAGCGTTTTAACCAAAACATGATAACGTCCGTTAAAGGGTTTGAAATAGAAACCAGATGAGTATATCTGCATTCGAATTTATAGTCTATATATTTTACATCATGGCAGGACCTACGCGCGGTGGTTATGAGAAAAGCATCGCAAACATTCAGTTATCAAGCAATCGAGGTCCAATGTTATGTAACATACTGTTTAATTTGTGACTGTTTGATGTAGGCTTTCTACATACCACGAATTGATATTGAAGGTCTTTCAATAGATGTGTAAGAATGCAAACTGCCGGAAAATTTTCATTCTGAGAGCGTATACATTTTTGCTGTAGTCCTAATGTGGTAATAACGTCAAATGTTGTTAAATATAACCAACGGAAACGATTTGCTATTAACTCGTTATTGACCCAACACAATATCCAGCAATTGTGACAATATTTAACCTTAGTCGTTATGAATTCATTAACGGTGCAATCTTAATGTACGAATGACGTCATTGCTGCGCGTCAGGGGTAGCAAATGAAGATTGAGCTGCTTTGCTCGTCGTATGAGTAGTTGGCTACATCCATTTTATTGAATCTTCTTTATTTCCAACTGAAAAGCTATACCGCCAATTAGCCCTTTAGTGCAGGCTCAAGTATAAATGCATATCCCGTACCTCCTTTCCATTCAGTTGCAGAGGAGATCCCAGTCCTAGTTATACGATATGAATCAAATGGCGAATATGTAATGACGCCTTACTTTTAATAATTCAAAACTGAAGCTCTGCCCGTACTGACAATACTCAAAATCATTTAAGTAAGCAATCGGTAGATATCTCAACTTATTACTCGCACATGATTAATCTATTTAAGAAGTTGATTTTTGCTTGGTGATAAGAACTGAAAACTGTAGACTTTGATTATCAGATAAATGTTAAGCGTTAATTCAATGCTGCATACGGGTTGCATTGTTAATACACACTGTTCGATCGCACGGAACCGAATGTGTGATGTCTGCGTGGCAACTAGATGAATGTAACTCTTGTAACTAGATGAGTCGACTCTTAATCATGATCCAAAAATAGACTGAAGTGGTAAACCTACCTGGTTGTGAGACACAACCAATATATCTCGCGAAGTAGACATATAATTGACCTAGTAGTACATTTGATTCATTGCTTACAAATGCTTCATTATAGCAGCCAGCAATATATCACACATAGATTAACAAAGTTAATCACCGCTGTGGTTTCTAACCGACTGCTACCGTTGCTAACAAACAATATTCGTTTTACAGCTGGTCATCTGTGATCATTTAACTGGCAATACACTGTAAGTATTCACAGTGTGTGCTTTGGGACGTGGCAGACTACATCATATAGCGGGATGCTGTGGATTGTCAAACATCAGCTTATATGCGCAATGGCATTGACTCGTAAGCAGGTTACATGGTATTTAGTCCTATTTAAGATTGTCCTTATTTAAAAACCCGTACAACAATGCATTAGAGGTTTACGAACGTTAATGCCTATGTCTATGGTCTTAAATGTTGAGACTAATATAATTTTTGTCACGTCTTGCAGCCAGATAATGGGATCCACACATCATTCTCGGCTGATCAGGGAATTTCAATATGCGCTTATAGCTCTATGCTTGTAAATACCTATGTCATTACCATTTGTCTTAAGCCTGTGCATTGCTCAATAAACGCCTAGAATGATAGGTTTGCAAGCATTAATGGCAAGGTCTATTGATCAATTTGTAAGGGGAGTATAATTCTTATCACATGGTGCCAACGTGCGAATTGGATTCCAGTTATATCGCCGGCTAATCAGGGGATTATTTGCTTATAGATATATATATATATATATATATATATATATATATATATATAGATAGATAGAGAGATAGAGAGATAGATATAGAGATATAGATAGAGAGATATATATATATATATATATATATAGATATATAGATATATAGATATATATATAGATATATATATAGATATATATATATATATATATATATATATATATATATATATCTATATCTATATATATATATATCTATATATATATATATATATATATATATATATATATATATATATATATATATATATATATATATAACCATATCATAACTGTGTGGCTTTTTGTCTTGTCCATTGATCAATATATGCAGATATTGTTGTGTCAGAAAAATTTATATTTCATATGTCCCTTTTATGATATACAAACATATATAAACATGTTTTAACAAATGATAAGGTTTTCAATTTCGCAAATGCTCATATCTGTATGGCGTTGAAAGAAATGCAAGTAGGACGCGAGCAACATGTTTTATGTACACGTGTATACATGCGCGTTGTATCACCTTGAGAAAACTGTGTGCTATGAGTGGGCGGATTCAGGGCTGAATCGATTACAAAACCCCAAAATATAGATGCTTATGTTGATGGTTTGGTCTCACAGCTATTTCCGACGTACATTGCAAATCAACAATCAAGGAACCTTTTTCATAACATTCTATGCACTTCGAAAACGCGGTGCAACTGTTCAATATTGCCTTATCATTTGATGATATATCGTTCAAACTTCGCAGATATCTGGTGTCATAATCAGATTATCATCCACGACACCGTGAAATACGGGCAATATGGAAGCATATCAGTTCGTTTTGTCTGCCCATGAAATATTTTCAGCAAAACATCCTCAAGTGAACTGACAATGTGGGGTCCAACTGCATCTATGTTTCCTTATTTTGCCTAATCAGATAGCTGTTTGAAAGCCCATAGTAAATTACTTGTACTTACCTGCATAATTATTTATTGTAATTCGACAGCACTTGATGATTGCATGGCCGGGTGCAATACACGCGTGTTGTATTCAAGGGTGAGCGCCGCTCGAGATATTCATGCCAGTTCATAAGATCTTCAGAGTGCGGATATATGTTGCTATGTAACTATTATACATTTGTCGCATTTTACCCAGTATATAGGGTACAAACAGTGTAATTTAAGTGTAAGCAGTGTACGTATCAATGCGCTGTTCAATAGCCAATTATTTTCAGTCAGATGTTTAATAATTCACTCGCCATTCATGCCTTCCAATAAGTGTTGTTTATATTCTGGTATGGCGTTACAGACATCACCAATCTAATTTGTTTCAGTCTCATATTCCTTGCATACTCGCCAGTGAGCAAAAACCCACATTGGTAGGTAGTAACACATAAGCGTGATGTTACTACACAATGCAGCTATAATGGGCTTTAAACATGATGCTGCCGCTGTACAAAACAAACCCAACAATGATGTTATACATACTGAGTACTAATGCGTGATCCATCCTAATGCATGCTTTTGATGAAATGGAATGGCATCGAGGTGTGCAAAACGAGCACCAGAAAACAATGATGCATGGTCTGATTAACCCCGGTTCACTTGCGTTGACGAGATGAATGAGTTAGATATCATGGTAGTTATAAAGGATTCTAAGCTCCCTGTTATGCTCGTGGAACCTTGTAACCCATTGTTATATAAAGCAAGCTCGCACATAATGCAACCTCGTACACAAAGGAAGCTCGTGTGATGAAAAATATAGGCTGACACATTATCATATCCGGTTTGATAGAAACTGCATCAGCCAAACCGTGATAACAACACAAATATTTGAACTTGACTTGACGGTTTGGTACATTCAGTTGTCTTTGACTTATGGGCTCTATGCGACGGTGAAATAGTGCAGAGGTGAAATATCGCAAGCGACCGATTGCCTACCGTGCAATAACATCGTCTGAATTGGGCCTCAGTTCACGAAGTTGCCACATGCGGTAGTGATGCTGCCCAGACCAGCAGAGGTAACCTTACGCACATTTTGACCCCGATGAAAGGATGAAATCATAAAGATCATTCCGTCATATAAGCGGGCGATTATGCCTGTGATAGGTGTTGGTAGAGGCAATAATTTCTCAGTGGCCAGGTTTTGTGCACAACATCTTAGAGAGAGAGAGAGTGCGACGTACATCTCTGCACGCTCGCAAGAACGCTGGAGATGGAGGAATACACATGACAAGAGTTGATTGATGGTTTAATAGCCATCATATCGCCCCTTCCCGAGTTGTTGACTTTCGTTTAAATATTAACACCAATTTCACATGAATAGCATAGACATTAATCCACATTGTTTAGTAAAATATCGTGAAGTCACATGATGCGGACTAGTCTGTTTGTTGGACACTTGTCATTACGCGTTATGAAGCTCTTAGGGAAATTATTAACGCAATACGCGGCTAGGCATCCTTTGCTGGTCATGTCTGACATCTCACATGGCAGGTCGTCCCAGGTCAGCACCAAACATTCACCTTATATTCGATATGCAGCTAACTAGCCCGATGCAATTAATATTCCTGGCAATTTATAACAATTAAGTGGCAAGTATCAATGGGACGGCATTATTGACGTGATATGTATCTTAAACATAATCATCTTTATGCAATGTAAAGTTCGTATTTCAGTCGAACAATAAGCGGGCTTATAAATTGGTGCATCTTGTGTATCGGAGCCAGGATGCTAGATCTAGTTTATCGAAGCAAACACACACAAGGTCAACTAAACGGCAGGTATGAAAATAGATGTCAACGAAATCGCATGCCTGATGCAAAGTATTAAATAAATGGCACCATGTGGTGCGGACGTAAAAGGAAAAGCACAGCATTCATTGACAACGCACTACTCCGTTCCTCTTGCAATTCATCCAAACCTGTTCGTATCTTATCTAGCTTGCACAGGCATAGTTCTAAAGGCGGTTGCTTCCCTGCCGATATGCCATCAAACGCCCTCTTATTTTGATATACATGAATTACAGGTCAGCTACTAACAAAGCTTATCATTTTATTACAAATAGCCCTGGCCGAACCGTTTTTATTTTTGCCTTTTAGAAACTCTTTATGAAACACAGCAGCGCAGTCCATTTTAGTCTCCAAACGATATTAATGTTTTTGTCTGTATTTTTCGATTCCTGCTCTTTCATAAATGTCAGCAACCAATTATTTTGGAATAAAGTGCGTCGTAAGGCATTGCTATACGGTGTTTCTCTCCCCAAGTAAGTCCTACGTAAATACATTTGAACAAACCCACAAGGATATGCTGGGTTTAGCAACTTTGTGGCAGCGTGAACTACACATCGTTATGTATGGCGACATACACAAATCCTAGATGCGTATATCTAGAATAAGTCTGGCAGTTCTTAAGCTTATTGCGACTTAAAGTCATTCTCACAAGTAGCCATGATATCAGAAGTGTTATGCAAAAACAGAATAAACAAAGTACACGGTGAATACCATTCGGATATGTTATGCAGCTGTAATTGTCTACATACTAACCAGTTCATTTGACTGCTTGCTAGTTAAATCTTGATCAATAAATGTGTCTAAAATAACTTTGATTCACTCGATTGTTAATGATATAATGATATGGTTCTTTCATCCTACCGAGCCAATAAGAAGAAATGATCATTGATCTTAAACGGGAGTCAAATTAAGATTTACAGCTGACTGTCACCCCTGCTACCGATTGTGCCACATATAATAACAATTGAGGCATGTACTGTTTGATAATCAGGTGTCGTCAGTGCAATGTCGTACTGTGGTATTGTGTAGTGCTATATATGAGCTTGACGCGTAGGTGCCCAATGAGTTAATCAGATATATGAAAGGTGCCTTGTGGAACCACCACAATATTCATAGGTCATTTTCAGTATTATAGTGCTGCGGTACATTGATGTCATTAACGAAATGCATAAATGTATGGCACGAGCTTTGAAATGAGTGAACGGCCATTTTTGCCTTGAAACCTAATTTTACAAATTATCCATGCTGTAACAATAAGGAAGGTTGTAGATATACGGCTGTAGTTATTGCAAACATTTCATTCAATTACGTTAACGAACCACTACCAATATTGATTGCAGCTGTAGTTTAATTCTTGTGCTAAACTCTTTGTAAATCATTCGGTTTTAATAAAGGAAATACATCGTGCTATCTGAGTGATGTAAATCTTTATCGCATTCGCCCAAATAAATGCAATCGATCGCAGTTCCTATGCATTGTCTGACAACAACAATTCATAAGCTACACGTCAGGCAATTTCAGTCAAGAGCGAAATTCAATGTGGATGCTCTCCGTGTGTTGAAGCAACATAAAGTCCAGTTACACAACAGATATTGCTTGGTTGAGGTAAATGATTCCTAATTTACGGTGTTGTTTTCACATATTCTTACTATACTTAACAGTTTATTGACTACCAAAGCACTCTCTTTGCTCCATCAAGCAGCTGTATATGTACGCATATATAACGGCAATGGCGGGGTATAATAACCCCATGGTATGAAGCCATCATCAAGTCAAACACAAGCACCCGATTACTATGTCTTCTAGCATAACGATAAATTAACGGATTTGTCTGAATATGTCTAGCTTGCCTCTGACGAGGCAGCTTTATACCCCGGGGTTCTGGAACAGACTGATGAATTATGCAAGATGATAGCAAACATATCAATTGCTTGTGATTTATAACAATTACACAAACGTTCACATAATTATATCTCTGACATAAAGGCTGTATAAGTCACTGCCAGCGAGGTTATGCCAAAGCTTTCAACATTGTACATGCCGCTTACGCTACTGTCTGAAGCATTCGTTTGCAAAGCATTACATAAGTAGATCCGCATACTAGACAATAACATTTTCCCTAAATATTACGTTATTACGAAACTAAATGAAAACCCCTCTGTTCCTGCTGTTTACATTTGGCATCGCTATGGCATTGTATACAATTTGCCGCCACACCAGAGGTTCGCTACTTTCAAATACATTTAATTGGTTTGTACAGTAGCCTAGAATCCTACACTTATTATGTATAACAATATGAGCATAGCACTGTGCTGGATGTTTATGGCTGAACTATCATTGTTGAAATACAAAATTACAAAACAAATAGTTGCGAACATATATAGCAATGGTGATTTTCAAGAATCATAAACGCCACAAAAAAGCCTTATTTAATTTGTGCTTTTGCTAATGAACAAGCAAGCTTTGTTATTGCAAACGAACGATGAATTTTGCAAATTAGCTTAGGACGTATCTGTATTTAGATATCATTTGCTGCAAACTGCGTTGTCTTTATGACGAAATTGGGGAACCAGATTCAAGTCAACATGTGAGACATATAAACCTGTGGTTTCTATTGCAACAATGAGCTGATACTTATAGTGTTTGGTGACTCAAGTGTTATCAGGCTGGTCGCAATTCTTTGAGAGCATTAATCTTTATATTAATATGACACAGTTTGTAATGGTGGATAACTTGCCAATGGTAGTAAATAACTGCGTCACATTTCTGTTGATATTATCGTTTCTAGTTATTGCAAGTGTATACATGATACTTTGATAACAGCAGACAATTTTATAATTTCAACATTATATAAATATGTGAAATTGTCAATAACTGCACATTGCTACAATATGAAGAGAAGATGGAATTGAGCATCAAAAATGAAAAATTGGTTGAAAATGAATATAACTACTTGCTTTATTGATTTAGAATATAAGAGCCACAGGAATTTGATGTGAATCTTTTCAGCGTCTTTACTACTTGCACTTTGTGATTTGCTTTATTGATTTGAATATAAGAGCCACAGGAATACGATGTGCATCTTTTCAGCGTCTTCACTACTTGCACTTAGTGATTCATTATTAGTTAAGCATGAATAGGACAGCCTTAATCATGTGCATGTTCTATTGGGTGAGTGCCGCATAAATCCTGTGGTTCATTGGATCATCGCCAAATGCACTTTCTTACCAATAGTTTGACGCTCACTGTAACTGCCCGGGAGGAGTTCAATCTAGGGTCCACCAAAATACACGCACGTTTGATAATATGAGGTGTACTTAGCCACTAGCCCGCCTAATTTCATTCTGCACCAGGTGGTTACGCATATGAATGTAGGTAGCGATATAAAGTTAACTGCGCGTGTTATTACGCAATACTCTTCGTTGATGTTTCCTTAAATTACTGGTACACTGCAACCAACGGCATTACACGTGTTATGGGTGCAGATAGGTCATGCACATTGCTTTGAATGATCAACATCGAATTCCATTTTTTTGTATTCTATAACCATGATCCCAGTTAAAAGTATTGGGATAGCTATGCACAGAAAACAAAAGCGTAGTCTTAAAGAAGAATGGGGAGGGGGCGGGGGGTGGGTGGGCGAGAAGCTAATTCTAGATCAATAGACACTACAAATTGAGCCTGGGATTGAATCTTTAGCATATAAAGGCTTCACCTTTGTTTGTATCTATACTTTGTTGGATTCAATTCAAGCCGAAAACATAATATGTACTCCGATATATTTGACAAAAAACACTTTGCTATATAATGTTGCGCCGGCTGAAGGCATCTATCAATCATACCCTCACTAAGTATCAATCTAATGTCGAACTGCTGAATGCCATAGACATATTGCCGTTAAGTAAATTGCCCAAAAAGAAAATGTCTTTTTGAGTGGGGCAAATCTCATAGAAACCATGAATCGGGTATAACAGTAGAAGTAACCAGTGTGTTTTCCGCTGGCAATATACAGAAGCAGAAAATTGCTAATGAGAGTCATCCAGCTGCAAGTTGCACTAATGCTTATAAGCCCAGTCGATTATCTAATTTGGGCTTGCTGACAAGTTTATGTGACTTTACGCTAAAGGGAAAAATTGACAATGTTTCAAATGTAGTTTTATCACCACATAGAATTTCTGTCAGCTTCCGAGTACAAACTTACTATTCGCATATCAGCCTGGTAATTAGGCTTGTTTCACTTCCTTGGTCGCAAAGTTGATTTATATGCATACGCTATACGCCATAGATACCTCAAATGGATTCCTTCCCACCAAATGCATAGCAGTTATCAAAGAAAAAGCTATCAAACGCGAGTTTTCCTCATTTATTTACAGAGCTTGTGAAAGCGTCATCGGATGGAATAGAAAGAGCAAACTGCACAACCAAATGTTTTCAAATATGCAATGCTTGGCATGCGCGTAATTGGTCCCTGTAATGGTGATTGCATGTTCCAGGTACATTAACAATTGTTTCCTGAAAAGATGAAAGCGGCAGGCGACGCAATCAGTCACAAAATTTATTCATACCAATCAAAAGACAGTTTTCCGGATCTGAAAGAACAAAAATGAAGGCATTGATAATCCAGTGCCATTAACATGCAAAATGCTAAATGTGTCCTTCTAAAGCATAGAGTATAGAATGAAATAAAATAAATTGTGAGTAAGCTAGCTGGCAATGTAGTGTCTAAATGCGAAATGTTTATCACAGAAAATTGTAATTGCAACGATCGGTTGTGTTTTATCACGTTTTAAGATGCAATTTAATCACAATAACTGAAATAGCCGCAATTCAGGCATACGTTTTTCAGGCGGTGCGCCAGAGATGTGGCGGGTTGTTCGTGATGGTGAATCGACACATAAGCAAACGCTCGTACATGATGCACTGATTTAGCACGGGGCGTTAGAGCAGCGATTCTATATTTACCTGAATAACGGAGAGGATCACTGTGTGCTTAAAGCTACTGTGCAGCAAACCTCATGAGAGGACCATAGATTATTGAGCAATCTCATAGCTGATTAAATATAGCTTATATTCATATGTTTATGTATATCAAAACCCAAATCATAAACGATCGCACCATAAATAATATGTGCATCCAAAAGCAATAATAAAGTATCAGAAAAACAGCCTTAATGCAAAATGTAATCACCGTGTACCCCACTGACATTTCCATCGGGTTAAACATTATTAGCCCTTTGCATCTTACTATGTACATTTGAGCGTTTTAACCAAAACAGGACAATGTTCGAAATAGAAACCAGATGAGCTCGTCGTTTGAGTAGTTGGCTAAATCCATTTCGTTGATCCTTCTTTATTTCCAACTGAAAAGCTATACCGCCAATTAGCCCTTTAATGCACGCTTAAGTAAAAATGCATATCCCGTACCTCCTTTCCATTCAGCTGCAGAGACGATCCTCAGTCCCAGTTACACGATATGAATCAAATGGCGAATATGTAATGACGCCTTACTTTTAATAATTCCAAACTGATGCTCTGCCCGTTCATGTCTGTCAGTGTACGAATCGTTTAAGAAAGCTATCGATAGACATCAAAACTTATTATTCGTCTATGGATTCAATCTAGCGAACATAATTAATCTACTTATGAAGATTATTGTTGCTTGGTGATAAGTGCTGAAAACTGTAGGCTTATCAGATAAATGTTAAGCGTTAATTTAATGCTGCATACGGGTTGCATTGTTAATACACACTTTTCGATCGCACGGAATCGAATGTGTGATGTCTGCATGGCAACTAGATGAATGTTGCTCTTGTAATTAGATGACTCGACTCTTAATCATGATCCAAAAATAGACTGAAGTGGTAAACGTACTTGGTTGTGAGACACGACCAATATATCTCGCGCAGTAGACATGTAATTGACCTAGTAGTACGTTTGATTCATTGCTTACAAATGCTACATTATATAGCAGCCATTAATATATCACGCATAGATTAATAAAGTTAATCACCGCTGTTGACTACATCAAATAGCGGGATGCTGTGCTTTTTCAATCATCAGCTTATATGCGCCATGGCAATGTCTCTTAATCATGGTATTTAGTCCTATTTAAGATTGTCCTTATTTAAAAACCCGTACAACAAAGCATGCGAGAGGTTCACGAGCGTTATTGCCAATGTCTATTGTCTGAAATGTTGAGACTAGTATAATTTTGGTTACGTCTTGCATCACCAAGAGAACACGGTGTGCTATCAGTGTGTGGAATAGGGGCTGAATCGATTACATAACCCCAAAATATAGATCATGACATAGACGTACTTGGATGCTTATGTTGATGGTTTGGTCTCACAGCTATATGGAATCCTATCAGTTCGTTTTGTCTGTCCATGAAATATTTTCAGCAAAACATCCTCAAGTGAACTGACAATGTGGGTTCAAACTGCATCTATGTTTCCTTATTTTGCCTATTCAGATAGCTGTTGGAAAGCCCGTAGTAAATTACTTGCAATAAGCTGCAAAATTAATCATTTTAATTCGACAGCACGTGATGATTGCATGGCCAGGTGCAATACACGCGTGTTGTACACAATGGTGAACGCCACTCGAGATAACATTATGAGGTAATCAATACTTCCATTCATGCCAGTTTGTAGGATCTACAGAGTCAACATATATGCTGCTGTGTAACAACTATACATTTGTAGCATTTTACCCAGTATATATGGTACAAACAGTGTGATTTAAGTGTAATTAGTGTACGTATCAATGCGCTGTTCAATAGCCAATTATGTTCAGTCTGATATTTAATAGTTTACTCGCAATTCACGCTTTCCAATAAGCGTTGGTCATATCCTGGTATGGCTTTAGAGACATCGCCATCTAATTTGCATCGGTCTCATATACCTTGCGAGTGGGAAAAAAACCATATTGGTAGGTTGAAGCACATAAGCGTGATGTTACTGCATAATGCAGCTACAATGGGCTTTAGCACGATGCTGCCGCTGTAGAATACAAACCCAACAATGATGTTATACATACTGAGTTCTAATGCGGGATCCATTCTAATGCATGCTTTCGATATACCGCGAATGGCATCGAGGGGTGCAAAACAAGTCCCCGAAAATAATGATGCATTGACTTAATAACCCCAGTTCACTTGTTTTGACGAGATAAATGAGATAGATAGCATGGTAGTTATGAAGAATTCTAAGCTCCCTGTTATGTTCGTGGAACCTTGTAACCCCTTGTTACATAAAACAAGCTCGCACATAATGCAAGCTCGTACATAAAGAAAGGTCGAGTGACAACGGCTCACACAAACTGAAAAATATAGGCTGTGACACATTATCATATCCGGTTCGATAGAAACTGCATCAGCAAAACCGTGATAACAGCACAAATATTGGAACTTCACTTGACGCTTTGGTACATTCAGTTGTTTTTGACTTATGGGCTCTATGCGACGGTGAAATAGCGCAGCGGTGAATTGGGCCTAAGTTCACCAAGTTGCCACGTGCTGTAGTGATGCTGCCCAGACCAGCAGAGGTTACTTTACACGCAGTTTTACCCCGATGAAATGATGAAATCATAAAGATAATTCCGTCATCTTAACGGGCGATTATGCCTGTGATAGATGTTGGCTGAGGCAATAAATGATCCACGGCCAGGTTTTGCGCACAACACCTTAGAGAATGCGACGTATATTTCTGCACGCTCGCAAAAACGCAGGAGAAGGAGGAATACACAAAGCAACAGTCGATTGATGGTTTTTATAGTCACCATATCCCCCACCCCTCGTCGTTGACTTAGGTTTACAATATTAACACCAACCTCGCATAAATAGTTTAGCAATCCATGGACCTAACTACACATTGTTTTACATAATATCGTGAAGTCACATGATGCGGACTAGTCTGTTTGTTGGACACTTGTCATTACGCGTTTTACAGCTCTTAGGGAAAGTATTATCGCAATACGTAGCTTGGCATCCTTTGCAGATCAAGTCCGACATCTCACACGGCAGGTCGTCCCAGGTCAGCACCAGACTTTCACGTTATTTCCGATATGCAGCAAACTAGCCCGATGTAATCAATATTTTTCTGGCAATTTAAACAATGAAGTAGTAAGTGTCAATAGGACGGCATAATTGACGTGATATGTATCTTAAACATAATCATCTTTAATCCATGTAAAGTTCGCATTTCATTCGAACAATAAGCGTGTTTATCAATTAGTGCATCTTGTGTATCGCAGCCAGGATGCTAGATCTAGTTTATCGAAGCAAAACACACACATGGTCACAAAACGGCAGGTATGAAAATAGATGTCAACGAAATCGCATGCCTGATGCGAAGTATTATTTCCGAACAGGAAATAAATGCCACCACGTGGTGTGGACATAAAATGAAAAGCAGAGCATTCATTGACAACGCACTACTCCGTTCCTCTTGCAACTCATCCAAACCTGTTCGTAGCTTATCTAGCGTGCACAGGCATAGTCTAAAGGCGGTTGCTTCCTTGCCGATATGCCATCAAATGTCCTTTTATTTTGATATGCATGAATTACAGGTCAGCTACTAACAAAGATGATCGTTTTATTACAAATAGCCCTAACATTTGACCGAACCGTTTTTATTTTTGCCTTTTAGAGAATTCGATTTATCGCCTTTTCAGCGTAAACTCTTTATGAAATACAGCAGCGCGGTCCATTTCAGTCTCCAAACGATATTATTGTCTTTGTCTGCAGTTTTCGATTCCTGCTCTTTCATAAATGTCAGCAACCAAGTTATTTTAGAATAACGTGCGTCGTAAGGCTTTGCAATACGGTGTTTCTCTCCCCAAGTAAGTCATACGTAAATACGTTTGAACACACCCACAAGGATATGCTGGGTTTAGCAATTTTGTGGCAGCGTGAACTACAAATCTTTATGTATGGCGACATACACAAATCCTAGATGCGTATAGCTAAAATAAGTCTGGCAGTTCTTGAGCTAATGGCGACTTAAAGTCATTCTCACAACTAGCCATGATATCAGAAGTGTTATGCAAAACAGCCAACAAAGTACACGGTGAATACCATTCGGATATGTAATGCAGCTATAATTGTCTACATACTAACCAGTTCATGTGACTGCTTGCTAGTTAACTCTTGATCAATAAAGGTGTCTGAAATAATTTTAATTCACTCGATTGTTAATGATATAATCCCTACTTCTTTCATCCTACCGAGCCAATAAGAAGAAATGATCATTGATCTAAAACGGGAGTCAAATTAAGATTTACAGCTAACTGTCACCCCTACTACCGATTGTACCACATATAATAACAATTGAGGCATGCGCTGTCTGATAATCAGGTGTCGTCAGTGCAATGTCGTACTGTGGTTTTGTGTAGTTGCTATATATGAGCTTGACGCGTAGGTGGTCAGTGAGTTAATCAGAAATATGAAAGGTGCCTTGAGGAACCACCTTAATATTCATAGGACATTTTCATTATTATAGTGCTGTGGTACGATGATGTCATTAACGAAATGAATTGATGTGTCCATATTCAGATGCTTAATAGGACGGAACTTATGTATGTGACGTTGCAGCGTACAATATTGTTTGACATATAGTATATTTGGCAGGTAAAAAGTATTGCATCGCTTTTGTCACAGCTAACATCATGTTTTGGATGCTCAGCCGGTATAAATGCAACATATCAATTTATTGCAAAACGTCAGTTCATCTGATGCTTTAATCGAAAATTACATTATCATTATTGTTTGTTGTCCAATACTAAATGGTTACATCTATTATCAATATGCTTTTTACGACCAGGTTAAGGTATTTCATTGTGGTTTGTCAGGTACCAAATTATACATCAATACTCAGGTTGCATTTACAGTGTTTCATCTTTACGTTATCATCGCAATGCCGGCCAAGTAATCGCCTCGACGTGAGGTAGCACCTGACTTCCGTGGATTATTGCCAAAGTGAAATTAAAGCAATTCTCGTGTTTAGTGTTAGGTGACACCTTCGCACTCATTGACGAACCGTATGGACGGCTCATTGGATGAACGACGACTAAACAAACTGTAAAACATATACAGGAAGATATGCACGTGCGCAGCTGTTTTCATTAGTAATGATTGCATGCTTAGATGGCATTAACAATTGATTAATTACGCGATGAAAGCAGCAGAAAATACTGCAGTGCAGTAAATCATTATGTGTGTAAATCTCTACAGCCTAGGGAGAGCAATCATACATGGCTGTGAAAAGATAGCAAATTGACAAAAAATGGCCGTGAGCCAATAAATTGTGGCAATGGGTAATACAATACGTAATTGCATCATAAAATGTCACTCATTGATCGTTTATGGCGGGCTTATTACACATTAAGGTTCTTTTCTAGTGAAGCGTCTACAGAACGCAGTTTCCACGAGGTATGTAATAGCTTTATTCAGAACCAGCAGTTTGAATGTTTAATCGTTACCTTAGTTTTTTAGCATCATGATCATTGTATTCCAAACCAGAGGTGTAGTTGGTTGTTTGACACAATTCAATGATTCATAGGTACACGTCTATATGAAGTTTATGGATTTTCGGTCGAGGATCATGCTTGTGGTGTACAGTCGAGTATGATCCAGAATATCTTGTGAAGAAATGTAAGCATATTGATAAGCAAATCTGTAATTTAGAGTTAGTGTAACTTCCTCTCTATCTTTTATCATTAAAGAGCAGTTAATTTGATTACAACTAAGAAAAAATCGATTTGTAACAAAAATGTCTGGAAGCAAAGAACGTATCAACGGAGCTAAATGCGGAACCAAAAACAACCCTATTAGTGAAACACATCTCCTATTGGCATCGAGGTTGCAGCGTATTTTCGTAGATAGTTGCCGATGTGAAATAAAAGCTGTTAGGTTCACCTGTGTTTATATATAGATACCTCTCCGAAGGGCAGTTCAGACAACATAAGTTAAATCGATAACATTATGAATAATGTTTTTGTGCGGTGTTTCCCCCTGCGTACATTAAACGAGCAACGCGGGCTGCAACGTCTAATATTATCCGAAGTATTAATGAGCGATGCCTTAGAGCAGGTTCGTGAAGAATTATCATTAAATCATGTTTTCGTCTATATGCGTGAATTTAGAGACCATACTTTTCGTAGTAATACTGTCAACCTAACTAAAAATTGCGTAGATCTTTGTTCATAACTCGAGATGAACGTTTTGTTTTGGTATGCCAAAAATATATGTTTCAATATTACTGATCGGTGCTGCACAAATGTAGCATAGGTCATTGACGCAATGCAGGAGCGACATTTCAGCTATATTACCTATACCCATTAACACGCGTGTAAATCACTTAGCTGGTGAAATATACTGTTGACTTGTATCAATTGCAAGATATTTTGTCGCACGTTATGTATTGCATTTATCTATTGTATATCTAGGCTTCTTTAGTGTATTTTGCAGTCACAAAATGCATTTGATATTGACTGCTTGTCGTTATAGCAATAGGGACTTTGCTATCAAACAAACGGTCAGTCGGGCAATTATTACATGATTTACCCAGGGTAATATTAATTTCTGTAGCATGGCATAGAGCCAAATTCTCTATTGTTACTAACATATATCCTTAACTTATATTAAATGCATTATATTTTTAGTGTCGCCATTAACCCCTTGAAAATGTACATGGTCCAAAAACAAACCTGAATAC
>CM067355.1:831594-976594 GCA_034190875.2 Urechis unicinctus
TTTAGAAGAGCCCATTGTTTAGCGCTTTTCACTTTTTCTAAAATTTCTACTAAGTTTAGCATCATACGGTTTATGTATTAAGTATGCTTATATGCAGACATAATGTGAACAAGATACGCATGTAAAATAATTCAGTCCTTCTGATGTTCAAAGCGAATTTGTACATTTTGGCGGCAATATCTAAACTATTACCATCAGAATTGTAACAAATTCACCTATGAGTGAATGTCGGCATTATGCCAGGCATAGAATAGAGTAAAAAGGCTTGGTATGCATTTGATATTATATTCATAGATAATGAATATTTTCGAAGCATGTATTGTTAGTGGTAATATAGGCGGAAATGAATTGATTATAATAATCGCATTTTGTTTACGGTGCTACTGTTTAATTGTTATATACTTGTCCTATGCTACTTGCTTTGTGCTGCTATAACGACAAACTATCCGCTAGTTTTTCAAGCACTCTCTAATGTATCGCCGTTGTCTTTACTCGGTTTATTGGTATGAGATCAGCTTCATTTATTGACTTGCGGTGGAATCAAATGTATGCCACCATGCTACAAATAAAAGATAGTCTCTGTTTGACGCCAATTATTCAAAAGAAGCGGATGCGAAAAAAACGATGAGCGGTATACCACCGAAATGCCATCAGCATATATTATTGTGCTTTGTATGCATCAGTCAAAATTTCAGAAGCATTTCAGATAATGCAGCCAATTTTTAGCTCATCACATAAGATGTTGGCTGCTCAAGCAGTCCATTCCTAATTTGCGTCCTTTTATCTATATATGCCTTCTGGTGGCCGGCCTATCGTTCGATCCCCAAAGCCTTAATTATTCTTAGATTGTAAATAAGTGATAACGGTGCATTTTTGTCCAGCAAATGATCCCTCCTATGATTGCTGCGTCAGATTAGTGTCATAGAGGACTACTCAGACCCAACTTTTATATGTCTGGGTAAGCGGTAATTGACGGTGCCATCGCCCCTTGCTTGTCCTTTGCTGTGATCGCATGTAACTATATATGAATTTCATTACGCATATAAACTGGGAGTTAGTTGTGCATCAAATTGTTATGAATGTCGGAAAGGATAAATGTCAAATAATTTAAAATCAATGAACAGGTAATAACTAACATCATGTTTCATATCCTCACAGGTTAGAGCTCAGCTACTTAGTAAGTTACTGCTTTGCCAAATCAGAGTACCACCGTGGCAGAATAGACAGTTATGATACCCTAAAACGCGGAAGATTTGCATGTCAAGCGAGAAATTACAAATGACACGTCGTTTGACCTATCATAGCGTTATCATGTATGCAATATTATGTAGTGCAACAACTGAAAAGCGTAAGCAGCAGCTGTAACTCCATTGACAGGCAAGGGTTTTATTATGCTGCTAAGATTCACTTACCATACCTCTCCGTCAGTTGTAAGCATAAGAAAGTCTTTTGTAGCTTCCGCTAAGAATGCATCAGGTGCGTTTGAAAGTTTTGGTTGCATAGTAAGCACCGTTAAATGTAAATGTGTTTGATGTCGCGATATAAAGCTTTTGCAAGGCAACAAACCGACGTTTCGACGCCTAGGTTTGTGTTAGTACAAGTATTTGACGCTGGTTGGTCGCTAGCTACACGATGATAAGGTGGCACAGTAAAAGAAAATGTTGCCACAAATCATCAGTCAATTTTCGTAATCGTAACCATATAATCAGACCACAGGGCTGCGACTGTTGTATCACGCAGTACGGCACACATGTAGCGAAAGTGCCAACAAATATTATTGCTCTGCACCCACAAATATCTGCTTACATTGCATGTAACCTTGACACATAATCATCACAATAGTTTCTATATTTAATGATATCCGTTATGATAGACATCATTATGTAAAAGGTGGCGAGGAAGTTACACTTAATCAAATAATACGGAATTACAGATTTTGCTTATCAATGAGCCATCCATTCCTTACAAGGTATGCTGGGCTGCGCACAGTAACGCACGATGACCCGCGACAGTAAATTCAGCTCTCCTCTACCTGGTGAAATCTAATGAGCTGTTATGCAAATTCTTAATCCACAAACTTGATGTGAACGTATGCCTATGTATCATTGTATTGTGTCAAACAACAGACCACATCTATAGTTTGGGATACAATGAACAAAAACATAGGTGACTATTAAACATTTCAACCGCTGATTGTGAAATTAAACTCCAACATTGCATGCCTAGTAGATACTAAATACTGTTTTTGCTTCTCTAAAAAAGAATCTTATAAGTAATTAGTTCGTTATCAATTCACATTTAGAGAAATTGAACGACGCCATATTTTAAACGATCCGGACATTATGTATAGCCGTTACAGTTGCACAACACGTTCCCGTATGGCCTTTCGTTCAGCGTGAATAATAGTACATTTTGATCAATTGGTTATATTTTCTAAAACATTCAAGCTTTTTTACTCTGAGCTGAAGAGATGGCACAAGAGCGACATTCGAGCACTTAATGAGTTACTGCATTGCAGTATATTCTGTTGCTTTCATCGCGTAATTAATCAGTTGTAAATGCAATCTGAGCATGCAATCATTACTAATGAGAACAGCTGCGCGCATACAAAGCTTCCTGCAGATGTTCTTCAGTTTGTTTTGTCCTCGTTCATCGGATAGGTCAATGAACGCAAGCGGACTTGATATGTAGACGGTGTCTCAAAAAACTGAACTGAAGAATTGCGCTGCATAAAGGTATGTACATAAACCTAGATATGGCTTGCAGCTTTTATTTCACATTGGCAAAACTCCACGAAAATCCGTAGCTATCTCACGTCGAGGCGACTACTTGGACGACATTGCGATAATAAAGCAAAAGTAAAACTCCTGTGTATTTAAGTATAAGTTGGTAACTGACATTAGACAATTTATTCAATTTGAGGTTCTTTTCCAGTCATCTGCACTTTAACTTGGTCGTTCTAAATACATATCTTTCATAAGATGAATGCATCCGGATATATAGCAAGGCATCTTATAGTACACGTTATCCCTGGTTTCGGAAAATTAACGAAAATCCATTTGTCGACGTATCAAGTACAATACGATTACCCCCAATTAAATACAATAATTTCTACAAACGATGAGTTGTTAGCAACTATTGAAGTCCGTTAAAAGTTTCCAGGCTATCAAAGCTGTACCGGTATTCATCTGGCCGACTAAATGCATTTTTGGGGCAGTTTGTTAGATGAGGCTAGAAACAAAAACCTGGTATCAAGCAGTTACTTCACATAAATTGTTAACTTTATTAAACCAATTGGATTGGTATTGGTGCGAAACCGCCGCCATCTATTGAGTTTGGGACATTGTCGGTTGAGGTAAAAATTGCATGCTTGACATATGTGCAGTATGTATGCATTTGTTTAACTAAAACACCGATACATAATTCTCTCAGCATTGGCATCAAATAAAAGCTGTGGACAAGATGCGAATTTCATAAATGGTACGATCGAATAATATTGTTTTGACAGTGTACGTTCTTTCGAGAGCTGCTGCTCTCACAACTATTGTGGGTCGTCCCGATGGCTCAGACAATAAAGCATTCGAATAGCTATCGTTATATAAGCCAGTTAAAATATATGAAGGATAGTTTATTATGCAAATAGCAATGGTGCTATATTCACTTATATGTAGCTTCCGTCTTCACTATCCCCGATATCAAAGTGCTTCATTCCGTTAGACACATCCTAAACGCAAGTGCAGTATGTTCATTGTGTCTCGTGAGAGCAAATATGGGGTGCAAAAAGATGTCGATGCTATCTAAGCAGCGGTGATCTATGCCACAAACTGCTGTCGTTAGATGCAGCCACTAAACATCATATCAAAGAAATGGGAAAAATATATCTGAATGGCAACGGCTGCGATGTTTAGTTATTAAGGTAACTGGTTACCTCTGAAAATAGAATTAATTTCACAAATGTCTGACTGTGAAGGAAAAACGACGTTCAAATCTTTTGCTAACTGCAGGGATTAAAACGGAGTGAATGACAGACACTGATTGAATATTGGATGAAGTTTTCCTATTTATCTCATTTGACAACTAAGCTTGGTTTGTAATGCCTATGAAATGATTATTGGTTTGGGAATTAATTATATTTGTTTTGCAAGAAGCGCATCCACGATGCAAGCCGATATTGCTATAAATCACTATTTTTGTCTCCCGATTTATAACATCAACGCCTTTCAATTAATAAGATTAATGCATGAGCACTGAGGCAGAATAATGATTGGCTTCCTAGAGGACGTAATAAATTCAAGGCGAGCTGTCAGTGGGATCGAGCATTGGAGCAGCTAGCAATTTGCCGTGAATAGCATTCAATTAAACACACCTTATAAATCTGCCTAATAAACAACATTGATGTCACTGTTAAAACAACACCCAAGAAATGTTATAGTAATTTTGGAAGGGATAGTGAATTAATTTTCCACGACACATCTATCTTTTTCAAGGTAGTAAACCAATCAATCGGAACACCAAGTACGCATCACAAATAAAGAGATTGGCAGACATAGCTTTGAACCAAAGTGAACGAAGGGGACAAATAAATCCCGGTTTATTAATTATTGCGTCGATCTCAATGGACACACAAGTATGTTCGAAGTCATTAACTAGCCAAATCACTTAGCGCCTGGCATGTAGAGAGGTAGCCGTAATGAAAGCAATGCATATCTAGAATTCACATATGTGAAGCGCTTAGCAGATATCATGCGGATAATTACATTGTTTATGCAAGCATTAAACTCAATATAGGTACAAAGACATGCTATGAGTCGTTTAACAAATGCATGAATACCAAGATATCGGAGTAGGCCACATAGACAACCACCTTGTGTGTAGAGTGTGCTTTAATATATTTTCAATTTCAACCACTTCAATGAATAATCTATGTTCCATGCAGTGGGTTATAGATTATATGATCTTGAACACAATGCATATAGTGCAATAGCTTGAAAGCATGATTGCACATTGTGTGCAATTCTTGTCCGCATGTTGTCTTCCGACACGGATTTTTAAAACGTTGTTGCATAAGCACATCGCTTTGATGACCACGCGTTTTATCAAATCAGAGTATCGAGTTGCCTCCAGTTGCTGCTTTCATCTCATTGACAATCACTCGTTTATACGACCTAAACACGCACACTCTACTAATGAAACCAACCATCGGAATGTTATTTAACCTGGGTTGTCGAATAAAAACACCACTTCCATATCCGTAATTCACTATTCAGTTCCCTTCAGACGGTCGTTCCGATATCGCTGCTGTGGCACAGAACGGAGATGAGTTATAGATGAATAGCCCTGATACATAGCGAAATCGCGTGTAGTGAATGATGATAAAATCAATGATATGAATGCATAGCGAATTATTACATTAACCGTCTCTGATATAGAGCTTAAGCATTTTGTTCTATTGGCTATATGCAGTGGGTGACCACGTAAGTATTCCTAGTCTGCTCTTCGTTGCATGGTGTTTGAGTCTGTCTAGCATTTCTTGTAATTTATGGTAGCGCGTTAAGTCTTCCAGTACTAGTGATCATTGCAGAGACATGATACACCATAGATGATACATAGATGAACGACTTAGTGTTTAGTCGTCAATCATTCAATGAGCCGTCCATATGGTCCGTCAATGAACGCGAAGGATTCATCTGACACTAAACACGAGAACTACTTTAAACCGAACCCATAACAATGAACATGAGAACTGCTCTGCATAAACACAGGTGAAACTAAAAGCCTTAATTTCACCTTGGCAACAATCCATGAAAGTCCCGTGCTACCTCACGTCGAGGCGATTACTTGGCCGGCATTGCGATGATAAAGTAAAGATGAAACACTCTAAATGCAACCTGAGTATTGATGTATAATTTGGTGCCTGACAAACCACAATGAAATACTTTAACCTGATCGTAAAAAGCAAATTGATTACATATGTAACAATTTAGTATTGGACAGCATACAATAATGATTGTGTAATTTTCGATTAAAGCATCAGATGAACTGACGTTATCCAATAAGGTTATATGTTGCATTTTACCGGCTGAGCATCAAACAAGTGATGTTACTTGTAACAAAATCCATGCAATATGTTTTCTCTGCCAAATATACTGCATGTCAAACAATATCGGTTTGGAATAATTTCGTGGGTGCATTGTATTATAGGTCTTTTGATCCAAGGGAGGACCAAATGCGTGTAGACTGAGATCGATGAAAACACCTCTATTGTTTCGTATCCAGCATATGCATCTTCTACCTACAATCAATTATGTGATAATTACTCAACCTGGTGGTGAATAGCCCCTTTCGCATATATCAACAATTGTAATTGCTGAATAGATGCTGATAAACTCATGATAAATGTGTCAAAGCTATCTAAATATAGACGTGATTCATTTGATAAGCCGATGGAATGCGAGTCTGTATTAGGTCATTCCGAAGTTATCGGCTTTTTGAATGTGCGCAAAGATATCGTTATTTCAAGAAAAATGACTGAGGCAATTCGCTAATGTAATTGAATGAAATATTTACAATTACTACAGTCGTATCTCTACAGCCGTATGAACCTTCCTTATTGTTACAACATGGACAATTTGTAACATTAGGCTTCAAGGCACAATGGCCGTTCACTCATTTGAAAGCTTGTGCCGTACATTTTTGCATTTCGTTAATGACATCATTGTACCGCAGCATTATTATACTGAAAATGACCTATGAATATTATGGTGGTTTCTCAAGGCACCTTTCGTATTTCTGAATAACTCACTGACCATCTACGCGTCAAGCTCATATATAGCAACTACACAAAACCACAGTGCGACATTGCACTGACGACACTTGATTATCAGACAGTACATGCCTCAATACTTATTATATGAGGTACAGTCGGTAGTAGGAGTGACAGTCAGCTGTAAATCTTAATTTGACTCCCGTTTTAGATCAATGATCATTTCTTCTTATTGGCTCGTTAGGATGAAACAAGTAGGGATTATATCATTAACAATGGAGTGAATTAAAGTTATTTCAGACACCTTTATTGATCAAAAGTTAACTAGCAAGCAGTCAAACGAACTGGTTAGTATGTAGACAATTATAGCTGCATAACATATCCGAATGGTATTCACCGTGTATTTTGTTGGCTGTTTTTGCATAACACTTCTGATATCATGGCTAGTTGTGAGAATGACTTCAAGTCGCCATTAGCTTAGGAACTGCTTATTTTAGCTATAGGCATCTAGGATTTGTGTATGTCGGCATACATAAAGATTTGTAGTTCACGCTGCAACAAAGATGCTTAACCCAGCATATCCTTTTGTATTTACGTATGACTTACTTAGGGAGGCAACCGCTTTTAGAACTATGCCGGTGCAAGTTAGATAAGCTACGAACAGGTTTGGATGAATTGCAAGAGGAACGTAGTAGTGCGTTGTCAATGAATGATCTGCTTTTCCTTTTATGTCCACACCACGTGGTGGCATTTATTTCCTGTTCGGAATTAATACTTCGCATAAGGCATGCGATTTCGTTGACATCTATTTTCATACCTGCCCTTTAGTTGACAATGTGTGTGTTTTGCTTCGAAAAACTAGATCTAGCATCCTGGCTTTGATACACAAGATGCACCTATTGATAAACGCGCTTATTATTCGACTGAAATACGAACTTAACATGGAATAAGGATGATTATGTTTAAGATACATATCACGTCAATTATGCCGTCCTATTGACACTGGCCACTTCATTGTTTAAATTTCCAGGAATATCAATTACATCGGGCTAGTTTGCTGCACATCGGAAATAACGTGAAAGTTTGGTGCTGACCTGGAACGACCTGCCTTGTGAAATGTCAGACATGACCTGCAATAGATGCCAAGCCACGTATTGCGATAATAATATCCCTAAGAGCTTCATAACGCGTAATGACAAGTGTCCAACAAACAGACTAGTCCGCATCATGTGACTTCACGATATTATGTAAAACAATGTGTAGTTTGGTCCAACGACGACGGGTGGGGGATATGGAGACTATAAAACCATCAATCGACTGTTGCCTTGTGTATTCCTCCTTCTCCAGCGTTCTTGCGAGCGTGCAGAAATAATCGACGTTTTCCCTAAGGTGTTGTGCACAAAACCTGGCCGTGGATCAATTATTTCACCGTCGCCTAGAGCTCATAAGTCAAAAACAACTGAATGTACCAAAGCGTCAAGTGAAGTTAAAATATTTGTGCTGTTATCACGGTTTGGCTGATGCAGTTTCTATCAAACCGGATATGATAATGTGTCAGCCTATATTTTTCAGTTTGTATGAGCCGTCGTCACACGAGCTTCCTTTATGTACGAGCTTGCATTATGTGCGAGCTTGCTTTATGTAACAAGGGGTTACAAGGTTCCACGAGCATAACAGGGAGCCTAGAATCCTCCATAACTACCAGGCTATCTATCTCATTCATCACGTCAAAACAAGTGAACCGGGGTTATTCAGACAATGCATCATTGTTTTATGGTTTTCGTTTTGCACCCCTCGATGCCACAAAGTTGCTTAACCCAGCATATCCTTGTGTATTTACGTATGACTTACTTAGGGAGAGAAACAACGTATAACAATGCCTTACGACACACGTTATTCCAAAATCACTTGGTTGCTGACATTTATGAAAGAGCAGGAATCGAAAACTACAGACAAAGACAATAATATCGTTTGTAAACTAAAATGGACTACGCTGCTGTATTTTATAAAGACTTTACGCTGAAAAGGCGATAAATCGAATTCGCTAAAATGCAAAAATAACAACGGTTCGATCAAATGTCAGGGATATTTGTAATAAAATGATAAGCCTTGTTAGTTGCTGACCTGTAATTCATGGATATCCAAATAAGAGGGCGTTTGATGGCATATAGGCAAGGAAGCAACCGCCTTTAGAACTATGCCTGTGCAAGCTAGATAAGGTTTTTGATGAATTGCAAGAGCAACGTAGTAGTGCGTTGTCAATGAATGCTCTGCTTTTCCTTTTATGTCCACACCACGTGGTGGATTTTTACTTCCTGTTCGGAAATAATACTTCGCATCGGGAATGCGATTTCGTTGACATCTATTTTCATAACTGCCGTTTAGTTGACCATGTGTGTGTTTTGCTTCAATAAACTAGATCTAGCATCCTGGCTTTGATACACAAGATGCACCTATTGATAAACGCGCTTATTATTCGACTGAAATACGAACTTAACATGGAATAAGGATGATTATGTTTAAGATACATATCACGTCAATTATGCCGTTTTATTGACACTAGCCACTTCATTGTTTAAATTTCCAGGAATATCAATTACATCGGGCTAGTTTGCTGCACATCGGAAATAACGTGAAAGTTTGGTACTGACCTGGAACGACCTGCCTTGTGAAATGTCAGACATGACCTGCAAAAGATGCCAAGCCACGTATTGCGATAATAATATCCCTAAGAGCTTCATAACGCGTAATGACAAGTGTCCAACAAACAGACTAGTCCGCATCATGTGACTTCACGATATTATGTAAAACAATGTGTAGTTTGGTCCAACGACGACGGGTGGGGGATATGGAGACTATAAAACCATCAATCGACTGTTGCTTTGTGTATTCCTCCTTCTCCAGCGTTCTTGCGAGCGTGCAGAAATAATCGACGTTTTCCCTAAGGTGTTGTGCACAAAACCTGGCCGTGGATCAATTATTTCACCGTCGCCTAGAGCTCATAAGTCAAAAACAATTGAATGTACCAAAGCGTCAAGTCAAGTTCAAATATTTGTGCTGTTATCACGGTTTGGCTGATGTAGTTTCTATCAAACCGGATATGATAATGTGTCACAGCCTATATTTTTCAGTTTGTGTGAGCCTTTGTCGCACGAGCTTCCTTTATGTACGAGCTTGCATTATGTGCGAGCTTGCTTTATGTAATAAGGGGTTACAAGGTTCCAAGAGCATAACAGGAAGCTTAGAATCCTTTAGAACTGTAATGCTATCTATCTCATTCATCTCGTCAACGCAAGTGAACCGGGGTTATTCAGACAATTCATCATTGTTTTCTGGTGCTCGTTTTGCACCCCTCGATGCCATTCGCGGTATATCGAAAGCATGCATTAAGATTGATCACGCATTAGTACTCAGTATGTATAACATCATTGTTGGGTTTGTTTTGTACAGCGCCGTCATCATGCTAAAGCCCATTATAGCTGCATTATGCAGTAACATCACGCTTATGTGTTACTACCTACCAATGTGGGTTTTAGCTCACTGGCGAGTATGCAAGGAATATGAATCTGAAACAAATTAAATTGGTGATGTCTGTAAAGCAATACCAGAATATAAACAACACTTATTGGAAAGCATGAATGGCGAGTGAATTATTAAACATCTGACTGAAAATAATTAGCTATTGAACAGCGCATTGATACGTACACTGCTTACACTTAAATTACACTGTTTGTACCATATATACTGGGTAAAATGCGACAAATGTATAATAGTTACATAGCAACATATATCTGCAATCTGAAGATCTTATAAACTGGCATGAATGGAAGTATTGATTATCTCATATACATATCTCGTGCAATCATCAAGTGCTGTCGAATTAGAATAACTAATTGTGCAGGTTAGTACAAGTAATTTACTATGGGCTTTCCAACAGCTCTCTGATTAGGCAAAATAAGGAAACATAGATGCAGCAGCACCCACATTGTCAGTTCACTTGAGGATGTTTTGCTGAAAATATCTCATGAGCAGACAAAACGAACTGATATGCTTCCATATTGCCCGTATTTCACTGTGTCGTGGATGATAATCTGATTATGACGCCAGATATCTGCGAAGTTTGAACGATATATCATCAAATGATAAGGCAACATTGAACTGTTGCACCGCTTTTCGAAGTGCATAGAATGTAATGAAAAAGGTTCCTTGCTTGTTGATTTCCTATGTACGTTGGAAAAAGCTGTGAGACCAAACCATCAACATAAGCATCTATATTTTGGGGTTATGTAATCGATTCAGCCCTGAATCCGCCCACTCATAGCACACAGTTTTCTCAAGGTGATACAATGCGCAACTATACACATATACTCATAACATTTGTTACTGGCATCCTACTTGCATTTCTTTCAACGCCATACAGATATGAGCTTTGGAAATTGAAAACCTTACCATTTGTTAATATATGTTTATTTATGGTTGTATATCATAAAAGGGACTTTGAAATATAAAATTTTGCTGACATAACAATATCTGCATATATTGATCAATGCACAAGACAAA
The DNA here is from genome assembly GCA_034190875.2 of Urechis unicinctus. NCBI lineage: Eukaryota > Metazoa > Annelida > Polychaeta > Xenopneusta > Urechidae > Urechis > Urechis unicinctus. The sequence continues at coordinate 842,918 of CM067355.1, forward strand.
AAGACACATAGTTATGGTATGGTATATATATATATATATAAGCACATAGTCCCCTGATTAGCCGGCGATACAACTGGAAGATTATTCGCACGTTGGCACGCTGTGACAAGAATTATGCTCCCCTTACAGTCTATTTTTGGATAATGATTGAGAGTCGATTCATCTAGTTACAGTGTAACTTCCTCTCTATCTTTTATCATTAAAGAGCAGTTAAAACATCGATTTGTAACAAAAATGTCGGGAAGCAAAGAACGTATCAACGGAGCTAAATGCAGAACCAAAAACAGCCCTATTAGTGAAACATATCTCCTATTGGCATCGAGGTTGCAGCGTATTTACGTAGATGATTGCCAATGTGAAATAAAAGCTGTTAGGTTCACCTGTGTTTATATAGATACCTCTCCGAAGCGCAGTTCAGACAACATAAGTTAAATCGATAACATTATGAATAATGTTATTGTGTGGTGTTTCCCCCTGCGTACATTAAACGAGCAACGCGGGCTGCAACGTCTAATATTATCAGAAGTATTAATGAGCAATGGCCTTAGAGCAGGTTCTTGAAGAATTATCATTAAATCACGTTTTCGTGTATATGCGTGAATTTAGAGATCATACTTGTCTTAGTATTACTGTCAACCTAACTAAAAATTGCGTAGATCTTTGTTCATAACTCGAGATGAACCTTTTGTTTTGGTATGCCAAATATATGTTTCAATATTACTGATCGGTGCAGCACAAATGTAGCATAGGTCATTGACGCAATGCAGGAGCCAAATTACAGGTACCGAGCTATATTACCTATACCCATTAACACGCGTGTAAATCACCTAGCTGGTGAAATATACTGTTGACTTGTATCAATTGCAAGATATTCCGTCGCACGTTATGTATTGCATTTATCTATTGTATTTCTAGCCTTCTTTAGTGTATTTTGCAGTCACAAAATGCATTTGATATTGACTGCTTGTCGATAATGACTTTGCTTTCAAATAAACGGTCAGTCGGGCAATTATTACATGATTAACCCAGGGTAATATCAATTTCTGTAGCATGGCATCAAGCCAAATTCTCTATTGTTACTAACATATATCCTTAACTAATATTAAATGCATTATATTTTTAGTGTCACCATTAACCCCTTGAAAATGTACATGGTCCAAAAACAAACCTGAATACGCAAATATCCCTGGTTCTACGACATTCGCAATAAATCCCGAGCAGTAGCAATTGACCTTGTTACACGTTTGATGCATTGCATGCTCATGTGACATGATACTTCAATCAGTAACATAAAAAATTCAACATTCACGAAGTTCGACTAGGCGGTTGTTACCTACTTTGACTGTTGCGGACGAAGCGCAGTTAATTTGCTGATGGTACTTGTGGGCTGTACCGCACAGCGTTATTGTCGCATCCGTCTGTGTTGAATAATTGGCGTAAAACTGTCTGTTATTTGTAGCATGTTGGTATAATTCTGTCTGACTCCTGCGTATCAATCTGGCGGTGTTGTCTGTATCTAACAAACAGCTCAGATACGTATATAAATTAAGTTAATAAATTGAGCTGATCTTATACCAATGACTGGAACAAAGACAGAGCAGATACGTACATCTGTATCGAAATGGATCGGCGGCTGAATTCAACCTTTGTTAGTTGAATGACTATCACAAACGGCTTCATTTGAGTGTACGGTGCTACATTTAGTAATACCTAAGTTTAAAAAAATTTTGTCTTGTGATTAACGATCGCAAGACTATTTCAAGTGCAGCAACTGAGCATATCGTAGTGTACTAACTCATAAATGTACTTCGCGATAAATTCATAACATTTGGATTATTATTTAGAAAGCAATTTCTATTGCTGAGAGCTTCAACTGGCACTTGCTAGCAATAAGAAGCTGTTGTTCTAGAAGACTTGAAGCCACATTATCCAGGGTGCTGTTCAAATATATGATAACCATAAGGTTGCCATTCTTGTTTAATTGTGTTCTTGAATAGAGTGCTACATAATTAGGTTGTCAAATACGGTTGGCAAGGTTATAATTTATCGCCAAATTGTAACTGCTTATGATGCCTTTACTATAAATGATATTATTATCAATTATGTTGCAGAGATGACTGTACCAACACCTGCATAATTCTTTATTTAGCGCCATTCAAAATATTACGAAGCCAAAACACATTATTTGTTGCTCGCTGGATCATCTTTTAATTGTACCAAACTGAGTAACAATTACCTATTTGATGGCCAACCACAAGCCAAGGCAGAATATGGGTCTATCCTTGTGAAAACCTGTTAGCTCGTCAGTGTCAAATATGTAAATTAGGAACCTTTAATATGATATGTATTGCCCATAATTTAAAACGACGTGGCTGAATTATTGTTATATTTCCACTCAGAACCCGATGAGTTTAAAATGACTAATGAATATTAACACACACTGATGCACGTTGACAATCATGAAAGGACCTAGTAATAGACGTCTGGTGTAGAATATAGTATCTGTGCAATCTACAAATGAAGGCTTTATATTTGTGTCGACAATGTTGACATGACAAAATATGTATGCATAGACTGCGGCATTGACACTATTTACTCATACAAATTCATGTCTTGGAATACAGCAGTGCCCTTACACCTATTGAGCAATGTGAAGGGGAATTCGCATTGAAGACTTATCTTGCAACACCGCAGATAATTGCCTTCTCCTCTAGACAATACTGCTGTCTCTGTCTTGATCATGCATTACACAAATGGACATGACATTCTCATATCCATAGCATGAACACAATGGCAGTTGGTTAGGTGTGGTTATATTTCGTCATTACGGAATGGTGATCGATGAAAGGGAAACTTAAATCATATGTAAGGTTTCAGTGCAACATAGTAAGAACGTTGCTTACCTAACCCCCTGGTTTCACCCATCAAATCCGACAGAATACTCTCCAGCCTTATTTTAATCCGTCTCATAAATTGATCAACGCGAAATTATGTCCGAGACCCAAACATCTGATCACAAATGCCATGGCATTTGTAAATACTGACATTCACACATCCGAATAAAGTGGTGTTCATACGGATAGCTTAACGTGCTTTCTTGATTTTGTTTTCATATATGATCTATCATCATGGGTTGTTCAAGTGTCACGCAAGAAATACTGATATTTCCGTGTGTAATGGGGAGTAATGTTTTTGAAATTGATGCTATCCAGGCGTCACGGAAAGGTAAAGATAATTTGTTGGCGTGGCTTTTATCGGCATCAATAGTGTTCTTGTCCTGCCATAGTGACGGATTGTATTGTAGAAGGAGCTGCATCCTGATATCTCTACGAGAAAAGAAGTAAAGTGTATCTCGAATATAGCATAGAATTTCCACCATTGTGATTGATTCTTTGTTCCAGTATATGTGCATAATTTTACAAGTGTTTAAGCATAGAACACTGGATAACAGCTTGGAAATACATTATATCTGCGGACACGGACATGACAGGATACGGTAAGTGCTATTTACGGCATTTGCGTTACATTGGACAAATACAATGTTGGCTTATTAGGGACCTAACAAGATATGAGAAAATCGTTCGCTTTGATGTCGGGCATTTTTATGCAAGTATGTTGATACATCGTGTGTGAATATAATGTGAGTATTTACAGGCCACTGTTCAAATGACTTTGACACTCGCGATGTATCCAACAGAACCCAGCGCCGCTAACTCTCAGTTGAGTGAGATAGCAATCATAACCTTTGCTAAATATTATTATGGACAGATGATTTACGACATCAATACTGTACGTACGTTTTAATTGTAATATGACAACCAACAGAAGAGCAATGTGCGCTAACGGTAAAGTATGATGGGATACACATGACACAGGTTGGATAACAATGCGTTTAATTACATTACTGACATTTATAACATACATGCCACCAGGAGAAGGATACAAGCTTAGTACATTTGTCTAACTGATGATAACGGCCATAACCTCGCTTATAATAATTTAACCAAATGTACCGGGCGAACAACACCCCCGCCCCCTCAGTCAAGCTCAGTGCCAAACTAATCTTATCGGCGAAATAGTTTTGACAGATTGTGCATCTATATCAAATGCATAATATTAACATGATATTAGTTTATGGGATGTTGCTTCACGCCTTATTAGTCGAGTAATTATTTGAATTTCAAAAGCCTTGGGTTTCGTTTCTATAATATACACCTAACTACCTTTCACAATGCATGTTATAGCAATTCTGTTGCTTACTTGCTAAAATTGCTGAGCGCATCAGAGTTATATTTGGCATTATATTACCACAACATAATTCTATAGCAAAAACGTTGCATGTATATTTACAAAAAAAACAGATTTCTATTATTGAAGCGCGTTTGCGTCGTTTAGATTTGCGAGGAGGCATACTTTCATTTGCATTACGTCTTCACCCGATTGCAATTCCATTCACTGTGTTCGCAAGCATTAGCCAGATGAACGTATTTATGTATGGCTATGGTTTCTGACCTAAGTATTGACAGAATACAACCTTGTTGTATTGATTAGAACGTATATAGTACTATCACGAAAATTCAACTATCACTTGTGAATGTCATTACGCATTAAAAGCATAGACGCAGTGATAGCAACGGCCACATTCAGGTTGACGAATTAGGGAAGGATCCAAGACGATCCGAGGTACAATCACAACATACTTAAAAATAATGTTTGCAACATATGTTGTTAAGACAATGAGGACCTACTTAATAGTTGTGATAACGAAAACATTGCAAAGGTGGTTAGAAAATGCTGATGCCCCAACTGAGGCAATAGTTTCACTCACTAATGAACACATCCCATTTACATCTCCCATTTGGACCACCCTCTTGCATAAAAGAGGGAAATGTCTGTAAAGATCAAAAATAGAGTTCGTTCTATCACCCTACAATAACACTGCATACACATACAATTCATTTACAATGCATAATACAGAAGGATGCATTTTCTTCCGATCGGCGGAATGAGCAGCGCTGAGAGTGGTTTTTAAATTATCGATGACATTCTCAGCAATAAGACTACAGATGTATATGAGTGAATACCCCGCGATGCAAAACGCGGCGGAACGATAAAATAATTCGTGTTCTAGTACCAGAAAAGGGTAGTTCAGTATGTAAATAATGGTTAAATCACATGAAACACAACACGTTTTATGCTTTTGCTCTGGGCACCACAGTCGTTGTAACCAACAGCGGAAATATATCTAGAAGATCAAATGTAACAGATCTTTTGTAGGTCAAAGATTGGCACGTAGCAGATTATTCATGTAATTTCGTTTGTTTATGATTTTGTATCATCTCAAAGGTACACAATTGAGACGGTAACTGAATCATATTTGCTGGCGATATACAATACGTTCATCTTTGTATCACGTCTCTACAATGATCACTAGTACTGGAAGACCGTACATTACAAATAATCAATAGAAACAAATGCTTAATCTCTGTATCGGAGACGGTTAATGTAATAATTCGCTATACATTCATATCATTGATTTTATCATCATTCACAACACGCGATTACGCTGTGTATCAGGGCTATTCATTTATAACTCATCTCCGTTCTGTGCCACAGCAGCGATATCGGAACGACCGTCTGAAGGGAACTGTATAGTGAATTACGGATATGGAAGTGCTATTTTTATTCGACAACCCAGGGTAAATAACATTTAGATGGTTGGTTTCATTAGTAGAGTGTGCGTGTTTAGGTCGTATAAACGAGTGATTGTCAATGAGATGAAGGCAGCAACTGGAGGCAGCTCGATACCCTGATTTGATAAAAAGCGATGTGCTTATGCAACAACGTTTTAAAAATCCGTGTCGGAAGACAACATGCGGTCTAGAATTGCACACAATATGCAATCATGCTTTCACGCTATTGCAATATATGTATTGGGTTCAAGATCATATAAACTATAACCCACTGCATGGAACATAGATTATTCATTGAAGTGGTTAAAATTGAAAATATATTAAAGCACACTCTACACACAAGGTGGTTGTCTATGTGGCGTACTCCGATATCTTGGTATTCATGGATTTGTGAAACGACTCATAGCATGTCTTTGTACCTCATTGAGTTTAATGCTTGCATAAACAATGTAATTATCTGCATGATATCTGCTAAGTGCTTCACAGATATGAATTCTAGATATGCATTATTTTTATTACGGCTACCTCTCTACATGCCAGGCGCTAAATGATTTGGCTAGTTAATGACTTCGAACATACTTGTGTGTCCATTGAGATCGACGCAATAATTAATAAACCGGGATTTATTTGTCCCCTTCGTTCACTTTGGTTCGAAGCTATGTCTGCCAATCTCTTTATTTGTGATGCGTACTGGGTGTTCCGATTGGTTGGTTTACTACCTTGAAATAGATATCTGTGTCGTGGAAAATTAATTCACTATCCCTTCCACAATTGCGAAAACATTTCTTGTGTGTCGTTTGAACTGTGACATTAATGCTGTTTATTAGGCAGATTTATAAGGTGTGTTTAATTGAATGCTATTCACGGCAAATTGCTAGCTGCTCCAATGCTCGATCCCACTGACAGCTCGCCTTGAGTTTATTACGTCCGTTTGGAAGCCTATCATTATTCTGCCTCAGTGCTCCTGCATTAATCTTATTAATTGAAAGGCGTTGATGTCATAAATCGGTAGACAAAAATAGTGATTTATAGCAATATCGGCTGGCATCGTGGATGCGCTTCTCGCAAAACAAATATAATCAATTCCCAAACCAATAATCATTCCATAGGCATTACAAACCAAGCTTAGATGTCAAATGAGATGAATAGGAAAGCTTCATCCAATATTCAATCGGTGTCTGTCATTCACTCCGTGTTAAACCCTGCAGCCAGCAAACGATTTGAACGTCGTTTTTCCTTCACAGTCAGACATTTGTGAAATTAATTCTATTTTCAGAGGTAACCAGTTACCTTAATAACTAAACATCGCAGCCGTTGCCATTCAGATATATTTTTCCCATTTCTTTGATATGATGTTTAGTGGCTGCATCTAACGACAGCAGTTTTGAGGCATAGATCACCGCTGCTTAGATAGCATCGACATCTTTTTGCACCTCATATTTGCTCTCACGAGATACAATGAACATACTGCACTTGCATTTAGGATGCGTCTAACGGAATGAAGCACTTTGATATCGGGGATAGAGAAGACGGGAACTACATATATGTGAATATAGCATCATTGCTATTTGCATAATAAACTATCCTTCATATATTTTAACTGGCTTATATAATGATAGCTATTCGAATGCTTTATTGTCAGAGCCATCGGGACGACCCATAATAGTTGTGAGAGCAGCAGCTCTCGAAAGAACGTACACTGTCAAAACAATATTATTCGATCGTACCATTTATGAAATTCGCATCTTGTCCACAGCTATTATGTGATGCCAATGCTGAGAGAATTATGTATCGGTGTTTTAGTTAAACTAATGCATAGATACTGCACATATGTCAAGCATGCAATTTTTACCTCAACCGACAATGTCCCAAACTCAATAGAAGGCGGCGGTTTCGCACCAATATCAATCCAATTGGTTTAATAAAGTTAACAATTTATGTGAAGTAACTGCTTGATACCAGGTTTTTGTTTCTAGCCTCATTTATCAAACTGCCCCAAAAAGCATGTAGTCGGCCAGACAATTACCTGTACAGCTTTGATAGCCTGGAAACTTTTTACGAACTTCACTAGTTGCTAACAACTCATCCTTTGTAGAAATTATTGTATTCAATTGGGGGTAATCGTATTGTACTTGATACGTCGACAAATGGATTTTCGTTAATTTTCCGAAACCAGGGATAACGTGTACTATAAGATGCCTTGCTATATATCCGGATGCATTCATCTTATGAAAGATATGTATTTAGCACGATCAGGTAAAAGTGCAGATGACTGGAAAAGAACCACAAATTGAATAAATTGTCTTACGTCAGTTACCAACTTATACTTAAATACACAGGTGTTTCACTTTTGCTTTATCATCGCAATGTCGTCTAAGTAGTCGCCTCGACGTGAGATAGCTACGGATTTTCGTGGAGTGTTGCCAATGTGAAATAAAAGCTGCAAGCCATATCTAGGTTTATGTACATACCTTTATGCAGCGCAATTCTTCAGTTCAGTTTTTTGAGACACCGTCTACATATCAAGTCCGCTTGCGTTCATTTACCTATCCGATGAACGAGGACTAAACAAACTGAAAAACATCTGCAGGAAGCTTTGTATGCGCGCAGCTGTTCTCATTAGTAATGATTTCATGTTTTAGAAAATATAACCAATGGATCAAAATGTACTATTATTAACGTTGAACGAAAGGCCGTACGGGAAAGTATTGTGCAACTGTAATGGTAATACAAAATAACCTGATCGTTTAAAATATTGCATCATTCAATTTCTCTAAATGTGAATTGATAACGAACTAATTACTTATAAGATTCTTTTTTAGAGAAGCAAAAAACAGTATTTATTATCTTCTAGGCATGCAACGTTAGAGTTTAATTTCACAATCAGCGGTTGAAATGTTTAATAGTCACCTATGTTTTTGTTTATTGTATCCCAAACTATAGGTGTGGTCTGTTTTTTGACACAATACAATGATACATAGGCATACGTTCACATCAAGTTTGTGGATTAAGAATTTGCGTAACAGCTCATTAGATTTCACCAGGTAGAGGAGAGCTGAATTTACTGTCACGGGTCATCGTGCGTTACTGTGCGCAGCCCAGCATACCTTGTAAGGAATGGATGGCTTATTGATAAGCAAAATCGGTAATTCCGTATTATTTGATTAAGTGTAACTTCCTCGCCACCTTTTACATTATGATGCCTATCATAACGGATATCATTAAATATAGGGACTATTGTGATGATTGCGTGTCAAGGTTAAATGCAATGTAAGCAGATATTTGTGGGTGCAGAGCAATAATATTTGTTGGCACTTTCGCTACATGTGTGCCGTACTGCATGATACAACAGTCGCAGCCCTGTGGTCTGATTATATGGTTACGGTTACGAAAAATGCCTGATGATACGTGGCATCATTTTCGTTTACTGTGCCACCTTATCATCGTGTAGCGACCAACCAGCGTAAGATACTTGTACTAACACAACCCTAGGCGTCGAAACGGTTCTTTGCCTTGCAAAAACTTTATATCGTGACATCAAACACATTTACAATTAACGGTGCTTACTATGCAGCCAAAACTTTCAAAATCACCTGATGCATTCTTAGCAGAAGCTACGACAGACTTTCTTATGCTTACAACTGATGGAGAGGCATGATAAGTGAATCTTAGCAGCATAATAAAACCTTTGCCTGTCAATAGAGTTACAGCTGCTGCTTACGCTTTTCGGTTATTGCACTACATAATATTGCATACATGATTATGGTAAGATAGGTAAAACACTTAGCAACGACGTGTCATTTGTAATTACTTGCTTGACATGCCTTCAAAGATTTCCATATGATACCATCTGCTCATAATTGCTCCGCAAATAGAGATCAAATTTTCCACATTTGAGGGTATTCATTCAGATAATTTGTAACTGTCTATTCTCTGATTTGGCAATGCAGTAACTTACTTAGTAGCTGAGTCTTATGTATATAATATCAAATGCGCAATCAAGCCTTTTTACTCTATTCTATGCCTGGCATAATGCAGACATTAGTTTGCTACAATTGTGATGGGAATAGTTTAGATATTGCCGCAAAAATGTACAAATTTGCTTTGAACATCAAAAGAACAGAATTATCTTAAATAGGTATCTTTTTTACCATATGTCCTTACATAAGCATACTTGATACACAAACCGGATGATGCTAAATTTTAGAAAAGGGAAAAGCGTTATAAAATGGGCTCTCCTAAAAGTATTCTTAGAAATATATGATACAATCATGGGTGATGGTATGCAAAATAAGCATCAAAAGGCTATCGAAGCGTATACGATTTTTCCGTATTTTGGCGATGAGTTTGCAGTTAATTATTTTCATGCCAGTAACAAACAAAAGTATTGGTTTTCCAACCGATAAACCAAATGCATCTATATGAGTTACACCACTGTCGTGTACATAGATTGGAATTTAATCGAAGTCGCTATCCAGAAACATGACCTGAAACAAACTAGCCTATGTTACAAGCCGAACACATCGATTTTACACGCTTCACTCATCTCATTGGTCGAGTGTTCTTGTCATGCTTCGGCGTTCTTGTCATGCTTCTATTATTTGGCACTGGTTGTTAGTCGAAGAATAGTCGCGGTAATTATATTGGTTGTTAATAGTAAATTATCTCAGTGACGTAACTATGTAAACACATGAAAGCCGAGAAGAACCACACATATATTTGGGCTAGCTTATCGATATGCTGTGCAGCTTTGGACAGAATTGAACGATTACGAGAGCTATAATGAGAGTGTTTTCGTCAAGTTTGTTGAAACTGCACTTGAAGCTGTATTGCTTTGGTTCGGACTTGTGGGCGTTATTGATCGATCAGAAAAAATATGACATTTTGCCTCTTGCACTACCAAGCGACGTGCACTTCTGGCTTATGTTTCAAACAAATAGTTTTATTTAAACATGCAATATTATTACTGAAATCGCAATATTTTGTTACTTAGACAATGAGGAATTTTACTTTCAATGCATGATCAGAAATAATATATTATAGGCATGATGTCACGGTTGACAAAGTTGTTTAATGAGGTATTAGTCCCTTGTATTAAAGCTGTGAGAATGCTAGATAACTTTGTTTTTAGGCCTATGTAACTGGATATAGTAACACCTATTGATCATTCCGTACGCGTTATGACAGAGCATAGTCTGGTGATGGAGATTTTCGTACGCTGCAGTTTATTTTAGCATTGCTTTCCATTTTACAGATAATCAGATTACCATGATACGCCAGTAAGATTCATTGCCTAGAATAACGCAGCGAACAATACTCTGTGTTTGACAAATTTACCAAACCATTAACAGTCAACAACAATAAGACTAGACAAATCATCATTAATTATACTTGGATTGGAAGTGATTTTTCCATTCGATCGTATTTTGGGACGGATATGGCATGGATGGTAATTATATTATATCGTTTTCTTAGTTGTTTGCTTGATGTTTGGTGTTTTGCTGGTTATGCTATTCATCTTATTCAATATTGGTTGAATGCATAGTTGACCTATTCAGTGAGCTACCAGTGAGCCACTAAGTTTGCTGCATATTTGTCAAAATATCCGTTAGTATGATGTCCTTATTAATTAGTACGCACAACATTCTATCCAGCTAAGTTGTAAACACGTAATCCAACAGTATCATATACCCTAAATATTGAAAGTGTCACAGGTATGTCTTGCCAGTTTTTAGATACTTTATGCATATCCAATGAAACCAAAGCTACTGATTGGCTGATATTTGTGCAGGCTAATGTCGGTCTACATCACTCAGCTGGATGCATCCAAGAACAACTCATATCAGACCACGTAATTGACGCAAAAAGTCATCAGTTGTATCAAGAAAACAAAATAACAGTTGTATCAAGCAAACAAAATAACTGTTGTATCAAGCACACAAGATCACAGTTGTATCAAGCAAACAAAATCACAGTTGTATCAAGCAAACAAGATCACAGTTGTGTCAAGCAAATAGGATCACAGTTGTATCAAGCAAACAAAATCACAATTGCATAAAGCAAACAAGATCCCAGTTGTATCAAGCAAACAAGATCACAGTTCTATCAAGCAAACAAAGTGGAACAATCCACTAAACATTTGTCCATCATATTATATCGCAGCTCCCGTGAGATGGTTGAAGATTCATCCAACGAAATTCCCTATCGTCAACGACACTCAACGCGATAAGGCCATTGATCAATCCAAGCAATCAAAGGGCAACCCGTCTCCATCCGGGCTAGGGGAGAATGTAAGATGATTAACGTTGCCCGGGCGACTGAACATTCTGCCTTCACTGGTACTAGCAAACATGTACACTACAGCTGTACGCACAAATGAAATCCAACATGCTAACAACATCCAAGCAACAGGCGTCTCTCAAAACGCTGACTCTGCCATCCAAATTAAGACTGCAGAGGACTATTTGAAAACGCTCATAAACCAAACAAGATGGCCCAAGCATGTCTTTTACAGCATTACCAAAGTCAACGGCATCATTTGGCAACAGGTCAGTCTATCAGATAGTCAATTTATGTGTCCTTTGGACCCAAGCTTAACTTCTGCTGACTGGCTGATATTACCAAAGACAATGGCATCGCTTAACCCGACCAATAAGATGCAGATTACCGCATAAATGACCACATCATCTCCCAGGCTCTGGGAGCTTACTGTGATTACGGTCACATATATTTCTGCGCAATAGGTTAAATGCATAACCAAGGTTGTCAGTTGTCGGATTACCACCAACAACATTTATATCTTAGCCTTTATCAAGTATTACCCTTCAAATGAACCGCTGCGACGAGTTACCAAGCAACGATGTTTAATGGGTTGATAGGGTTGGTATAAAGCTAATCATAAGTTCTGAAATAAATGGCTTATACACAGGGTAGGTAACTACAATTAATAAACGGGTGAAATACATCATCATTGAAAGTGCACGCTATTGATGTCTAAATCTACAGCAGATTCATAATTGCAAATGCAGACCGACCATGTATTTACAAGCATCTGAAATGCATTGGTCGCAAACATCAAACCGGTAATACACACATGGTTTATCCACAGCATATAATCAATGGCAAAAACGCTATTAATCTGCATCAAAGCTGATTAATATAAACATTTGCAAGACTTTCATGTTATTTATCTTATCATCATAAGCCAAGTTACACGCGATCGCGTTCTGCTTCAAGGCAATTCATTTATAACCGTCTGCTGGCTCTGAATAGTGAATCACGAATATTCATGTTTTCATATGACAACCCAGGGTGCAAAGCATTCAGACGGTTGGTCTCATTAGCCGAGTGAGCGTGTTTAGGTCTTGTTAACGAGTGATTGAACAGTGAGATAAAAGCAGCAACTGGAGACAGCTCGATACTCTGATTTGATAAAACGCTTGATAAACGATTTAGAAATCGAAAGACAAGATCCTGCCAAGAATTACACGCACGATGCATTATGGTTTCATGCTTCTTCGCACTTCCATATATTTGACATTCGTGAGAAGACTTACAGCATTTCTTTGTACCTACATTTAGCTAAATGTATGCAATAACCTTGATACGCATGATATCTGAAAATCGCTACACATATATAAATTATAAAGCTGCTTTGCTTTGATGACGGCGGATTCTACAAATACCATGCTCTACGTGATTTAGGTAATTAATGACTACGACCATCATGGATGTGAGAAACGCAATAATCAATAATCATGAAAGGTAGTGATTCGTTCCCGTTCATATATATTAGTGGCTTATGATCGTGCATAAACCTAATTAGGGTGTGCTATCAAACCATTCAATGATTCTCATGGTGTGGCCATATAGAGGCATCGTTGGCTGATTAGTTTCTTGGTCGCCGGCGTGTTTGGCCTTTTTATATAAAGGATGAATGTGTTACGTGTGAAATCGTTGCGTATGATCGCCAATTGTTAATACGCTGTACAGAAAAGTATGATAATCTGGATGATATCGCGTTATTAAGCTGTTTCAGCATTGCTATGGATATTACACAAATAGTTTGATTCAGTCAGCAAACAAGCTAGTGATCGAATATTGCAGCCAACAGATATGTCAAAGTTTGCGGTGATGCATTGGATATTTGTATTTCATCTTCACGTACCTGTCCATTAAAATCGGCACGGTGATTTGCTTTAATGGTCAGTCGAGCTTCACAAAGTCAAACACGTAACTGTTTGTTGCAGTAATCGGGTACATTGGATACATGCTATTTAATGAGTTTATGTCGTTGCACAATTGGCTTAATGATGATAAATGTTTATAATTCTGGCTTCACTACATTTGGATGATTACGACTGATTGTTCGATACGACGGATAGCAATGCAATATACAATTGGAGTTTATTTGGAACGAAGAATATGATTGTTTGTCATTTAATAATGATCCATATTTGTTGAGGTACCTATACCCTTGCATTATTGAGGTGTGTCAGAACTCGACCAGATGGAATGTACAAATGTCCAATGTAACGAATGGGTTACAGAGCCAGCATTAATCGTCTAAATGCCTAACCATTGTTCCAAGATCAATAAAATAGTAGATTAATATGGAGGCAATCATTTACCTTGCTGTACACATGTTTGGAAAAGCTGAACCGATTAAATATGTTTGATACGCCATTGGAATTGACATTTATTTCACCAGAAATACAAATTCTATATGAACCGGCAATATATCACCCACACAGTTTGTGACAATTAGTTAAAGTGCATACGTTCCTATTATCGTGTTCATATATAACAATCAATTTATTAAATGCAAAGCTTCAGAATATAAGTTATAACACGAATACGGTAAACACTAAAGGTTGTTCAACATATATACACACGCACACACACATACACACACACACATCTATATATATATATATATATATATATATATATATATATATATATATATATATACATATATATATATAAATATATATGAATTTATATATATATATTTATATATATATATATATATATATATATATTTACATATATATATTTTCATATATATATATATAATTGCCTCTGCTGACGTGGTTGGACCTTAATTATCGGATACGCAATCAGAGATGAGTTCGATAATTCGATATACTTGCGAGAACATGAATGGATCGTAAAAAGAACAATATTTGCGTTGATGAGCCGACGCCATGTTTTTGTGAATCCATCGCACTAATGCACGGTAGCTGTCATAATTACAGAGTTTCCTGTCGTTGTTAATACAACAGACGTAATTTGTTTCAGTCATATCAGACTCATCGGGATTATTTTCTGAACTGCATCGAGTATTGTTAATTTCTGGTTTGTGCCGCAGTCGTGATGATTGAACAGCCACATGACGGGCTCAGAATAGTTATTCACTGTGACGCACGTTTCCAGTGACATCACAGGAAAATGCATACGGTGAGATGGTCGTATTTGCGGGTGATGATGTGTGTGTGTATGTGTGTGTGCGTGTGTATATATGTTGAACAACCTTTAGTGTTTACCGTATTCGTGTTATAACTTATATTCTGAAGCTTTGCATTTAATAAATTGATTGTTATATATGAACACGATAATAGGAACGTATGCACTTTAACTAATTGTCACAAACTGTGTGGGTGATATATTGCCGGTTCATATAGAATTTGTATTTCTGGTGAAATAAATGTCAATTCCAATGGCGTATCAAACATATTTAATCGGTTCAGCTTTTCCAAACATGTGTACAGCAAGGTAAATGATTGCCTCCATATTAATCTACTATTTTATTGATCTTGGAACAATGGTTAGGCATTTAGACGATTAATGCTGGCTCTGTAACCCATTCGTTACATTGGACATTTGTACATTCCATCTGGTCGAGTTCTGACACACCTCAATAATGCAAGGGTATAGGTACCTCAACAAATATGGATCATTATTAAATGACAAACAATCATATTCTTCGTTCCAAATAAACTCCAATCGTATATTGCATTGCTATCCGTCGTATCGAACAATCAGTCGTAATCATCCAAATGTAGTGAAGCCAGAATTATAAACATTTATCATCATTAAGCCAATTGTGCAACGACATAAACTCATTAAATAGCATGTATCCAATGTACCCGATTACTGCAACAAACAGTTACGTGTTTGACTTTGTGAAGCTCGACTGACCATTAAAGCAAATCACCGTGCCGATTTTAATGGACAGGTACGTGAAGATGAAATACAAATATCCAATGCATCACCGCAAACTTTGACATATCTGTTGGCTGCAATATTCGATCACTAGCTTGTTTGCTGACTGAATCAAACTATTTGTGTAATATCCATAGCAATGCTGAAACAGCTTAATAACGCGATATCATCCAGATTATCATACTTTTCTGTACAGCGTATTAACAATTGCGATCATACGCAACGATTTCACACGTAACACATTCATCCTTTATATAAAAAAGCCAAACACGCCGGCGACCAAGAAACTAATCAGCCAACGATGCCTCTATATGGCCACACCATGAGAATCATTGAATGGTTTGATAGCACACCCTAATTAGGTTTATGCACGATCATAAGCCACTAATATATATGAACGGGAACGAATCACTACCTTTCATGATTATTGATTATTGCGTTTCTCACATCCATGATGGTCGTAGTCATTAATTACCTAAATCACGTAGAGCATGGTATTTGTAGAATCCGCCGTCATCAAAGCAAAGCAGCTTTATAATTTATATATGTGTAGCGATTTTCAGATATCATGCGTATCAAGGTTATTGCATACATTTAGCTAAATGTAGGTACAAAGAAATGCTGTAAGTCTTCTCACGAATGTCAAATATATGGAAGTGCGAAGAAGCATGAAACCATAATGCATCGTGCGTGTAATTCTTGGCAGGATCTTGTCTTTCGATTTCTAAATCGTTTATCAAGCGTTTTATCAAATCAGAGTATCGAGCTGTCTCCAGTTGCTGCTTTTATCTCACTGTTCAATCACTCGTTAACAAGACCTAAACACGCTCACTCGGCTAATGAGACCAACCGTCTGAATGCTTTGCACCCTGGGTTGTCATATGAAAACATGAATATTCGTGATTCACTATTCAGAGCCAGCAGACGGTTATAAATGAATTGCCTTGAAGCAGAACGCGATCGCGTGTAACTTGGCTTATGATGATAAGATAAATAACATGAAAGTCTTGCAAATGTTTATATTAATCAGCTTTGATGCAGATTAATAGCGTTTTTGCCATTGATTATATGCTGTGGATAAACCATGTGTGTATTACCGGTTTGATGTTTGCGACCAATGCATTTCAGATGCTTGTAAATACATGGTCGGTCTGCATTTGCAATTATGAATCTGCTGTAGATTTAGACATCAATAGCGTGCACTTTCAATGATGATGTATTTCACCCGTTTATTAATTGTAGTTACCTACCCTGTGTATAAGCCATTTATTTCAGAACTTATGATTAGCTTTATACCAACCCTATCAACCCATTAAACATCGTTGCTTGGTAACTCGTCGCAGCGGTTCATTTGAAGGGTAATACTTGATAAAGGCTAAGATATAAATGTTGTTGGTGGTAATCCGACAACTGACAACCTTGGTTATGCATTTAACCTATTGCGCAGAAATATATGTGACTGTAATCACAGTAAGCTCCCAGAGCCTGGGAGATGATGTGGTCATTTATGCGGTAATCTGCATCTTATTGGTCGGGTTAAGCGATGCCATTGTCTTTGGTAATATCAGCCAGTCAGCAGAAGTTAAGCTTGGGTCCAAAGGACACATAAATTGACTATCTGATAGACTGACCTGTTGCCAAATGATGCCGTTGACTTTGGTAATGCTGTAAAAGACATGCTTGGGCCATCTTGTTTGGTTTATGAGCGTTTCAAATAGTCCTCTGCAGTCTTAATTTGGATGGCAGAGTCAGCGTTTTGAGAGACGCCTGTTGCTTGGATGTTGTTAGCATGTTGGATTTCATTTGTGCGTACAGCTGTAGTGTACATGTTTGCTAGTACCAGTGAAGGCAGAATGTTCAGTCGCCCGGGCAACGTTAATCATCTTACATTCTCCCCTAGCCCGGATGGAGACGGGTTGCCCTTTGATTGCTTGGATTGATCAATGGCCTTATCGCGTTGAGTGTCGTTGACGATAGGGAATTTCGTTGGATGAATCTTCAACCATCTCACGGGAGCTGCGATATAATATGATGGACAAATGTTTAGTGGATTGTTCCACTTTGTTTGCTTGATAGAACTGTGATCTTGTTTGCTTGATACAACTGGGATCTTGTTTGCTTTATGCAATTGTGATTTTGTTTGCTTGATACAACTGTGATCCTATTTGCTTGACACAACTGTGATCTTGTTTGCTTGATACAACTGTGATTTTGTTTGCTTGATACAACTGTGATCTTGTGTGCTTGATACAACAGTTATTTTGTTTGCTTGATACAACTGTTATTTTGTTTTCTTGATACAACTGATGACTTTTTGCGTCAATTACGTGGTCTGATATGAGTTGTTCTTGGATGCATCCAGCTGAGTGATGTAGACCGACATTAGCCTGCACAAATATCAGCCAATCAGTAGCTTTGGTTTCATTGGATATGCATAAAGTATCTAAAAACTGGCAAGACATACCTGTGACACTTTCAATATTTAGGGTATATGATACTGTTGGATTACGTGTTTACAACTTAGCTGGATAGAATGTTGTGCGTACTAATTAATAAGGACATCATACTAACGGATATTTTGACAAATATGCAGCAAACTTAGTGGCTCACTGGTAGCTCACTGAATAGGTCAACTATGCATTCAACCAATATTGAATAAGATGAATAGCATAACCAGCAAAACACCAAACATCAAGCAAACAACTAAGAAAACGATATAATATAATTACCATCCATGCCATATCCGTCCCAAAATACGATCGAATGGAAAAATCACTTCCAATCCAAGTATAATTAATGATGATTTGTCTAGTCTTATTGTTGTTGACTGTTAATGGTTTGGTAAATTTGTCAAACACAGAGTATTGTTCGCTGCGTTATTCTAGGCAATGAATCTTACTGGCGTATCATGGTAATCTGATTATCTGTAAAATGGAAAGCAATGCTAAAATAAACTGCAGCGTACGAAAATCTCCATCACCAGACTATGCTCTGTCATAACGCGTACGGAATGATCAATAGGTGTTACTATATCCAGTTACATAGGCCTAAAAACAAAGTTATCTAGCATTCTCACAGCTTTAATACAAGGGGGACTAATACCTCATTAAACAACTTTGTCAACCGTGACATCATGCCTATAATATATTATTTCTGATCATGCATTGAAAGTAAAATTCCTCATTGTCTAAGTAACAAAATATTGCGATTTCAGTAATAATATTGCATGTTTAAATAAAACTATTTGTTTGAAACATAAGCCAGAAGTGCACGTCGCTTGGTAGTGCAAGAGGCAAAATGTCGTATTTTTTCTGATCGATCAATAACGCCCACAAGTCCGAACCAAAGCGATACAGCTTCAAGTGCAGTTTCAACAAACTTGACGAAAACACTATCATTATAGCTCTCGTAATCGTTCAATTCTGTCCAAAGCTGCACAGCATATCGATAAGCTAGCCCAAATATATGTGTGGTTCTTCTCGGCTTTCATGTGTTTACATAGTTACGTCACTGAGATAATTTACTATTAACAACCAATATAATTACCGCGACTATTCTTCGACTAACAACCAGTGCCAAATAATAGAAGCATGACAAGAACGCCGAAGCATGACAAGAACACTCGACCAATGAGATGAGTGAAGCGTGTAAAATCGATGTGTTCGGCTTGTAACATAGGCTAGTTTGTTTCAGGTCATTTTTCTGGATAGCGACTTCGATTAAATTCCAATCTATGTACACGAAAGTGGTGTAACTCATATAGATGCATTTGGTTTATCGGTTGGAAAACCAATACTTTTGTTTGTTACTGGCATGAAAATAATTAACTGCAAACTCATCGCCAAAATACGGAAAAATCGTATACGCTTCGATAGCCTTTTGATGCTTATTTTGCATACCATCACCCATGATTGTATCATATATTTCTAAGAATACTTTTAGGAGAGCCCATTTTATAACGCTTTTCCCTTTTCTAAAATTTAGCATCATCCGGTTTGTGTATCAAGTATGCTTATGTAAGGACATATGGTAAAAAAGATACCTATTTAAGATAATTCTGTTCTTTTGATGTTCAAAGCAAATTTGTACATTTTTGCGGCAATATCTAAACTATTCCCATCACAATTGTAGCAAACTAATGTCTGCATTATGCCAGGCATAGAATAGAGTAAAAAGGCTTGATTGTGCATTTGATATTATATACATAAGACTCAGCTACTAAGTAAGTTACTGCATTGCCAAATCAGAGAATAGACAGTTACAAATTATCTGAATGAATACCCTCAAATGTGGAAAATTTGATCTCTATTTGCGGAGCAATTATGAGCAGATGGTATCATATGGAAATCTTTGAAGGCATGTCAAGCAAGTAATTACAAATGACACGTCGTTGCTAAGTGTTTTACCTATCTTACCATAATCATGTATGCAATATTATGTAGTGCAATAACCGAAAAGCGTAAGCAGCAGCTGTAACTCTATTGACAGGCAAAGGTTTTATTATGCTGCTAAGATTCACTTATCATGCCTCTCCATCAGTTGTAAGCATAAGAAAGTCTGTCGTAGCTTCTGCTAAGAATGCATCAGGTGATTTTGAAAGTTTTGGCTGCATAGTAAGCACCGTTAATTGTAAATGTGTTTGATGTCACGATATAAAGTTTTTGCAAGGCAAAGAACCGTTTCGACGCCTAGGGTTGTGTTAGTACAAGTATCTTACGCTGGTTGGTCGCTACACGATGATAAGGTGGCACAGTAAACGAAAATGATGCCACGTATCATCAGGCATTTTTCGTAACCGTAACCATATAATCAGACCACAGGGCTGCGACTGTTGTATCATGCAGTACGGCACACATGTAGCGAAAGTGCCAACAAATATTATTGCTCTGCACCCACAAATATCTGCTTACATTGCATTTAACCTTGACACGCAATCATCACAATAGTCCCTATATTTAATGATATCCGTTATGATAGGCATCATAATGTAAAAGGTGGCGAGGAAGTTACACTTAATCAAATAATACGGAATTACCGATTTTGCTTATCAATAAGCCATCCATTCCTTACAAGGTATGCTGGGCTGCGCACAGTAACGCACGATGACCCGTGACAGTAAATTCAGCTCTCCTCTACCTGGTGAAATCTAATGAGCTGTTACGCAAATTCTTAATCCACAAACTTGATGTGAACGTATGCCTATGTATCATTGTATTGTGTCAAAAAACAGACCACACCTATAGTTTGGGATACAATAAACAAAAACATAGGTGACTATTAAACATTTCAACCGCTGATTGTGAAATTAAACTCTAACGTTGCATGCCTAGAAGATAATAAATACTGTTTTTGCTTCTCTAAAAAAGAATCTTATAAGTAATTAGTTCGTTATCAATTCACATTTAGAGAAATTGAATGATGCAATATTTTAAACGATCAGGTTATTATGTATTACCATTACAGTTGCACAATACTTTCCCGTACGGCCTTTCGTTCAACGTTAATAATAGTACATTTTGATCCATTGGTTATATTTTCTAAAACATGAAATCATTACTAATGAGAACAGCTGCGCGCATACAAAGCTTCCTGCAGATGTTTTTCAGTTTGTTTAGTCCTCGTTCATCGGATAGGTAAATGAACGCAAACGGACTTGATATGTAGACGGTGTCTCAAAAAACTGAACTGAAGAATTGCGCTGCATAAAGGTATGTACATAAACCTAGATATGGCTTGCAGCTTTTATTTCACATTGGCAACACTCCACGAAAATCCGTAGCTATCTCACGTCGAGGCGACTACTTAGACGACATTGCGATGATAAAGCAAAAGTGAAACACCTGTGTATTTAAGTATAAGTTGGTACTGACTGACGTAAGACAATTTATTCAATTTGTGGTTCTTTTCCAGTCATCTGCACTTTTACCTGATCGTGCTAAATACATATCTTTCATAAGATGAATGCATCCGGATATATAGCAAGGCATCTTATAGTACACGTTATCCCTGGTTTCGGAAAATTAACGAAAATCCATTTGTCGACGTATCAAGTACAATACGATTACCCCCAATTGAATACAATAATTTCTACAAAGGATGAGTTGTTAGCAACTAGTGAAGTTCGTAAAAAGTTTCCAGGCTATCAAAGCTGTACAGGTAATTGTCTGGCCGACTACATGCTTTTTGGGGCAGTTTGATAAATGAGGCTAGAAACAAAAACCTGGTATCAAGCAGTTACTTCACATAAATTGTTAACTTTATTAAACCAATTGGATTGATATTGGTGCGAAACCGCCGCCTTCTATTGAGTTTGGGACATTGTCGGTTGAGGTAAAAATTGCATGCTTGACATATGTGCAGTATCTATGCATTAGTTTAACTAAAACACCGATACATAATTCTCTCAGCATTGGCATCACATAATAGCTGTGGACAAGATGCGAATTTCATAAATGGTACGATCGAATAATATTGTTTTGACAGTGTACGTTCTTTCGAGAGCTGCTGCTCTCACAACTATTATGGGTCGTCCCGATGGCTCTGACAATAAAGCATTCGAATAGCTATCATTATATAAGCCAGTTAAAATATATGAAGGATAGTTTATTATGCAAATAGCAATGATGCTATATTCACATATATGTAGTTCCCGTCTTCTCTATCCCCGATATCAAAGTGCTTCATTCCGTTAGACGCATCCTAAATGCAAGTGCAGTATGTTCATTGTATCTCGTGAGAGCAAATATGAGGTGCAAAAAGATGTCGATGCTATCTAAGCAGCGGTGATCTATGCCTCAAACTGCTGTCGTTAGATGCAGCCACTAAACATCATATCAAAGAAATGGGAAAAATATATCTGAATGGCAACGGCTGCGATGTTTAGTTATTAAGGTAACTGGTTACCTCTGAAAATAGAATTAATTTCACAAATGTCTGACTGTGAAGGAAAAACGACGTTCAAATCGTTTGCTGGCTGCAGGGTTTAACACGGAGTGAATGACAGACACCGATTGAATATTGGATGAAGCTTTCCTATTCATCTCATTTGACATCTAAGCTTGGTTTGTAATGCCTATGGAATGATTATTGGTTTGGGAATTGATTATATTTGTTTTGCGAGAAGCGCATCCACGATGCCAGCCGATATTGCTATAAATCACTATTTTTGTCTACCGATTTATGACATCAACGCCTTTCAATTAATAAGATTAATGCAGGAGCACTGAGGCAGAATAATGATAGGCTTCCAAAACGGACGTAATAAACTCAAGGCGAGCTGTCAGTGGGATCGAGCATTGGAGCAGCTAGCAATTTGCCGTGAATAGCATTCAATTAAACACACCTTATAAATCTGCCTAATAAACAGCATTGATGTCACAGTTCAAACGACACACAAGAAATGTTTTCGCAATTGTGGAAGGGATAGTGAATTAATTTTCCACGACACAAATATCTATTTCAAGGTAGTAAACCAACCAATCGGAACACCCAGTACGCATCACAAATAAAGAGATTGGCAGACATAGCTTCGAACCAAAGTGAACGAAGGGGACAAATAAATCCCGGTTTATTAATTATTGCGTCGATCTCAATGGACACACAAGTATGTTCGAAGTCATTAACTAGCCAAATCATTTAGCGCCTGGCATGTAGAGAGGTAGCCGTAATAAAAATAATGCATATCTAGAATTCATATCTGTTAAGCACTTAGCAGATATCATGCAGATAATTACATTGTTTATGCAAGAATTAAACTCAATAAGGTACAAAGACATGCTATGAGCCGTTTCATAAATGCATGAATACAAAGATATCGGAGTAGGCCACATAGACAACCACCTTGTGTGTAGAGTGTGCTTTAATATATTTTCAATTTTAACCACTTCAATGAATAATCTATGTTCCATGCAGTAGGTTATAGTTTATATGATCTTGAACACAATGCATATATCGCAATAGCTTGAAAGCATGATTGCATATTGTGTGCAATTCTAGACCGCATGTTGTCTTCCGACACGGATTTTTTAAAACGTTGTTGCATAAGCACATCGCTTTGATGACCACGCGTTTTATCAAATCAGGGTATCGAGCTGCCTCCAGTTGCTGCCTTCATTTCATTGACAATCACTCGTTTATACGACCTAAACACGCACACTCTACAAATGAAACCAACCATCTGAATGTTATTTACCCTGGGTTGTCGAATAAAAATAGCACTTCCATATCCGTAATTCACTATTCAGTTCCCTTCAGACGGTCGTTCTGATATCGCTGCTGTGGCACAGAACGGAGATGAGTTATAGATGAATAGCCCTGATACACAGCGTAATCGCGTGTAGTGAATGATGACAAAATCAATGATATGAATGCATAGCAAATTATTACATTAACCGTCTCCGATATAGAGCTTAAGCATTTTGTTCTATTGGTGACCACGTAAGTATTCCCAGTCTAGTCTTCGTTGCATGTTGTTTGAGTCTGTCTAGCATTTCTTGTAATGTATGGTAGCGCGTTAAGTCTTCCAGTACAAGTGATCATTGCAGAGACATGATACACCATAGATGATACATAGATGAACGACTTATATATCGCCTACAAATATAATTCAGTTACGGTCTCAATGATGTACATTTGGGACGGTGCAAATTCGTAAACAGACGAAATTACATGAATAACCTGCTTTGTGCCATCCTCTGACCTACTATTACATGTGATGTTGATATATTTCCGCTGTTGGTTACAAGTACTGTGACGCCTAGGGCAAAAGCATATAACTTGTGTTGTATCACGCAGTACGCCACAAATGTTAGTGTCGACAAATATTATCGCGCTGCACCCGCAAATATCTGCTTACATTTCGTGTAACCTCGACATGCAATCACTACAAACGGTTGAATGCAACTATCAATTCTGCCGTTATCAATTCACCATGGGCTGTTTGCTATGTAAATTAACAGGCAAACGGACATATATTGCATCGCATTGGGTTCATTTGCTATGCCGTTGATATGAATCTAATTATGTTGTCTGATATATCTGCTGCTTTTACGGCCAATACCAAAAAAAATCAAGGATATGTTGAACACCGCCATTGCAATTCCTGCATTATTACTAGTAGTTCTTGGCATATTCCTGGATTCTTATTTTGCCATTTACATTGATCTACAAATATTGATGTGTTTATCCTGACTAAAACAATCTTTTGAGCCAGCAGAATTGCACAGGCAAGCTGCGAGAAAGTTTATGCCTCAAGATCAGGCCAGTACATGTCACGTATTGGATTTTATGCAACTGTTCTGGCACCATTTTAGCTGCTTTATACTTACATTACAATCTGAATCAACAGTCACAAAATTCAATGATGTTTTGTGGACAAATTACTGAGCGCTCCATTTGCCCTAGTTTCTTCGAAAGCGTTATCATCATCATGCAGCTACACAGAACAGTGGCTATTGTTCAGTGATAACCATCAACGACGCCTATATGTGTACATTTGTCCGATTGAGTGTTTCATTAACCAATCGTGAGCATAGTTAGAAAAATCTCTTCATACATGACAAATATATCCATAACTGACACAACAATACCATCACTCAGACTTAAGGCCATCTAACATTATATGCACCTTATTACATCGCGTACATGTGATCATAATTGATAATATTTACGTAGCATATAATAAATTACCAGCATTGTATGAACATTATATATATATATGTGTATGTATATATATATATATATATACATATATATATATATATATATATATATATATATATATATATATATATATATATATATATATATATATATATATATATATATATATATATATATATATATATATATATATGAAGGGGATCTTTGACATCAACGTTTAGTGAAAGCTGTTACTAAGGGATCCTTGCAATAGCTAGCAGTAGGTAACAAACGCCTAGTCGAACTTCGTGAATGTTGAATTGCTATATTACTGATTGAAGTACCATGTCACATGAGCATGCACTGCATCAAACGTGTAACAAGGTCGATTGCTACTGCTCGAGATTTATTGCGGATGTCGTATAACTAGGAATATTTGCGGCTACAGGTTTATTTTGGACCATAATATAATGTCCTCTTCTCAATTTACATTTTTACGGGGTTGATGGCGACACTAAAAATATAATGCATTTAACATTAGTATAAGGATATATGTTAGTAACAATAGATATTTTGGCTTGATGCCAATGCTACAGAAGTTGATATAACCCTGGGTAAATCATGTTATAATTGCCCGACTGACCGTTTGTTTGATAGCAAGGTCCCTAATGTTATAACGACAAATAGTACATATCATATGCATTTTGTGACTGCAAATTGCACTAAAGAAGGCTAGATATACAATAGATAAACGCAATTCATAACGTGCCACGAAGTATCTTGCAATTGATACCAGTCAACAGTATATTTCACCAGCTAGGTGATATACAGGCTGCACCGATCATTAATATTCAAAAATTCATTTTGGCATAGCAAAACCAAACGTTCATCTCGAGTTATTACCAAAGATCAGCGCAATTTTTAGATAAGTTGACAGTTTTCTATTTTTTCAAAGATTTACACACATAATTATTTACTGCACTGCAGTATTTCCTGCTACTTTCATCGCGTAATTAATCAATTGTTAATGCCATCTAAGCATGCAATCATTACTAATGAAAACAGCTGCGCATCTTCCTGTATATGTTTTACAGTGTGTTTAGTCGTCATTCATCCAATGAGCCGTCCATATGGTCCGTCAATGAACGCGGAGGATTCATCTTACACTAAACACGAGAACTGCTTTAAACCAAACCCATAACATTGAAAATGAGAACTGCTCTGCATAAACACAGGTGAAACTAAAAGCTTTAATTTCACCTTGGCAACAATCCATGAAAGTCCCGTGCTACCTCACGTCGAGGCGATTACTTGGCCAGCATTGCGATGATAAAGTAAAGATGAAACATTCTTAATGCAACCTGAGTATTGATGAATAATTTGGTGCCAAGTGATGTTAGTTGTGACAAAAGCCATGCAATATGTTTTCTCTGCCAAATATACTGCATGTCAAACAATATCGTACGCTGCAATGTCACATGCCACACCAGCTCCGTCCCCTTAAGCATCTGAATTTGGACACATCAGTTCAGAACCGTATTGCTTCTCTATTAAATGCACGGGCAAATGATGAATGAATGCTTAACACTGTTCAATTTTCATCGGTTTGGAATAATTTCGTGGGTGCATTGTATTATAGGTCTTTTGATCCAAGGGAGGACCAAATGCGTATAGACTGAGATCGATAAAAAACACCACTATTGTTTCGTATCCAGCATATGCATCTTCTACCTACAATCAATTATGTGATAATTACTCAACCTGGTGGTGAATAGCCCCTTTCGCATATATCAACAATTGTAATTGCTGAATAGATGCTGATAAACTCATGATAAATGTGTCAAAGCTATCTAAATATAGACGTGATACATTTGATAAGCCGATGGAATGCGAGTCTGTAATAGGTCATTCCGAAGTTATCGGCTTTTTAAATGTGCGCAAAGAATCGTTATTTCAAGAAAAATGACTGAGGCAATTTGTTAATGTAATTGAATGAAATATTTACAATAACTACAGTCGTATCTCTGCAGCCGTATCAACCTTCCTTATTGTTACAACATGGACAATTTGTAACATTAGGCTTCAAGGCACAATGGACGTTCACTCATTTGAAAGCTTGTACCGTACATTTTTGCGTTTCGTTAATAACATCATTGTACCGCAGCACTATAATACTGAAAATGACCTATGAATATTATGGTGGTTCCTCAAGGCACCTTTCATATTTCTGATTAACTCACTGACAACATACGCGTAAAGCTAATGTCTAGCAACTACACAAAACCACAGTGCGACAGTGCACTGACGACACTTGATTATCACACAGTGTATGCCTCAATTCTTATTATATGTGGTACAATCGGTAGTAGGGGTGACAGTCAGCTGTAAATCTTAATTTGACTCCCGTTTTAGATCAATGATCATTTCTTCTTATTGGCTCGGTAGGGTGAAAGGATTAGGGATTATATCATTAACAATCGAGTAAATTAAAGTTATTTTAGTCACCTTTATTGATCAAGAGTTAACTAGCTAGCAGTCAAATGTACTGGTTAGTATGTAGACAATTATAGCTGCATAACATATCCCAATGGTATTCACCGTGTACTTTGTTGGCTTTTTTTGCATAACACTTCTGATAGAATGACTCGAAGTCGCCATTAGCTAGAAAACTGCCAGGATTTGTGTATGTCGGCATATATAAAGATGTGTAGTTCACGCTGCCACAAAGTTGCTACACCCAGCATATTCTTTGTGGATGTGTTCAAACGTATTTACGTTGGACTTACTTGTGGAGAGAAACAACGTATAGCAATGCCTGACGACGCACGTTATTCCAAAAAATAAATAAACACAAAGACAATATTATCGTTTGGAGACTTAAATGAACTCTGCCTCTGTGTTTCATAAAGAGTTTACGCTGAAAAGGCGATAAATCGAATTGTCTAAAAGGCAAAAATAAAAACGGTTCGGTCAAATGTCAGGGCTATTTGTAATAAAATGATAAGCTTTGTTAGTTGCTGACCTGTAATTCATGTATATCCAAATAAGGGGGCGTTTGATGGCATATCGGCAAGGAAGCAACCGCCTTTCAAACTTTCAAACTTGCCGGTGCAAGCTAGACAAGCTACAAACAGGTTTGGATGAATTTCAAGAGGAACGGAGTAGTGCGTTGTCAATGAATGCTTGGTCTTCATTTTATGTCCACACCACGTGGTGGCATTTATTTCCTGCTCGGAAATAATACTTTGCATCAGGCATGCGATTTCGTTGACATCTATTTTCATACATGCCGTTTAGTTGACCTTGTGTGTGTTTTGCTTCGATAAACTAGATCTAGCATCCTCGCTCCGATACACAAGATGCACCAATTCATAAGCGCGCTTATTGTTCGACTGAAATACGAATTTTACATTGTATAAAGATGATTATGTTTAAGATACATATCACGTCAATTATACCGTCCTATTGACACTTGCCACTTCATTGTTTTCATCGGGCTGCATATCGAATATAATGTGAATGGGACGACCTGCCGTGTGAGATGTCAGACATGACCTGCAAAGGATGCCAAGCCATGTATTGCCATAATAATAACGCGTAATGACAAGTGTCCAGCAAACAGACTAGTCCGCATCATGATATTACATTAAACAATGTGCATTGAGGTCCATGCTATGTATGTGACATTGGTGGTAATATTTTAAACTAAAGTTAACAACACGGGGAAGGGCGATATGGTGGCTATTAAACCATCAATCAACTCTTGTCTTGTGTATTCCTCCTTCTCCAGCGTTCTTGCGAGCGTGCAGAAATGTACGTCGCACTCTCTCTAAGGTGTTGGGCACAAAACCTGGCCATGGAGAAATTATTGCCTCTGCCAACACCTATCATAGGCATAATCGCCCGCTTAGATGACGAAATCATCTTTATGATTTCATCATTTCATCGGGGTCAAAATGTGTGTACCGTAACCTCTGCTGGTCTGTGCAGCATCACTACCGTATGTGGCAACTTCGTGAACTGAGGCCCGATTCACTGCAAGCAATCGGTCGCTTGCGATATTTCACCTCTGCGCTATTTCAAAGTCGCATAGAGCCCATAAGTTAAAAACAACAGAATGTACCAAAGCGTCAAGTCAAGTTCAAATATTTGTGCTGTTATCACGGTTTGGCTGATGTAGTTTCTATCAAACCGAATATGATAATGTGTCACAGCCTATATTTTTCAGTTTGTGTGAGCCGTTGTCGCACGAGCTTCTTTAATGCACGAGCTTGCATTATGTTCGAGCTTGCATTACGTAACAAGGGGTTACAAGGTTCCAAGAGCATAACAGGAAGCTTAGAATCCTTTATAACTGCCATGCTATCTCATTCATCTCGTCAACACAAGTAAACAGGGGTTATTCAGACAATGCATCATTGTTTTTTTGGTTTTCGTTTTGCACCCCTCGATGCCATTCGCGGTATATTGAAATCATGCATTAGGATGGATCACGTATTAGAACTCAGTATGTATAACATCATTGTTGGGTTTGTTTTCTACAGCGCCATCATCATGTTTAAAGCCCATCATAGCTGCATCCGAGCTGCATTATGCAGTATCATCACGCTTATGTGCTTCTACCTACCAATGTGACCTTTTTGTTCACTGGCGAGTATGCAAGGAATACGAGACTGAAACAAATTAGATTGGTGATGTCTGTAAAGCCAGACCACGATATAAACAACGCTTATGGGAAAGCGTGAATGGCGAGTAAACTCTTTTAGACATCTGACTGAAAATAATTGGCTATTGAACAGCGCATTGATACACAAAAGCATATATGTTCACTCTGAAGATCTTTACAAACTGACATAAATGAAAGCTTATGTTGATGGTTTTACCTCACAGCTAATTCCAACGTACATTGCAAATCAACAAACATGGAACCTTTTCACTACATTCTATGCACTTTGAAAAACGGTGACGTTTTGCGTCAGGTGAAACAGTTCAATATTGCCTTATCATTTGATGATATATCGTACAAACAGATATCTGTCGTCATAATCAGATTATCATCAACGACACAATGAAATACGGTCAATATGGAAGCATATCAGTTCGTTTTATCTGCCGATGAAATATTTTCAGCAAAACTTCCTCAAGTAAACTGACAATGTGGGGTCAAACTGCATTCTGTTTTGCCACATCAGAGAGCTGTTGGAAACCCCATAGAATAAATTACTTGTAATAGGCTGCAAAATTATTTTGATTTGACAGCACGTGATGATTGCATGACCATTCGTCTATGTCATTATCTATACTTTGGGGTTATGTAATCGATTCAGCCCTTGTTCTGCACACTCATAGCACACTCAAAGCACGAGGTGATACAACGTGCATGTATACACATGTACACATAACATAACATATGTTGCTCGCGTCCTACTTGCATTTCTTTCAACGCCATACAGATATGAGCATTTGCGTAATTTAAAACGTATCATTTGTTAATACATGTTTCTGTATGTTTGTTTATCACGAAAGGGAAATATAAAATATAAAATTTTGCTGACAGTAACTAGTTAGTAGCAAATCGTTTCCGTTGGTTATATTTAACAATGACGTGATTACCACATTAGGACTACAGCAAACAAGTATATATTCTCAGAATGACAATTTTCCGGCAGTTTGCAATCTTACACATCTATTGAAAGATCTTCAATATCAATTCGTGGTATGGAGAAAGCATACATCAAACAGTCAAAAGTTTAACAGTATGTTACATAACATCGGACCTCGATTGCTTAATAACTGAATTTTTGCGATGCTTTACTCGTTACCACCTCACGTAGGTTCTGCAATGATGTGAAATCTATAGAATATACATTGGAATGGAGATATGCTCATTTGATTTTTATTTCAAATCCTTTAACGGACATTGTTATGTTTTGGTAGAAAACCTCAAATGTACAAGGTGCTAAGAGAGATTAACCCGATGCAAGCTGAATTTCTAGCACTTCATTGTTGCTTTTAGATGCACATATTTGCCTCTGGACAATGTCCTGGAAATTATTCATGGTGCGATCGTTTATGATTTGGGTTATGATATACATATGAATATAAGATATTTTTAATCGCAGACTATGAGAATCTTCAATGCACTATGCGCCCCTCACGAGGTTTGCTGCACAGTAGCTTAAAGCGCATAATGGTCCTCTCCATTATTCAGGTAAATATAGAATCGCTGCTCTAACGCCCCGTGCTAAATCACTGCACAATGTACGAGCGTTTGCTTATGTATGGATTCACGTTCACGAACAACCCGCCACATCTCTGGCGCACCGCCTGACAAACGTTTGCCTGTAATGCATTACTCGAGATCGCAAACAGTCTATAACGATTCAGGAATTATAAACTTATGAATAAATTTAATTGGGCTTTTTGGAGCAAAGTATTTGCAATAACGGCGTTGCATTCTTAATATACACATTATATTAATTCCAAAAGAGCAACCTGCATATGTATCGACATATGTAAGAGTTGTATGTTATTCTTTTCATTTCTTCCATTTCTGAATACGTTTGCCCGTGACTTAGATGGGTACCAGCGACGTGATAGCTCATTATTGCTGTTTCGCTACAAGCATGTGCTTGTATAATTGTGATATTTTGGTAGTTCGTTACAGCGAAGAGAGATTTCAACAGATCATTAATCAGATCCAACATTTCATAAGCAATACATATATAATCACCTTTATGAGATTAACCGTGAGGACGGCACATGTTTCATTAACCTTACTGTAGTAATTTAATGCATGGTGGTAGTCTTAAGGAATGACCACATCACAACGCATTTGCAGGTGTGAATTTCAGGTAAATAAGGCGATTGAATACGAAAATGTTTGACAGTCTGAATTGCGGCTATTTCACTTAATGTGATTAAATTGCATCATAAAACATGATAAAGCACAACTGGTTGTTGCAATTACAACTTTCTTTGATAAACATTTTGCATTTGGATATTGCCAGCTAGCTTACTCACAATATATTTTATTTCATTCAATACTCTGCTTTAGAACGACATATTCAACATCTTGCAAGTTAATGGCACTGAATTATCAATGCCTTCATTTTTGTTCTTTCAGATCCGGAAAACTGGCTTTTGATTGGTATGAATAATTTTGTGATTGACTGCGTCGCCTGCCGCTTTCATCTTTACAGGAAACAATTGTTAATGTACCTGGAGCATGCAATCACCATTAAAGGGACCAACTGCGCGCATGCCAAGCTTCGCATATTTGAAAAACATTTGGCTGTGTTGTTTGCTCTTCCTATTCCATCTGATGACGTTTTCACAAGCTCTGTCAATAAATTAAGAATACTCGCGAGAGCTATAAATGGTGCCGCATAAATCGGTAGGTTTAGTCGCATATAGACAATTACATGTACGATGAAACTTTGATAAGACAATGACTGAATGAAGCTTCAGCAAGCAATGTTGTCGTTATGAGAGTATTATAGCTTTCTCTTAGTGAAGGCGCTGAAAAGAGACACATCATATTCCTGTGGCTCTTATATTCTAAATCAATAAAGCAAGTAGTAATATTCATTTTCAACCAATTCTTAATTTTTGATGTTCTATTCCATCTTCTCTTCATATGGCGGCAATGTGCAATCATGGCAAATTTCACATACTTAATTAGTGCTGAAATTATAAATTTGTCTGCTGTTATCAAAGTATTACCTATACACTTGCAATAATTAGAAATGATAATATAAACAGAAATATGACGCAATTATTTTTATGTACTACCATTGGCAAGTTATCTAACATAACAAACGATGTCATATTAATATACAGATAAAGGCTCTCACAGAATTGCGACTAGCCTGATAACACTTGAGTTACCAATCACTACAACTGCCGGCTCATTGTTACAATAGGAGCCACTGGCTTAAT
This sequence comes from Urechis unicinctus, assembly GCA_034190875.2. Taxonomy (NCBI): domain Eukaryota; kingdom Metazoa; phylum Annelida; class Polychaeta; order Xenopneusta; family Urechidae; genus Urechis; species Urechis unicinctus. The sequence goes on from CM067355.1 coordinate 876,418, forward strand.
TATCTCACATGTTGACTTGAATCTGGTTCCCCGATTTCGTTGACAATTGATTCCCTCCAACACAAGATTATATCATGATTGCAATGAATGTTCTGGTATAAGTGTACTACCCTGCTCGCCTTAAGAGTGTTTTTGTGCGTCATAAAGAATTTAGCAAGTGCAACGAATTTTGCAACGAAATAATATCTAAATATGGATACGCCTTGTGCTAATTTGCCAAATGCACCGCCCGTTTACAATAACAATGCTTGCTTGTTCATTCTCAAAAGCACAAATTAAATATGGCCTTTTTGGTGGCGTTTGTGTACATACTATAACATGCATTTGAAAGTAATGAGCATCTGGTGTGGCACCAAATCGTATCCAATGGCATAGCGATGCTCAATGTAAACAGCAGGAACAGAGACAACGCTCTCCCTCGATCTCTCTTTCTCTCTCTTTCTCTCCCTTTCTCCCCTTTCTCTCCCTTTCTCAGTCTTTCGCTCTCGCTCTCTCTCTCTCTCACTGGTATTTTACGACCAATCGATCTTATGTCAGTATATATGCGTGGCATTTCTGTCTCCTGCCCTCCAAAGCTTGTACCTATTATCTGTTACTATGCATTGCTGCAGAAGAAAATAGCCAGTCATGCAATCACATCTACAGTAGTATGACATTTCGATTTATTGGCTGTCTTTTGATACCTTAGGCACATGAAACATAACGGCGGGGATTTAGTGTGTGATAGAACACCAAGGAATTCTCAATAAGATTTACTTCAACACCCATCCTTACATCGACGAAACCCTGATATTTTTGACACATTTTTGAACTGAAAATTGTCATTGTCTAGCAAACGGATCAATGCTTTGAAACGAATGCTTCAGACAGCAGCGTCAGCGATATGTACAATTACCTAATATAGTTTGTGGAGTCTATGTTAACTTACCAGACGAGACATTGTCTTTGGATAATTATTCAACTGACAAATAAGTCCTCTTAAATATGGTAGATGACAATATCAATCCAGAAGTGCTTGTTCAAGGTGACGGGTGCGGGTTGATTAAACCTCTTGACAGCTGCGAAAAGCAAACTGGCTCCATTTAAGTTGTATGCATTTGCAGTAATTGCTAACTACAGCAGCTGTTGTATTTGGAAGTCGTTTCTTACCGAACTATTGCCTCTTTTCCCAGAAGTCGCATGCTGCGCTACATGCAATGCAATGGCAGTAATGTTGACTAAATATGTCACAAATACACCGAATAAGTGTTGCTCTGGGGAATACAAATTGCCTTAGATAGGAACGTGAAATATGTCCAGTGAAAACATAGGCAATCGTCTGATATTAGCAAATTCAACCAAGGCCACATCGTTTACGTGAGAAATCTTTTCCGAATATCCTGGCGTGCACGGGGCTTTGCTTGCTAAGTCACGCGAGGATTCTGTAAGAGCTGCTCTCAATAAACAAGCTGAGATATGCCAGATAGCATGTAGAAGCAAATCTGAAATCATTAAAAGGGTATTCACTCATACTAGAACAGTCACGGTGATAATACAAGCCGTTAATTAAATTACTTGTACCATGCTGTGATCGCATATCAGAGAGTAATGTGCTGTTTGAATTTTAACTAATTTTTGAATGTTACCGCCTTTAGTGCAGTACATTTGAAAAGAAGCAGACGCGCTTCTGTTAAACAATATTGCTTATACAATTCATGTCTTCATAATGTGTCCGCGTAATGACTGCATCATCAATATATGTATGCGGTACAATGCATAGAAAGCTTTGGCATAACCTCACTGGCAGTGACTCATGCAACCTTTATAATAGAAATATAATTATGTGAACGTTTGTGTAATTGTTATAAATCACAAGCAACTGATCGACAGAGGCAAGCTGAACATATCCAGACAAATCCGTTTATTTATCGTTATGCTAGAAGACATAGTACTTGGGTGCATGTGTTTGACTTGATAATGGTTATAATACCCCGCCATTGCCGTTATATATGCGTACATATGAAGCTGCTTGATGTAGCAAACAGAGTCCTTTGGTAGTCAATGAACTGTCAAGTATAGTTAGAATATGTGAAAAGCCACGCCGTAAATTAGGAATCGTTTACGTTAACCAAGCCATATCTGTTGTGTAACTGGACTGATATATTTGGCGTTTATAGACCTAAATCATCTTTATCATGTTGCTTCAACACACGGAGAGCATCCACATTGAACTTTGTTCTTGACTGAAATTTCCTGACTTGTAGCTTATAAATGAAGTAGTTTTCAGACAATGCATAGGAGTTGCGATCGATTGCATTTATTTGAGCGAATGCGATCAAGATAAACACCACTCAGATAGTACAATGTATTTCCTTTATTAAAACCGAGTGATTAACATAAAGTTTAGCACAATAATTGAACTACAGCTGCAATCAATATTGGTAATGGTTACGACATTAAGACACAAATGAACATTTTAACAACAATTGCATCAGCCTCTGGAGAAAAACGAAAGGTTCTCACTGAATGCATTTTATCTGTTAATGATGTCCACCTTGCTCAATAACGCTATTGTCGCTCGGGCAGAATGCGTACTGAATTTGCTAACACGTAAATGCCTATGGGCGCAAACGGTCTTAGCATTACGATTATTACGCCATGGATGAGCCTCTACATCTTCATAACGCCCATCAGCATCAGCCTTTGGCAAGGTCATAATCTCCTGGTTATATTTTTTGGCGATCGCTGAATGCACTTAATTATTGAAACATTGCATAATCATGAACCGGCTTAGTTGCGGTCAGTACACTCCAGATGTGCCATGAATCTACCTCATATCCTGTACTGCGACGAAATATATATATATATATATATATATATATATATATATATATATATATATATATATATATATATAGATATATATATATATATATATATATATATATATATATATATATAGAGATCTATCTATATATCTCTAGAGTTTCTCTATCTATATATCTATCTCATATAAGAAAAGAATCTCTCTATCTCCCTCTGTATCTATCTCTCTCTTTCTCTCTCTTTATCTCTCTCTCTCCCTATCCATCATCTCTCTTGAGATATATAGATGTATATAGAGATCTATCTCTCATCTCTCTTCATATATTTGTCTCTCTATCTATATATATATCTCTTATATATAATATATATATTCATCTATATCTATATCTCTCTATATATCTATATCTATATATATCTATATATATATGTATATGTATATATACATATATTGCTTGCGTAATTTTATTTGATGATCGAACGAGCAACAGTTAGCTATAGTAGTGAATCATGCGGTACTAACCAATGCGCTTCGAGGCCATATTTCTCCGTATTAAATCCTTCCTCCGTGTGTATAGGGTTTGTCACAATGCAAAACGTCTCAAAGGGTTTATGAATACACCTTCGTATAACACCTGGCGATTTCCTAATTTGCAAAGTGGCCCGAATATATTTTCGTTAACTTTGTACCTTACTATTTACTATGAATATTAACCACTAGAACAAATATGACAAGTCCAAACCTTTTCCAGACACTTTTTATAGAACGATTTTAGTCGCGCCAGCTGCTGAAGACATCCATGTATTCTTTGAAATCCCACTAGAATAGAGTCGAATCTGATGACATTTCTCCAACAATTTGCCTCCGATTATAACAAGCCAATCAATTCAATCTGTGAGTTAGTTCGATTAGTTGCTTGAACTGATGAAATTCCCTTCATGTGGTACAATACACTATACGTTGGGTTGTAGTGTCCAGTTATCGCAACCAGTAGCTTTATTGCAATAACTAATAGGATTGGCCTCGCAGATGGACTCATTAATGGAAATTATGCACTAATCACGTCAAATTGACTTTCTCCGTAATAGATGTTACGCTACGATATCTTGTATTGCCGGCGCTGCGGAAAGAGCAAATGGGAGAGAAACACCGCTGTCATTGACGTATCTGAACGGTAGTCAATATATGTGAATGAGGTAAATGATGAGCGTATATCAAGGACACATATTTAAGTGCACCATAACTTATGGCGCTTTTTGTATATTCGCGTTCAGCAACCTTCCGACGTATACACGGTTATGACAAAGTTGACAGATCAATTAATCGTATATTCTTCATTAGCAGTTATCATGTGGATCAATGCATTATTGAGGAAGTAAAAGGACATTTAAATGAACCTGACTGCTTGCAAAGTATATGCAATCGAGGTAAAATGACAACACATCAGCCTTAGCCAGCAAATGTTTTAAAGAACCGAAGAGCCTATTATATAAGGATTGTACAGCACGCACGTGAAAGTATTTTTAGCAATGAACTGCTCTGGGCATCGCAAACACAGTGACAGTGCATTGAAGTTAGTTTTCTGTGTGACGAAGCTGTGCAACACCAGAGCATAAGATTAGTAAATCAGTTTATACTAAATCTAGATGATTTCAAACAACGAATGAAATGGGCGCATCCCGTTTGCGCTGCTCTGTGGCATTACCTATACTAATAACTTGAATTGTGTTGCAAACGTTAGCGAAATGACCTCGATGGCGCCATCCGTGCGCTGTGCGTAGAAGCGTTAGATTAATATGGGGCTTCGGAAAGAAATTATGTTACGTTCAACAGGTCATGCAATACATATCTACTGTGGTAATATCTATGTACAAACACTGGTAGGACCAATGGAGAACTGTGCATGCACAACTTAAACTATTACATTAACAACCCAATTGTCTTGCTAGTTATTACCTTAAAAATCCGATTGTCTTACTAGTTGATCGGCTTAGATATCGCTCAGAAAGCTGATCATTGATTTGATTGCATTGCCTGCCGTCCTCGCTTGTAATATCTCAACATAGATAGCAACCGTTCGCCTGATTCTAGAAGCGAAGTAGTAGACTAAGGTACTAATGGCGGGCGTTGATTCTATCCCATAGCACACAATATTTGAAAACAGATTGGTCAGTGTATGGTTTCAGCCATCGGCTCGGTGCCTTCGATGGTTTACTGCGTTTTGTATTTGCGAGTTTGACAAATGCAGTCTGCAATACAGATGCCTGAGGACCGCTGTCGAGTTTACTGAGACGTCACTCAATGTATCCTTGGATATAAGTCCTCCAGAGTATATAGTTGCTTCGGGGTGATATACCAATAAACTAATATCTTTTAAATGGTTAAGAGCATGCCCATTAGTCTTAGATAAATGTGATTGCAAATGACTTGCAACACTGGAAAGCTTAATATCAATCAATTAATCAGACAAGGAATGATATTCAATTTACGGTATTAAGTAAATTGTTAGGGTAGTGCATTTGAGTGTGATATATTCAACAGGCCGCACAAATAGGCGGAATTGCTGCTTTTGACATGTATTACAGGTGTATTTGATCTCTATGTTCAGTTTGCAAGATAAATTGGTTGACACATTTTAATAGGCGCATAAATCACAGATCAAAACATTATAATAATTTTAATGTTTGCTTAAGTTGGCATGGATGAGTGATTTTGTCCTTACTGCACACAATCATTGCGCGGTGATACATCGTCTTTTAATTGAGCCCCTACATCATTTCAAGCTGTGGTGATGCCTACATAGCAAGCGATATCACTTTTGCAAAACATATATCATGAAATATATGCACATCACGTCCTATGCAGTGAACCTGTTGCAACATCATTTTCTATCGTTTCTATTGATTATGCACAACCAAGCAAGGTTATACTTATGTTGTAAGATTTATTGACATGGGATTCCGTTAAGCCACAAGCTTCTATATATTATGCATAGCGCGTGTTTGAGAGGGTAACAGCCACATAGCATTGAACCAAGGCTGGTGCAAACATGTTGTTAACATTCCCGAAGAGGGTTAATAACAATATATCAGCCCATTCTCATGGTCACACACGAGCAAGTACTTTAGAAAATGATGCAAATAGAAGCGCTCTGGATACTCTAGGTACAAACAAGATAGGTTGGTACGAAAGTTCATTTCAGGGTCATGTAGAATAGGCTTCAACAGAAATTTTCCTGAAGAGAACGTAAGCATAACATTTGCGTTCGTCATTGTAATAAAAGCCTCAGTAACTGTTTGCGATAACCAGTAGCTGTAACTGCAGTGTGCACTATACTTGAATGCTCTTGGGAATTGCAATGCTTAATATGTTCCGTATTTCCAAGAGAAAATGAATTGCTGTCCAAATCCAACGGATATGGATATAGCACGGTGAGTCCATTCACCAGTCAAAGGGGAAGCGGGTGGGTAAGATTCTGGGTTGGTAAGAGTCTTAAATCACGCAATTCGCCATATAACGTTACAAAGCAATTATATCAAAGTAAGTGGCTGATTTGAGACCTAAAGAGTTGACATAAAATGGGCTTATAGCTGCAGCACAATATCAAAGCCTACCATGATTGGACAGACAGTTTAATAAATCTGGCGTATTTTATTATGCTTCTGCAAAACCGGTCTTTATGATTGTGATATTACTGAACGACCGTTGACATTCAGAATTTAAATGAGCAATGCAAATATAAGTCCCTTGTGGTATACGGTCTAAAACCACTTACCATTTGACATCAAACGAACCAAGTGAAGCACGTAAATATTCAATCATCAAATTTAGATTCAGGGCCAAGGCTACATGAATTTGTATGCAATCTCTTATGCGCCCTCCTGTAGTGTACTAGAAGGTTTTTGCAACGCAAATATGAATTGCAAACATCAATCATTGTTGTACATTGACATAAGCGTTAGCGACCTGTACCACATTTCTATGCTTGGCAATATTGTGAACGACCTTGTCATCCCACGATGATTACCCGTTGCAGGACGAACACATATTTGTCTCTTCGTAGGATTCGATCGCGTCTGTGAAGTTATTCAATCCGTAGACATGGTATCTGAACGCCAAAATCTGTCGAAAATAAACATTTGAACATTAGTAGCAATTCCGTCATTCTTTAACTTGAAAACGAGAATAATCCTAGCATTCGCCAGCTATTGAACACCATAGCTCAGCAGCACAATGTCAATAAAACATGCATGTCTATCTGATGCAGTATACGATCAATATCAATAAACATGCATGGAAATAACTGCTGTTTTACAAGGATTAGGAGCTTTATATTAGTGGTTTAAATAAATAATGACACAAACTGTACGAGAGGGATATATCGTGCTACTGAAACATTATTGTCAATATAGAAGACTCCGTATTGCATCGCTTTAAATGTGAGCATTATACTTATGCAATGCCAATCAGGTCGACAGTGTGTCAACATTAAAGAAGAGAAAAGAGTAAGGTCTGGTTGCGGGTGTTATCACGATTCAGTACCCAAATATTACTTTATAACATTACTTACCAAGGCTGCCAATTTACACTTTATGTGTCGTGGTGCATACGCAGGCTTTTAATAAAGACCCAGAGATGCTAATTCACGTATGATTATACAAACAACGGGCGGTATTTTTAGATTAATGGGACCCTCGTACAAGCGCTATGGCGCCTTTTTGCAACGAATAGATTTGGCTCTTGAGCGGATATATCTGGTGACCAATGCAGAACATGAACCGTTCAAAACGTTGAACCCTGATAATAGGCTAAACAATTGTCTAAGCTATTTGTATTGCAACAATGAGTAAAAGTAAGAGGCTGATATGCCCTTACTTAATTTGCCTAAATATGGATTGCAATTTGCCAATCGGTATAATGCCAGAGACAAGTGTTAAATCACTTGGTTCAAGCGGAACAGACCAAATATGCCATTTTACCCATATTTGCTTCACAAATATTGTATTAAACAATCATGATCGAGATATTTCCGAGGTCGACGATTCTATTGCCAGCATCAATACCATTTAGGTTTGATGATGCAAGAAGCACTTCTACAATACAGAACAATGAGCGATTTCAGGCGAATACTAGACAATGTTTATAAAAAGGAGTTAGTACCAAGCTAACCACGTAGTGCTTAATTAACCACAATTGCTTCGTAAATGCTTCTTTTATGTTTAACATAATCGTAATTTACATATTTCCGCTGTCGATAATTGTACTGACAGCTCTAGTGTCATCAATATAATGTAAGACTACTATGTGTTTTGGAAATGAATAGCATGGTCATGCATCCATCCGTTGGAAGGTTGTTACTGCAGAACATCGGCCGTGAGTTAAAATCAAATCGGTTGTTATATACACCTGGTATCCTTAACATAATAGGCAAACACAGGTTGCGCCGTGTGGGAACATGTGACACGCTCAACTACAATGGGTCGTGTCCTGTTGCTTGTGAAATTGCCAACTCATCGTCAATATCTTCTCCTATTAACGCATTTTCCCTTTTTGCTGTACATGCGCGCGCTGTTCTGCTCCTCCAAGGTTGTGTTCACACTTATGTTTGTTTTCGATGCATAAAAAAATGCCACATCCGTCCTTAATTGAGACACATGTCTTCTATAGAGTTGCAACAAATTACACTTCGCAAACCACTGCGCTCCAGATTTCGTGAGCAGATTGATGCGTAATCGATGGGAAGTGACTGGGGAATAGAGGGGATGTCTGTTAATCAATCTTTCTTGTGAAGCAACAAATCCACGCTCAATGTAGATCTCGTGTCAATAAACATCTAGGTATATATACACATATGCATTCAGCTTAGAATGTAAAGCCAGGCAATCCGAAAAATCTTCAAATATCTTGTGCACTAATATGATGTAACTTCTACGAGGCACTGTATGAATAGTTGTATTGTCGCATACATTGTACGCCGTTTTATCTGTTGGTGCACAGTTTGTTCTGATTGATTGACGTGATAGCAAACAAGAATCTGACAGTGAAGACAATCCGAATCGAGCTAATAATGTGTCGCTACAAAATCAAAGGCATATGTTATGATTTGACAAGCAATTTCAGTCATGAAAATGAGTTCGAGCATTCATGTTCGGTTCCTCGCCATTTCTTTTGGCAGCGGCATCGGAAAGTATGGTCTGTATGGTTTATGACAATTAGAAATATTAAATCGGTCTTGCCGTATTGCTGGGCATCCATCTAATAGGCATGATAAATTGGGACACCTACATTGTGGAATAAACATGTAATTTGTACAAATTCGTACTTTTATAATGCAATTACGCACGCATATTCTGTCAGTGCAATAGTTGAAACAGGCAACCCGAGCTATTGGAATGTGGCATTTTGCAGACCGCTTACCCATACAAATAATAAAAAAGAAATGTGTTCATGTCACACCCCTTGAATTAATGTTAATACCATAGCAATGTATTGCTTTAAGAATGACCAATATCATGTTGCTAGATACTTTCGGTACTATTAGCAAAATGATAATCTATTTCGATGATTATTAAAACGTCATTCGGATATTTTGTGCTGAATAAACACTTTCCATTTTTGTGAGCAAGTCCAGCAGATGTGCTACTGCGTCTCTGTGTGTATTTCCTAAGTGAGATATCAGGAACGGTAGCCGCAATAAGCGCTTCTGTTTACGGAGAGGTAAGCGTTGTATCATCTAAATTTATGTATATTTACCTTATATAATTCGCAAGGTTTTTATCTGTCAGTGTCACCAGTGCCAGATTTTCGATCAAATTGGAAAGAGACACACGTGTGTATTACTGATGTAATTGCGCAGTTATTTACGGTGCCATTTCTGGTGGGAAAGATGTGATCGTTAACTTCTTTAGTAGCTGCCATTAGATTGTAATCACCGAGCAACTCTCATAGCGACCATGTGCCAAGTGGACGTAGGTCTGCTGTGTAGTATATTTGTGGTCATATTTTATGGAAAACAAATGATAATAATCAACATATTGCATGTTTTTAGGACGCTCCGATTACAATATCAGATGACTAATTGCGCGACCCAACGAACCCTCAAATCACTTGCTGTGATCCAAGTTCATACCTCAAGACGCAGAAAATAACAAACAGAAACAATGAAATGGCTCGCAAATGCACGCAAATAAGCCAACCGAATAATTAAACAGAAACCATAAATGATAGCACTAGTAATTTAGTTATCTTCGATCTGTCAACCTAGCGATAAAGAATATGAAGATATATCTCCTGAAACTAATACTTGTCTGACAAAGTAATTATTCTGGTTTTTTCGCATAGCCTATTCTGCTTTGCTCTCGTTTGATCGTTCTAAATTGGCTATTGCTTCATCGTAAGATATCTTTGGCATAAACAGTATGCCTCGAGCATACCGCAATGCGGTGCTAGCTTTAGTACAGCTGACTACCTAAGATCTACACTTCTGCTGGAACCCTGGAGCCGATAGATTATATGCTGTGCCATACATTTGAGTATGTCATGTGGCAACATCGATGATATGTCTTTTTCTCGTACTTCTTTTACACACTGGTTCTCCTCCACTTCTCATCTTCTCCCTCCTTCTTCTCCTCCTCCTACTCCTCCTCCTTCTCCTCTTCTTCAGCATCATTATCATCATCATCATCATCATCATCATCATCATCATCATTACCATTATGGTTATCGGTATTATCATTTTATCATCCTTTCTTTAATCACCATCAACATTATCAGGTTATTCATATGACAATCTTCTGTGTGTTTTTTTTCGCCGTCGGGAGGTAAATTCAACAATGTGACAATTTCTATTATCAGTTATCTATTGGCCTTGACAATATTTAAACACAGAAGATATCATCATTGCGATAATAGTGGTGATTGCAGAATGATATCAAGTCTTTTAATCGACCACTCTTGCACATGAAGATGCAAATCGCAACCTGTCTTACGAAGGATAAAAAAAGTACAGCGCTGGGAAAGATGATTGTCGCTAAAAAATACTTACATTTGGTCTAGCCATTCCACTCGATTTGTCACGAATCGTAATTACTGTTAAATACATAAACATACATATGATCATATACTGCGTATCTACGGAATGTTTCTACATATTCTGAACAGCATTACTGCGTGTACAATAACGGAAAGCGCATAACACCACGTAGAAAAGACCCGTTCTTAAGCGACAGGAGTTACTTTGTTTGTTTCCATGTGCTTGTCGAGATTAAGTACAACGTCGCCGAAGGCAGCGTGTCATTAGTATAGGTCCTTAATTATCGAGTGAGCATGGCCCGGTTGTTTCTCTAATGCCAGACCATTTATCCTCCTCAACCATCGCACTTAAGCTTCCTGGAATGATAGATGGTTTATAATTTGGCTGTAAGAGTTGTAAATAACCACCACCACAGTCCATGTAATGACATGTTTGACTCCGTTCTCCCACCGATTATATATAATACTAAGTTCTGCACCACAGATGCAGGTTAAAACATGAAATGATGACCTCTTATATATATATATATATATATATATATATATATATATATATATATATATATATATATATATATATATATATATATATATATATATATATATATATATATATATATATATATATATATATATATAACCATAAAATGATAACTAGAGCAACGAATATGCTTCTCTCTGCCCATGTAACACGTTGCTATCAGGTTTTCATCGATTAACTTTCTATTGGTTTAGATCCTCCCCACAGATATGACTCCTGCTACTTTTACCGCGCGATGTATGATATGAGCAGACAATATCGCCATTATCAAAAACTTTATATTAAAGTATTTAGACGCATATTTTCAATAGGCTGTTTTATATTTGATTCGAGATTGTCGTTTGCTCTAGTAAGCATACATAATATTATCAGCAAGCGTAATTAGCATTCCGCCACACGGCATCATGAAAGCAATGTCGATTTATGTTAGGAATCAATTCAACTCGGCGGCTCCATCGAAGCAGTCGGTCAATTTGCATCACATATGAAGTCGGAGGCCTCAGCAGTAGTACAGTACTAACATGTTTAAAAGAAACTTAACAGTTACTATGACAACGTTTGCTACCTGATATGCATAACCTTCATTGATGACCAAGTACTGATGGACGTGTGGGACCATGTTGTTTGTCAATTGTGACCTTACATAAACAAACACTGCTTAATGTTATGTTTATGAACATTTGGATAGCGGGTGCTGTAAGAATTAATTGACATGTAAAATAGAAAATACATATTCTCTAAGCATATTTCAAAATGCTTACATTAATAATGGTTGTATCTGCTTGGTCTTTTTTGCTGACAGTGTACCCCAGTTTCATTCCCTCAAACTATTGCACAATGGTAACAAGTTTCAAAGAATCAAACATGAAATTTAATTGAAAAGTCCTTTTGAAGAGTAAAAACATAACACCTATTTGGCTTCGTATTTCGCATTTGCATTTTAAGCATCATCGTCACTGAGCTGGTTTAAAACATTTTTAGTTGACATTTTCCACACACAGAAATCGAGGAGCATCTCGACAAATGGTTTCAATTGAGACGATCACAGTGTCTATGGGATAACCAGATCTCCAATATAGATCAGAATGGCTATAATGTCTGTCGGGTACTCTATTTCGGATGCTACAAGGACATTGATAACAATCGTTATGGCATATCGACGAGTGGTATAATAGGGGGATGTCTGGTTATTCTGTAGAATCAACCAAAATAGTGTTTGTAGGGCATCGCTTTAGATAAAGTCGATAAAAAACTATAATCGAATGTGCTCCAAGATGCAATTACTCATTAAGCATCAGCTACGAATGTAGTGCGTTCTTTGTGTTAATTGACGACTTCCAGTTTTGTGATGCTTCGTTTGATAACCAGGCGATGCAATGCTAATCTTGACATGGACCACGAGCTCGAGCTCATTGATAGGTTTCGTGCTCGCAATAAACCATCGGATTATAGCACCCAAAATTGGACATATAACCTTCAAGCTATGTGCAGATTTTCGGAAATGCAATGTTATTAATATAGATCGTCCCTTCGTCCTCAGCATCTTTGTCCATGATTAATGTAGTGTAATGGTCATATCTATTCGTCTATCAGCAAAGTCATTACCGAATGGGAAGCTAGAAAGATATTGCTTCAAGTGCTGTATAAGTAGCAACTAGTTAATTAACATTTCAAGCCATCATTGCGAAAATTTTACGTGGTCTTGTCAGGTATCTTGGTATTAATACAATGACAAAAAAGACACCAGCATGTCACCCATCATATCTAATAATACCCTTGGTTGCGGTTTTTTTACAACGGTACAGAATTTTGGGTGTAATCATACATGGCTGCGCTACCGCAGGACTGCACACAAAAGCGCAAAATCGTAATAAACGATTAATTCCACATGCAAGTCGTGGAAAGCGAATAACTATATATTCGGCGGCGATCAAAAGCATATAACGTTCATTGTTTGATATCAATATGACTGTATGTTCTGTCGATCAGTAACAAATTAATTAAATTAAAAACGAGAGGCCATTATCGTCATCATCCTCGTCGTAGTCGTCGCAGTCTTTGTCGCCGATATCATCATAATCATCATCGTCTGCAAGTACTATCATTGTATGTATGAGAAGGCATATTGAAGGTGCTATTCGCGACCAAATGATATGCATTTGAAAACAAACATATGATTACTTTCCATTACCTGCATTACTTTAACGTTATGTTAATGTCATACAAATATATAAGTTTGCACATAGCCATGCATGTGTGAACTACAATGATATAGTACATCATTTGTTAGTAAAATTCCCCTTAGAAATATTTACTTAGCATGACACGCTACGAATGGCGTCTGGCTAAAGTTGTGAAAACTCAATCTCAAAAACACAAATGGTACATCACACAGTCTTGCTTGCATGGACATACAAGGTTCTGATAATTGTGTGGGGTGCTTCTTATTATGTAAAACATATCGTACAAATATTTGCAGACACAAGTTGTCTTCTGTCAAATGTAGGGCATGGGATCTGGCAATGTCCTTAAATGAGCAAACAGCATTTGTCTGCATTAGTCGTTGACAAGAGATTGACATGCTAGTTCCGGGACACTATACACTAGACAAGCTGCACTCGCTTTATGATGTGGTGCAACATGACGTCACCATATTTAGGTCAATTGCTTTATGCACCATAAGCTGGTTGTCATGTTCAGCACAAGATTTACAAGAGGAATCATGTTACGTTAAGATTGGTGCTTATGCGAATGCACGCCTAGGACGAGTCTTTCCATATGTATTCATCGTTGGCAAATATGCCTTTGGGATTCCCTTCTTTGAGTCTATGTAGAGGGCTGATTACCACTTTATTATTAATGCGACATAATGTGGCGCGATTTGGGCAACTTGCGTCAACGACTTGTTGCATATGATGGTATACTATATTATGCAACAAACGCTTAGTCCCTTAAATGTAGCAACCACAACTTTCGCATATGTCAAAAGTAAAGCATCGCACTATTTACACGAATAACAAGGGGCAAAGCAGTTAATGACTGTAATTAGATATTGCTTGTTGCTTCCCTTCTACACTCTTGTAGAACTACGAACTTATCAACATATGAGCATGTCAACTGCCCATAACAATTCGCAATGGAAAAAGTGCCGTAAGTGTGAATTTAGTAACTAGGCATTTCAAACAGCAATAATAACGACCATCATCATCATCAGCATTACCATCATCATCATCATCATAGTCTTAGTTTGACATTATGGTTTTAAAGGTTCCGGTTATTAAGGCAGTCTCTCACTACATCGATCAGAAGGCACCAGCTTTTGAATTGTTCAGTAATGGCGATTGCGATGGTTCTGAGGTCCCAAGGCTGTTACTTCGTACGTTGAATAAACTCAGGCCTGCTTAACTACCGCCAACGTGCATCAGGATGCGACTTGCTGTCCGCTCGTGACAAAACATTTTGACATAAGCGGCAATTTCTTATTGACGGACATAGGCGCCACTTTCGATATCGTACCAATGCATAGAAAGTTATGTCAGCATTGCAGTGCAGGATTAGAAACATAGGTACAAAACGATAGGCATGTCACGTGACGAGTGAACGCTAGAGCAACGATTGATCTAATATTGGACAATCATCCCAAGCAAACACAAGGAAATCACGCCCATCTGAGCCACGCAGGATGTGAAGTTCTACACGAAATGGGCCAATAAGTACCAGCTGCTGGTTGATTGATTCACACAAGCCGCCGGTTCCTTCAACCTAAGATGATAAGGCCCTTGTACAGTGATAGCTTCTTTGCAATATGAAGAAGAGGAAGTTATACAGCGAAGTATCACTTCAATATATTTCTGTGATTGACTGACACCATTAATTTTCCAGACTGCCTGTTTTGGCTAATAACGAATTTGTTTAGATCGATGGCGGTGTTAACGTTGTGACATCAGTGACATCATTATCCATCATTGTGTGGACGCTCGATAATCATATCATGGTGTAGATTGTGTGTGGTTTGTTATATGATTTTTTCTAGCAATTAGATTATTATATGACTGCTCAATCCAGTGAGATAGAGTGAACGTTGACATTAAAGCCGTGTGAATGGCCGGTGGCTGATAAGAGAAGTTGGCGTTATTCGTGTGATTGTTTATCCAACACCTAAGTCACATCATAAAATATATTGGTATGATGCTTATGCTCGTGTATGATTGCATGAGTACTATGCCATTCACAATCTTGTCTATCTGCACCTCGACAGCTCCTTGTGATTCATGTATTTACTTCAAAGGTATGGCTCGACAATTTATCTGAATACATTTATTCCTGATAAAATGGACAAATCGATGCAAGGAATCACAGTACACAATCCGTTCATTTATGCCGTCCATTATGCAAAAGACTGTTTAAGTTTGATGATGCAAAAAGAACCTCTACAATACAAAACAAATGAGCATGTTAGTACACAATGTAGGTACATGTAGGCAGACAAAATACGCCAATTTACCAATATTTGCTTCATAAATACTTCTATTGTATGAATAATCGTAATCTAGATATTTCGGAAGTCGCCAGTTTTATTGCCAGCATGAATAATTAATATTAAAAATAAAGATTACAAAAGTTTGATGATGCAAGGAACACTTCTACAATACAGAACAATGAGCGATTTTGGGCGAATAGTAGACAATGTTTGTTAAAAGGAATAAGTACCAAGCCTACCAAGTAATGCTTATTTACCCATTATTGCTTCGTAAATGCTTTGTTTATGTTTAACATTATCGTAATTTACATATTTCCGCTGTCGACGATTTGACTGACAGATCTAGTGTCAACAAAACCCACCTAAGATTTGTATAATGCAAGACTACAATGTGTTTTGAAAATAAATAGCATTGTCATACAGCCATCCGTTGGAAGGTTGTTACTGCAGAACATCGGCCGTAAGTCAAAAGGAAATCGGTTGTTATATAAACCTGGTATTCTGAACAAAATAGGCAACCACAGATTGCGCCATGTGAGAACAAGTGACACGCTCAAATACAATGGGTTGTGTCCTGTTGCTTGTGAAATTGCCAACTCATCGTCAATATCTTCTCGTATTAACGCATTTTCCCTTTTTTTTGTGTAAATGCGCGCGCTGTTCTGCTCCTCAAAAGTTATATTCATATGATGTTTGTTCGATACGTAAAAATAGCCACATCCGTCCTTAATTGAGACACATGTCTTCTATAGAGTTGCAACAAATTACGCTTCGCAAACCACTGCGCTCCGGATGTCGTGAGCAGATTGATGCGTAATGGATGGGAAGTGACTGGGGAAAAAAGGGGATGTCTGGTAATCAATCTTTCTTGTGAAGCAACAAATTACTCAGTGCATTGCGGTCCGGGCCATTCTCTTGGCTTATTATGTCCTAATTTCCAGCCAATTTCACGAAGATGGGTTAATAACTAGAATTTGATGTATTGTTCACTTTTGTGTTCTTGGCTTTAACCAGACATACTGGCCTATAATAATGGTCCGCACTCGATCTCGTGTCAATAAACATCGAGGTGTATATACGCATATGCATTAAGCTTAAAATGTAAAGCCAGGCAAACAGAGGGTATAGTCCTTACAACCGAGAAATATCTTGTGCATTAATATGGAGGGCGCTAAGTACTTGGAAAATTAGGACCACATGATGTAACTACTACGAGGCACTGTATGAATAGTTGTATTGTCGCATACATTGTATGCCGTTTTATCTGTTTATGCACGGTTCGTTCTGAGTGATCAACGGGATAGCAAACGAGAATCTAATAGTGAAGACAATCTGAATCGAGCTAATAATGTGTCGTCTTCTTGAAAGCTACCAAATTAAAGGCATATGTTATGATTTGACAAGCAATTTCAGCCATGGCAATGAGTTCGAGCATTTTTGTTCGGTTTCTCGCCATTCATTTGGGCGGCGGCATCGGAAAGTTAAGACTTTCTGTATAATTTAAGACATGTGACCCTTCGACCTGTCATGCGTACTTCATATGAAAGTAGGATTTGATGAGATATAGCATGATCTTTCCACTCCCATAACAAAACAATTAGGAATATGAAATCGGCCTTGCCGTATTTCTGGACATCCATTGAATAGGCAGGATATATTGGGGCACGCACATTGTGGAATAAACATGTAATTTGTAACAATTCGCACTATGATAATGCAAATACGCACGGAGCTATGTCGGTGCAATAGTTAAAACAGACAACCCGAACAATTGGCATGTGGCATTATGCAGACCGCTTACCCATACAAATTATAAAAAATAAATGTGTTTGCGTCACATCGCATCAATAAGTGCTAAGACCATTTAATAGCATTGTATTGCGTTAAGAATGACCCATATCTTGTTGCTAGATACTTAAGATACTTTTAGCGAAATGATATTTAAATGATCAATAAAACAAATCATTTGGATATTTTATGCTTAATTAACACTTTCCATTTTTGTGAGCAACTTCACCAATGTGATACTTCGTCTCGGTGTGTATTTCCTAAGTAATAAGCGCTTCTGTATACGGGGAGGTAAGCGTTGTATTATCTAAATTTATGTGTATGTTTTACAATATAATTTGCAAGGTTTTTTTCTGTCAGTGCCACCAGTGCCAGATTTTCGATCAAATTGGAAACAGACCCACGTGCGTATAATATTACTGATTTAATTGCGCAGTTATTTACGGTGCCATTTCTGATGGGAAATATGTGATCAGTAACTTCTTGAGTAGCTGCCATTCGATTGTAATCACCGAGCAACTCTCATAACGACCATATGCCAAGTGGACGTAGGTCTGCTGTGTAGTTTATTTGTTGTCATATTTTATGGAAAGCAAATGATAATAGTCAACATATTGCTTGCTTTTTAGGAGGCTCCGATTACAATATCAGATGTCTAATTGCGCGACGCAACGAACCCTCATATCACCTGCTGTGATCAAAGTTCATACCTCATGACGCAGAAAATATACAACCAGGAAACTCCGGTTTGACACAATAAAGTACCTCGTTTTTGTGTTTTTTTTACATCTTGGAATTATGCATGCAGCTTCTGTCAAGAGCAACCGATATAATTCAATCGTTTATCGGTACCTGGCCATTGGTTTAAATTGGCTACGTTATTGGTATGATTTTCAAAAGTGCAATCTTGACGCTGAATGCTTAAACAGTACTTTTACATAGCTGCCGCATTAGAAATTGAATTGTTGTTTATTTTAACTCGCAGGCTACGTTGTTAACTAATGAACAACAGTTCTTGATGCATGACGTGATATATTGCGATGCACTATTCTGGTTCTTCTATAATGCTATTCATATAATTAAGTTCTTGAGATTCACAATAGTGTTCAAAAGCGAGTAGAATGATGGGTACGTTGCATAGTTGGGATTCTTATCAGTACAAAAATCAGACAGTTGGTGTACATATGGAGCTAAGTATAATCGCTCTGAGTTGGCTCTTATCGAAGATTTAGTATGCACCAGATAAAATAAGTATGTGTATGATAACATTTAATATGTAGACCATATGTCTATATCAGCTTACCTTTACATTATCCCCTCACAATAGCAACTGCGTTCTGCAGATCTCCAAGGATGTAAACATGATCATTAACACGAACCCAGTTCAATCAGATAAATCCCTACTGGATTTGATGCTGCTGCAAACTAAAACTTTTAAGGATTTTAGGTGGAATTTAAATATTAACATGTTTCGTGTTATAAAACATAAGGCACAACAACTTGCAGATATCTTATGATAGCGTTATGGTTGACTGTAGAGTGCCATCCATAATGCTTCCTTTCAGTACTTAAAGGTTCTAGCTCGTGCACATATATACATTTAAACATTATAAGTCAACCCGCTATGCATGGCATAACTTGCGCAAATTGGAACAAACCTATAATATCCACGATTGAGCTAACAAGCTCCTTGATAACACTAACACCTGCGTGGGACCTCACTGCTATCATTAATTTTCACGTCCATCAAGCAACTTGTTGTGTCTTTTTAAAGCATTCTATGTTATTCAGGATGTATAACCAGTGAAGTATTTTCTAATGAAATTGTTATTATTTGAATAACATTAATGCATAATGTGTCTGGTCTCTAAGTAACTCGAAAGTTGTCAGCATCAGCTATACAAGTATACTGTGATTGAAAGTTGTAACATATTTAGTACAATGCACGAGTACCACTATCACCCCAATCAATCTGGTTTGCAATACCATCTCACTATCCATCATTACCCATCTTGAATTGCAATATTTGATTAAACTGGAAATACTGGGTTGCACTGTCTTTCTTTGATTATAGTCAACTTATTAACAGCAACATCGTCCTTTCAATCCTTCAGATGCCTCAAAACAAACACAAAATAAACGGGTATAAAAAGTGACTAGCAAGTGAGGTGCCATGTAGATTCCCGTGTCCGATCGATGAAAACAGCAATCAGGGCAAGGGTATTGAACATTTCGGCCCTTTTAACCATTGCAGAATACTGCGGTGACGCGGCACTAAATGGTCCTGGTGTATTTGTCTGATAACAAAACGCTTTATCATAAGAATAATGTCACAGAAACCATATATGATATCACCAGTAATTTAGTGAACTTCGACCAAGCGATAAAGAAAATGATGATATATCTCCTGAAATTGACACATGTTTGGCAAAGTAATTATTCTGGTTTTTTTCACATAGCCTCTTCTGCTCTGCCCTCATTTGTTCTTTCGGAATCGGCAATTGCTTCATCGTAAGATTTCTTTGGCATAAATAGTATGCCTCGAGCATACCACGAGGCGGTGCTAGCTTTAGTACAGCTGACTACCTAAGAGCTACACTTCTGCTGGAACCCTGGAGCCGATTATATGCTGTGCCATACATTTGAGCATGCCATGTAGCAACAACGATGATATATCTTTTTCTTGTACTTCTTTTACACACTTATGTTGTATGCATTCATGTGGTTCTCTTCTACTTCTCATCCTCTCCTTCCTTCTTCTCCTCCTCCTGCTCCTGCTCCTCTTCCTTCTCCGTTTCTTCAACATCACCATCATCATTATCACCATTATTGCTTTCATCACCACCCTCTTTCTCATCATCATCATCATCGTCATATATATCATCATCATCATCATCGTTACCAAAATGGTTATCGCTAGTATAATAATAACATCCTTTCTACAATAATCATCAACAACTCCTCTGTGGGTTTTTTTGAAGTCGGGTGTTAAATTCAACCATGTGGCAACTACTATTATCAGTCAAATCATGGCAATGTAAGTAAGTTCTTGCCTCGACAATATTTCGATTCAGATGTAGTCATCATTGCGATTGAAATGGTGATTGCAGAATGATATCAAGTCTTTCAATCGACCACTCTTGCACCTAAGATGCAAATCGCTACCTGTCTTAAGGTGGGTTCACACTATGAACGTTTGTTCCAGCGTTGGCCAGCGTTTGAAAAGTCTAATAAATGAGCCCAAACGTCGGCGAAATTACGTTCGCGAGAAGGATATTTTTCATTCACACTACGAACGTTTTATATCCGGCGCAAATCAACTTTTACGAACGTTTCCAAGCGTTTGACTGCGTTTGACAGCGTTTGCTAGCGCTTGACAGCGTTTACCGGCGTTGTATTTATTTTCTATTAGCGTAGGCGAACTTTTGCCAACGCAGATGTAGCGTATGTGCAGCGGTCGCCGACTTAGTCCAACTTAGACGAACGAATACTCAGCGTAGGTAAGCTTGAGGTCCGCGTCTGGCAACGTCTATATATAGCCGAACTTTTGACACTTCCTGGCAGTCATGTTTTGATTGAAGAAGTGGCCACATCTATTCATCTCCCTTCTGTGTATTTGGTTGCTGTAAAGCTTAGCTGTAGACATGCCAGGGAGAGGCAAAAAACAAAAGAATGTGTCGATGAAGAGGCCTACCAAGAGAGACGCGGACACAGAATCATTAGAGCAAGCTGTTGCTGTTCCTTCCACAGTCCGTGAGCGTGACCCCTCACAGGAGAGGTCCCCTACAAGGTCGTCGGGGTCCATCACGCCTCCCTCAGGAGAAGTGTCATCCAAGTCTGAGAAGAAACAGGATCGCCAAGACTACACCCTCACAAAGTAATTTATTCTTCACTTATTTTATAATCCTATTTAATTTCTGCAATCTCATTCCCAATTTTTTCCTATTTTTTTCAGGCCCATGTATATTAATAATCTCATTCTAACCAGTCTGTATTTTTGCTTGAAACAGGGATGATGAGGACACCCTCGTAACATGGCTGCAGTCCCCAGATAATAGTATTACTTGGGATATGAAGACAGCCGATTACAAGAATAAGGCAAAAAAGGATCGACTATGGGAAGTGATTTCCCTCCAGCTGGACAAGAGTGGTAAGTTCTCAAACTGGTATCGCTTGGATTGAATTGCATTAAAATGTTTATCGCATCCTCATTAGTTCACGATTTAAATGTTCCCCTCCATGTGTCTGGAAATCCATGACATGTATCCTAATCATTTTAATTTACTATTCCACAGTTCGCCACTTGCAGGGCTGGTGGAAGACAAACCGAGATGCCTATACGAGAGTGCAGCTGCGCAGGAAAGGGAAGTCAGGAGATGACGACCTAAACGAACGGGAAAGTTGGCTCCTGCAATCGATGTCATTCCTCCAGCGGCAGATTCGCCACCTGCCAAAATCTATCAACCCCGTAAGTAAACCAACACATATACATGCATCTGCATATCTTTAAATTATAATCATGTACAGTACATTCCCGCTATTGCGACCACCATTTAACATGACATAATCACACTGTGACATTTGAGATTTACAAAAGTCTGTTATATTATGTTATATATTAAGTGTGAGGTTAGCTAGCTGTTAAATCGAGTTAAGTCCCCAGTATTTGTACTGACAGTTCCAAAGCTGTAATTCGCAGTATAGTTATTGTTTCTGTTCGTGTTTTGAATGTATATTATATTTCCCTTTCCCCTATACAATTTGGTCCATTTTTATGGTATTCGGGTTGTTTCCCGCCTGGTTTCGGCCTATTGCTGCCGACTGTTTTGAGTTGTCCTGCGATCTTTCCCATTGGTCCCGGTCCCCCACCCCTTCACTGTTCACTTTGATTCTCCTAGTTATTCCTTATGGTCTGCCAGGCCATTCCATGTGCCTCTTATTCCTTAACATATTTACCCTTTAATCTAATTAGGTGCCTTGTTTTTTATGTATTGTTGTTTTCCCAGAGGTCTGCGTGGAAAGGCATTGTCTTATGTATGTGGCGTTTCCTGTAGCTACGTATTCTCTCTCTTATAATACATTAATTCAATATTAACTTCATTGTATACATTCCATACGTGTATGATGCAGCCTGTATACATTTTCTCTTCTTGGTTCCACAGATAAAGGCCGCTAGTGGTGTCGACTTGGAGGAGATGGAGGACATGGCCTCACGGACAGCTCTTGATCCCGACGCCGAGATAGGTCCATCCCACAGCAAAGCTAGGCGTTCGGTACCGTGTCCTCTGCTTGGTTATCCTAGACCCAACACGTTCCAAGAGTTCATCGAACATCCCAGGGGGCATGCGAAGAAAGTTAACGATGGTAACCGTGTCCTCCCGTCTCAGTTCCACTAGTAGTTGATTGTATATGCCAAACTCCTCCCTTCTCTCAACCCAAGGTCTTATCCAGAATCGACGTCTCTGTCGGTTACTCCTTCTGTGTCTCCGTCGTGTAATCACAAGTTGTAACTGAATGGTAAGATGGTCGTGTCGCAACATTTGAAGTTCACACTCTCTCTTCAGCCTCTCCAGGTCCTCCATCTGTAGAAGAAACGGGTTCATAAATGTACAAATAATGGCGGAAAATGTTCGTGAAAACAAAGGTAATAACATAATGTGGTTACATGTATATTTACCTGTTAACTGTACTTACCGTGTAGCAATGATTATCCTCGATATCGCAAATATTTCAATGCATCCAATGCAGGATTGAGGAACAAGCTCGTGCATCTGCACACGCCAATGTAAAGTTTAGCTTTATGTATCCGAATTGTGATTGGCATACGCTCGAAAACGTTTGAGTCGCGCTGGTAGTGCGTTGCTGACCGCTGACAAAAACCTGCAAACGTTCAGTTCGTTCGCAAAAGTTGTTTAACGTTGTTGGAAGTTGGCTTGCGTCAGGCTTCGTAAGGATCCGTTGTCCAAAATTCAACTAAGTTACCGGTACGCTGTTGAAAGTTCGCCTACGCTAGCCCCTTGCGTTACCATCGCGTTCATTGCGTCGGGTACCCGTTGGCCTCCGTTGGACAAGCGTTCGGTTAAGTTCACCACCACCAGCGTCTCAGTCGACGTTTGCCATCAGAGTCCTACTTAGGCAAACTCTGTACAACTTAAGCCAGCATTCAGGAACGTTTACGAACGGAGCACAACATACACCAAAGTTTATTTCCAAACGTCGGCAAAGTTTTTGCATGTTAAAAATTTTCAACAAACACAACGTTCGTCAGCATTCGCCAGCGAACATCAACTCTTATAAACTTTTAGCAACTTTTACTAGCGGAGCTGGACGTTTGTCCAAACGTCGGTCTAAACGTCGTAGTGTGAACCCAGCTTTACGACGGGCACAAACAAGGACAGCACGGGGATTAATTTTTAGCGCTGTAAAATACTCACATTTGGTCCTTCTATGCCACTCGATTTGTCAAGAGTCATATTTACTGTTAAATACATAAACTTTGATATGATCATATACTACGTATCTACGGAATATTTCTTCATATTTTGAAAAGCATTCCTGTGCACAATATCGGAAAGCGCATAAACACCACGTAGAAAAGACCCGTTCTTAAGCGACAGGAGTTACTTTGTTTTTTCCATGTGCTTGTCGACATTAAGTACAACGTCGCCGGAGGCAGCGTGCCATTAGTACAGGTCCTTAATCACCGATTGAGCATGACCCGGATGTTTCTCTAATGCTAGACCATTTATCTTCCTTAACCATCGCACTTAAGCTGCCTGGAATGATAGATGTGTGGTTTTTAATTGGGCTGTAAGAGTGGTAAATAACCACCACCACAGTGCATGTGTTGACATGTTTGACTCCGTTCTCCTACTCAATTATATATAATACCAAGTTCTGCATCACAGATGCAGGATAAAATTTCTCGAACAGTAAAACATGAAATGATGATCGAATGAGCCGGCGACTAGAAAATTGTTTACGTTGAATACGCAAACTGTAAATAAAGCCATTGTCTCAAATCTTTATGACCAATTGCTACTTTGAAAAATCGAAAGAGAGGACAGGGAAAAAATAAAGCTTGGTCCATGAGTGTTTGTTAATTATGATATATTTATATATGTGCAGATTTCATTTCAGAACGCGTCCTCGCGTCATTTGACCCAAATGACCCACATATGCAACCGTCGTGCGTCCATTTGGACGCAAACAACCCATTGTGGTAATCATCATGCATATTCAGTTAACGCAGAAAGGATTCATATCGTGACTTTTCAATGAATCAACACCCTACACGTAAAGTGCCGTATATCAAATTAGACGGTGTTACTTTGCTTGCCCAGTAATATTTCATTTATCTTTATACTTCTTGCGTCATTATGTAATCAGTTACTTCACAATATCCTGCCTTGATATAATAATAACGCAAACTTAAAACGTACGTGTAAGCTTCACAGTTCGCGCCTGCGTTATTCTTTTGTGTAAGACATAATTTCTGTCTGATCTCTTACCTGTATTATGTTAACTATATTATCGCCCAGGGCTAAATTGATATGCTAAGTCATTGTTGCAATTTGAAGATCTGATTTGTCTACTATGTGTTTTTCAGTTGTACGTACTTTTAGTGGCTACAAGTGTGGAAACGGAGATTAAAAGAATCAAAATTAAGTCAACGTGTCTACATCATTTAATGAGTGTCGCTACAGGAAAACTCTTGAGGATCTATCAAACTTTCGTTAGAAGTCACCAGGCTCCGCAATCTATTGAAAACTGCTAGAGGGCGCACTGTCAACCCCTCGTCAGGTACAAGGACAAAGTCAATGGTCTTAAACATGAATCAGCTAACCACGATTTCGGAATTGGTGCCACTTCCATGTCAACCCCTCACAGGATCACTGAAACAGTGGCCGATACAATCCGGCATCTTAAGAATGATAAATTTTGTGTGGAAGAAGACTTGCACCAGACACAGGTTGAGCTGCAAAATGTCCTGACAGCCAGTTATCCTAGATACAGCCCTGTTGCTGTCACTCATGACTCTGTGACTGTAAGTGACTATCGCACACATACCTCAGCTCCGGGTGACAGGCCAGTGTACACGTCCACACCAATAAACGCTGATGCCCTCACATACGTGCCGGCTGCTCATCAAGCGTCCCACGTTCATCAGATGCCCTCCGCTCGCCAGGCGTCACACGCTCATTAGGTGTCGCCGGCTCACCTGTTGTCCCCTGCTCACCAAGCCTCCCAAGCTCACCAGGCGTCCTAGGCTCACCGGGCGTCCAGGGGTAATCAGGTGTCTTCTGCTCATCACACGTCATTGCCATCGCCACAGCATGTGCTTCTATATTCGTACCGGGATATGCCCCCTCAGGTTAGGGAATCTTGCCACCAAGAGCACACACATTCGTTGAACTACGAACCTGACACAATCCGTGATAGTGATCGATCCAGGCTAGTAGATATTATACTAGAGAGCCAGAACCACCTTCCGCCTATGCAGCCAGACACATTCGAGAGCGCTGACCCCCTCAAATAACCTGAGAGGGGGATCCCATTTGAGACACTTATTGAAGCCAAAATAAAGTCAGGCGTGCAGAGGTTACACTATCTCGGAATGTACACTTCAGGAGCTGCAAAGGAATCTATTGATGGATTATTCCTACTGAAAGACATGAACTTTGTATACAGGCAGGCGAGATCAGTACTAGAGGAAAGATATGGGAATCAATATCTGGTCTACCAATCATACAAGGACAAAAATAAAAAGCTGGCCGGAAATTAAGCCACATGATGGTGTACAGCTGAGGAGATATGCTGACTTTCTCAATAACTGACTCTCTGCCATGGGCTCTGTGGATTTTCTCACTATATTGAATGACGTTGAATAAATCCAGAGAATGGTATCCAAACTCCCTTGGTATATTGCTGATCGGTGGAGCCGCACAGTAGATTCTTGGCTATATGGAGAACACAGCGAACCAGGATACCCACCGTTCAAGACATTCTGCGAGTTCCTCAAACGTGAAGCAAGAACAGCCAGCAACCCCGTGAAGGCTAGTCTAGACACCACTCACAGTTGTACCAGACAGTCCAGTGGTAGGCATGTGGTGAGAAGTTTCGCCACACAGGCAGCCGCGCCAACCCTTAGCTCTACCAACAAGCCAGCCAAGTCACCCAGCATGCCATATAAATTCCAAGCTAGGTGCAGCTTGTGCAAGGGAACTCATGTGATCAGTAAATGTACTGAAATTCTCAAGCTGAGCCCACAGGAGCGGTATGAGACGGCCCGAACCAAAGGTTTGTGCCTCAAGTACTTGAAATGGGGTCACCTACGCAATGACTGCCGTACATATGTTAAATTTGACGGTGTCAGCGCGTCCATATGACAGTGTTTCACGATGATAACTCCAATCTACCCTCCAAAATATTTCGGTGAATGTCAGCGAACAATCAGTACCTCCCAAGGAACAGAAAGTGCCCAAACTCAGTACCCAGTCTACTAGTACAACCAAAGCTGAAACTGTAAAAGGTGGACAAATAGGATGAGAACTATCACTCAATGATTCTCTCTGTCACTCTATCATGGGTTGGAACCTCTGTTATTGTGTACGCGCTGCTAGAAGAACAATCTGACGCATGTTTCGTGACTGATCTGGTGCTCGATCAACTTGGTGCTACTTCGTCACTCATTGAACTCAAACTGTAAACTGTACTGGGTGTGGAGCTAGTGACAAGTAGGAAAGTGTCTGATCTTGTCATCAAAGGTGTGAATGACAGAGTGGAGATACAGCTACCCCCGTGCTATTCCCGATCGGATATTCCGGGGAAGCCAGTGCAGATAGTGCGACCTGAATTAGTGGAAAAGTGGTCACACCTCAAGATGGTTGCGCAGAATCTCATGCCATATGATGAAGATATACCGGTAGGCCTACTTATTGGAATAAACTGTGTACGGGCTATCAAGCCAAGACAGGTGATACCAGGCAACGAAGATGAGACCTACGCCATCAGGACGGCTCTTGGTTGGGTTGTAGTCGGAGCTGTACATCCTGACATGATATACAACAAGTCCAGTCACTTCGCGGACTATGCTGACAATCACAGATGAGTCAACTCCAGGGTCAATATTACTCAAGAGACTCGAGTGGTTCTCAGATTGGAACACAGCTAAAAGGGCAGTTGCTGTGTGTATCTGCTTCATACAGAAATTGAAGAGTCACTCAGTGAAGAAACCGAGTAAAGACGTGAAAGCTATGGTCAAGGATTATCAACCTGTGGATGTTCAAGAGTTGGAAGCAGCTGAACACAGAATATTGACCATGGTACAGAAACAGGCATTCAGCGAGGAACGAGTTGTACTACAGAAACTAACCAAACACCAGAATAATAACAGAGATACAGTTCCACGGCGGAACTGCTCATTCAAGAGTAAAAGCTGTCTCTATCGTTTTGTCCCGTTCATGGAGAATGACCTACTGAAAGTTGGTGGACGTATCCAGCGAGCCAACTTACCCAGAGAATTCACCAACCCGATCATCGTGCCTAGACGTGGTCACATCACTAAGCTGATAGTTGATCATTATCATGCTATCTGTGGTCATGCAGGACGTGGCTTCACTCTTAACACCATCCGAGCCAACGGATATTGGATTATAGGAGCAGGATCAGTGGTCACCTCTCATGTGTGGAAGAGTGTCACTTGTAGGACGCTGCGCCGTGAACCCCAGATCCAGAAGATGGCAGACCTACCCAGATACAGATTAGAACCGGCGCCCCCGTTCAGTTACAGTGCTGTCGACTACTTTGGACCATTTTCAGTGAAAGATGGACGCCGCCAGTTGAAGAGGTATGGAGTCCTCTTCACGTGTCTTGCCTCACGAGCGATACATATCGAAGTCGCAGCATCCTTTTCTACAGATTCGTTCATGAATGCCTACAGAAGATTTGTGTGTTGCCGTGGTCCCATTCGTATGTTGAGGTCGGACCGCGGTACCAACTTTGTTGGCGCTCGGAATGAACTGGAATTGAATCTCAACAACAGTACGATTCATCATAAGCTTTGTAAGGACAATTATGACGGGATTAACTGCAAGATGAACCCTCCCAGTGCATTCCATAGGGGAGGTGTATAGGAGAGAATGATCAAGTGTGCTCGCAAAGCTTTATCTGCCCTATTGATTCAACACGGAACCAGACTAGATGAGGAATCTCTTTACACACTGCTAGTGTATAGTGAACATTCGCCCACTCACACGGGTAGACTCTACAATTCCAGATTTGTTGATGCTGCTATCACCCACTATGATACTGACCATGAAGTCTAAAGCTGTAATACCTCCTCCAGGTCAGTTTGTGAGAGAGGATGTATACTTACACCGCAGATGGCGTGCAGTCCAGTACCTAGCCAATGAGTTTTGGTGTAGGTGGCGACGCGAATTTCTCCCCACTCTCTAGGAGAGAGGGAAGTGGATTCGTACTCAAACAGACATCCAAGTGGATGATATTGTGCTCATGATAGATGAAAACTTACCTCGTAACAGCTATTGTATTGATTATTTAGTCATATATCAAGCTAGATATACAAATGTACATTTCCTGAAAATGATTTAGTATTATGTTCCTTCTGTACTTATAAGCCGGTGGTCAGAGGTTTGTTTTGTTTTTTGTAAATAGTCTTAACTATTTAGGGAGTCATATTACTGTGCTTTGATCAGTAATATTTCATTTATCTTTAAACTACTTGTGTCATCATGTAATCAGTTACTTCACAATGTCCTGCCTTTATATAATCATTACGTAAACTTAAAACGTACCGGTAGGCTTCACAGTTGGCGCCTGCGGTGAAAAAATTTTACATTAGTTTGGACTTCTTATGCCTTTTACGGGAGTATCCCCGCCAAATAGGTATTTATTTAGCATCTTCAATGTGTTAAGACCCGAACTAGTTACATGTCAAACGTTATTCTTTAGTGTAAGACTTAATTTCTGTCGGGTTTCTTACCTGTATTATGTCAACTATATTATCGCCCAGGGCTAAATTTATATGCTAAATCGTTGTTGCAATTTGAAGATATGATTTGTCTACTATGTGTTTTTCAGTTTTACGTACTTTTAGTGGCTACAAGTGTGGAAACGGAGATTATAAGAAACAAATTATAGTCTTCGTCTCTATATCATTTGATGAATGTCGCTACAGACGGCTTGGTCGATTTCCGTAACAAGGCATCTGGCTGTTGTGCTATGTTTTCGCGATCGTCTGATGCCTGGGTGCAGCGGGAGTATGCGCGCAAAATGTAGTGTCACAGGCGTAGTCATTGGTTACTACAACTTTTCGGGGAAAGCGTGTTTTCGAAATTTACTTCTGCGACACGTGGCTAACAACCTACTCCTGGCTACGTTACGATATTTAAAAGAATGAGATGTATTGTGATACGTGTCGAACTACTGGTAAGACGAACACAATGGCTAAGGGTACACATTATTTCCGGGTAAGCACGCTACTGAGGCACATTGGTATTTACATGAAGCGTGGGAAGAAGGGTAAAAAGAGTGTCAATCACTGAACACGTTGACTTGCCAGATGGTAAAGGTTACAGCTGCTTTTTTGAAACTCCTGAAAGCTAGAAAGGTTCCATTTTCCACAGTGATGTGTCTAGGGACTGATTCAGCTGCAGTTATGACAGGTAATATCATCATTTCTTTCTCTAAAATTACAATGGAAATAATAATTCTTTTGAAAGTACCGTATCATCCCTAACAGAACTGCCCAGCTGCAAAGCATAGGGCAGGGTTTGAGGGGGCGATACTATTTCTTGACCAGCAGCCGTATGTCACGCTGAAGCCTATGAACACAAATAGGATATTTTATTGTACAACCCTTACGAGTGTAGAAATGAATACAGCGTCCTCATTTGCGACGGTCGCCTGCAGCTGATCTTTGAAGCTTGCCGTGCACGTCAAAATTCTCCCTTTCGCAATTTTGTTATCATGAATCGACCTTCTCTAACAGCATTTTATTACGCAGCATTTGGGTGCGTTTTGCTCTACTCAGACATCTATTTCTGAATAGGAGTATATGGGAATTTAAATATGCCTGACAACGTGGGTATGGATTCAAGTATTGTGTTAACCGATGAAACACAACAGAAGTTTAGAAACTAGTAAGATTTACTTTTGCACCTCCCACAGATCAAGGTGGTTGTTCGGATGGAAGTTTAACTATGCACACTGTCATAGCCTTTGTCATAAAAATGCTATTAAGCGACTGACACTCACTCAAGTACGAAACTACAATTACCAAGGCGCAATGTATAACGACCGTGGGTTGCTTGCCCGTTGAGGAGAGGCTAATGACACGTTTGACAGTGCAAGCGAGCCACTTTGCAGTGTGAGGCTACGTAGTGTTGAGTAGGGGAGCGATTCTATTCGGTAGGGCGGTTCACTTAGATGTAATACGGTATAATAAATCTACTTACACAACATTCATATTCTGCTAGCTGAACTGATCTAAATATTATATATGTTCTATGTACTGGTAATCAAAGTTGCTTCCTTTCAGACTTAACTGTAGACAACCACCATTTTGGCAAACTTAAGGCTTTTATAATTATATTTATTATGTATCTTGTAGGTGATGGCAAAGGCACTGCTGGCAGACTAAGAGATCTGAACCCAATGCTGGTCAATATTGGCGGTAAAGCTCACCGTCGTGCTCTCTGTTCCTCCCGAGCAGCATGTAAGGTTCCTTTCATTAACAGTACCAGGAGACACTCACCTCAATCTTCTATTATTTCAAGAAGTCAGCTGTACGCACAGAGAAACTCGAATCCACGCAAGAGGTTCTCGAAGAAAAACCAAATAAAGGAGGTGTTTGAGGTCAGATGGCTTGCATTTTATTAAGTTATGGAGTCCGTATACAGATGTATGGATTCACTGATCGCATTATTTGCAGAAGAAACTAACTCCAGAGGGCAGTGAATGGGGACAAAAATTGCAACAGGAGATTTCAACATACTGGCTGATGGACATCACTCCCATCGTAACTAAACTCAGCATGCTCTTTCAAAAGAGAGAAATAGACATTGCCTATGTTCCAGTAGCAGTGCAACACACCATAAATGACCATGAAAAGGGCCAAAAAGACCCAGGAAGCTATGAAAAACTACTGGCTAATGACTTAAAGATAGAACCACTCGTAAGGGGAAAGCTTATCTTCGAAGGAAACAATGTTATCTCCAAAGTCATAGAAGTCACTTTCTATCAAAAAAAGGTTCCCTCCTGAAGCAACCAATTTACTTAAAGCTTTTGGAGTATTGGGCATAACTTGCTTGTCAAACACTGAACTGGATTCATGGGGCAATGACGACACTGTCCGGGAGCAGGGTGGTGAACAGAAAACCCGGAATAACATAACCAGGGAGGCTATTGTAGATTGACAGGCTACTAGCAATATAAGGAACTCAATATATATACTGGTTAGAAATCAGGGTTACCCAAAAGACAAGATCAGGGAACTGTGGAGTTTAATCCACAGATTTCACAGGAAACAGTTCTCAAATATGCAAATTAGCAGCTCTTGCATTGACAGCCTCCTGTCACACTGCATTGTGTGAGAGGAGGCTTAGTGTGCAAAACCACATAAAGTCGACCTTCAGAAACAGACTCGAAGAACAATGACTGGAGGAACTGATAACTGTGTCTAGTGAGGGGCCTGACATGTCTGACTCCTCTGCAAGCAGAGATGCATTGGGTGTTTGTCGAAAGACGAAGGAAAGAAGACTGTTTTGTATGTGTGCTAAAAAGTAATGTACTGCAGTTACGGCATATTAAGTATATTACTGTGTAACCGTAATTTTTGTCCCAGTATTAAAACATGTATCACAATAATCTTGTTCTTTTCATTATTATCATCAAACATTTGCATAAGCAGGTCGTAATATTTTAAAAAAGTCAACAACGAATGATCGAATTCATGATCCAATGAACACTGACAAAAATTAGACAAATCTATTTCGTATAGTCACTGACTGGACCCACTCTGAAGTTAGATGTGGGACCACTAGTGGTCCCATTTTGAGTTACAATGACCCACATTGAAGGTACGAGTGGGACATCTGCATTACTGTCCTCGGCAGTAGTCAAGTACTAAAATGTCTGTCTAGAAGAAAGTTAACAGTTACTATGACGTTTGGTACTACCTCTTTATCTAACAATTATCGACAGTGCTACCTCATATGCATAACCTTCATTGATGACTGAGCACTGATGACGGTGTTGGACGTTATAGATTCCGACCAGTTCGTTTGTCAATGGGGTCTTACATAAACAAACACTGTTTTATGTTATGTTTATGTGCATCTGCATAGCGGTTGATGTAAGCATTAATTGCCAGGTAAAATAGAAAATACATATTTTCTAAGCATATTCCAAAATGCTTATATAAGAAATTAAATTGAAAAGAACATTTAACAAATAAAATCATAATACATATTTGGCTGCGTACATCATATTTTAAGCATTATCGCCACTGAGCTGGTTAAAAACAACTTGTCAAATCAAAATAGTTATAATGTCTGTCGGGTACTCTGGTTCGGATGCTAAAAGGACCTTGATAACAATTGTTATGGCATATCGACGAGAGGCATATAAGTGTGTTTTCTGCTCCTTCTTAAGTATCCACCCAAATAGTATTTATAGGGCATCGCTTTAGTTAAAGTCGATACAAAACTATTATCGATATAAGCTCCAAGATCCAATGATTCATTAAGCGTCAGCAACGAATGTATTGCGTTCTGTATTGAGGTCGAGCTCATTGATAGGCATCGTGCTCGCAATGAACCATCGGATTATAGCTCTCAAAATTGGACATATAACCATCAATCTATGCGCAAACTCTGGGAAATGAAATATAATTAATATAGATCGTCCCTTCGCCTTCAGCTTCCTTGTCCATGATTAATGTACTGTAATGGTCAAGTCTATCAGCAAATTCATTACCAAATGGGAAGCTGAAAAGATGTTGCTTCAAGTGCTGTATAAGAGACTAACTAGTTAATTAACATTTCAAGCTATCATTGCGAAAAGTTCACGTGGTCTTTTCAGATATCATGGTAGTAATACAATGACAAAAAAGACAACAGCAAGTCACTCATCATATCTTATAACACCCTTGATTGCGGTTTTTTACAACTTCGCTATTTTGCCATACATGTTAGGAAAACTACCTGACGGTACAGAGCTTTGGGTGTAACCATACATGGCTGTGCTACCGCAGGACTGCAAACACAAGCGCAAAAACGTAATAAACGATTAATTCCACAGGCAAGTCGTGGAAAGCGAATAACTATATATTTGGCGGCGATCACAAACATATAACGTTCATTGTTTGATATGAATATGACTGTATGTTCTGTCGATCAGTCACAAATTAACTAAATTAAAAACGTGAAGCCATTATCCTTATCATCCTCGTCATCGTCGTCGCCGTCTTTGTCGCCGATATCATCTTATTAATCATCATCGTCTGCAAGTAATATCATTTTATTTATGAGAAGGCATATATTGATATCGTTCAGACCACGTCCAAATAATATGCATTTGAAAACAAACATATGATGAATTTCCATTACCTGCATTACCTTAATGTTATGTTAATGTCATTCAAATATATAAGTTTGCACATCGCCATGCAAGTGTGAACTACAATGATATAGTACATCATTTGTTAGTAACATTCCCCTTAGTAATATTTACTTAGCATGACACGCTACGAATGGCGTCTGGCTAAAGTTGTGAAAACTCAATCTGAAAAACAAAATTCTACATCACAGTCTTGCTTGCATGGGCATACCAGGTTCTGATAATTGTGTGGGGTGCTTCTTATTATATAAAACATATCGTCAAAAATATTTGCAGACAGAAGTGGTCATCGGTCAAATGTAGGGCATGGGATCTGGCAATTTCGTTAAATGAGCTAGTACCGAGACACTATACACTAGACAAGCTGCACTCGCTTTATGATGTGGTGCAACAGGGCGTCACCATATTTAGGTCAACTGCTTTATGCATCATAAGCTGGCTGTCATATTCAGCACAATATATACAAGAGGAATCACGTTACGTTACGATTGGTGCTAACGCAAATGCAAGCCTATGACGAGTCTATCCATATGAATTCATCGTTGGCAAATATGGCTTCTGCATTTCCTCTCTTGCGTTGGCAAATATGCCTTTAGCATTATCTTTGTTGAGTCTGTGTAGAGGGCTGATTATCACTTTATTATTAATGCGACATGATGTGATACGATTTGGGCAACTTGCTTCAACGACGAGTTACATATGATGGTACGCTATACTATGCAACATATGCTTAGTCCTTGAAATGTAACTACCACAACTTTCGCATATGTCAAAAGTAAAGTATCGCACTATCACAAGGGGCAAAGCAGTTAATTACTGCAATTAAATATTGTTTGTTGCTTGCCCCCGACACACTCGCACAGTACTTGTGTGGCAACATGATTTATTAACCACAAGCGCTGGCACACAGGTCAACTGCCCACAACAATTTGCAACTAATAAAGCGGCGAATGTTTGGATTTAGTAACTAGGCATTTCTATGATCCAAACAGCATTTATGACGACAATCATCACCAACATAACCATCATCATCATTATTATTATCATCATCATCATCATCCTCATGAAAGTCTAAGCTTGACATTATGTTTTTTATGGTTCCGGTTATTGAGGCAGTCTCTCACTATATCGATCAGAAAGCACCAGCTTTTGAATTGTGGCGATTGTGATATTTCTGAAGTCCCAAGGCTGTTGCTTCATACGTTAAACACGCCCAGGCCTGCTTAACTACCACCAACTTGCATCGGAATGCGACTTGCTGTCAGCTTGTAACAAAACAATTTGACCTAAGCGGCAATTTCTTATCCACATTGCATAGGAAGCTATGGCAACATTGCAGTGCAAGATTAGAAACATAGGTACAAAACAATAGGCATGCCACATGACTATTGAACGCTAGAGCAACGATTTATCTAACATTGGACAATCATCCGAAGCAAACACAAGGAAATCATGCCCGTCTGAGCCACACAGGATGTGAAGTTCTTCAGGAAATGGGCCAATAAGTACTAGCTGTTTGTTGATTGATTCGTACAAGCCGCCGTTCCTTCAACCTAAGATGATAAGGCCCTTGTGCAGTGATAGCTTCTTTGCAATATTAAGAAGAGAAAGTTATACAGCGAAGTATCACTTTAACATATTACAGTCATTGACTAAAACCATTCATTTTCCAGGCCGCCTGTTTCTGCTTATAACGAATTTGTTTAGATCGATGGCGGTGTTAACGTTGTGACATCAGTGACATCACGATCCATCATTGTGAGGACGCCCGATAATTATGTCATGGTGTAGATTATGTGTGGTTTGTTATATGATTTTTTCTAGCAATTAGATTATTATATGACTGCTCAATCCAGTGAGATAGAGTGCACGTTGACATGAAAGCCGTGTGAATGGCCGGAGGCTGATTAGAGAAGATGGCGTTATTCGTGTGATTGTTTATCCAACACCTAGGGCGTCCCCTATTTTGTATGGCAAACATGTCGTGGGTGGGATTCCTTTATTCCTGCATTAATAATTCTAGGTATTTTGAATGTGTAATTACTTCATTTCATCAGCTTTATTTGTGGTAAGATATACATACTAGGAATCGCATCAGCCTTTGAACAGCATCAATAGATGCTCAAGAATTGCTGGGAATTCAAGCCACATGTTGTCTTGGAAACAGCCACCCGAGACGTTCATATTACAGTTGGCAATTGACTAAGCGGATTTTGACAATTCCATCAGGTAAGCGGAATAAGCACCACAATTTCACGAAAGTACAAATAATATGTTGCATATATTGATCACAATTTCTTCTAACCCTGGATGTCCAGATTAATATAATCGAACGTGAATTAATTCGGTGTTTGATTTTTGAATAATTTCTTAGCTACAGAAGCATCCATACGAAGCCATTAATTGACAGGAGTTAGCAATCAAACATATCTCTCCTTTGCCGAATCTTATTGACTCCATCATTTGTATTCGTGATAGTCGTCGATTATTTGATAGGTGACATGAATCACTGACGTAATGAGCACGCAAGACGAATGACCGCTCTGTAGGCGTTGGTGTGTTATCATGAATAGAGTTTGTGACTGGACATCAGCATAATTGTTGATTTAGAGTATTATGATTCACAATGATTTATACCACTCAATACCTCATCAACCCAAATATATCAATGGCTACAGCAAAATAACCTGTTTGACCCATAAATGCCCTGTCGACAGCTATTGACTACAATATCTACATAGTAATGCAATACAGCCGGCTTAGAATCTGACTTACAAACCTTTGTCCTTAACGTACTTATCGCGGTGGAATTAAAACAAATTCAGTGTATTTATTCGATGCAACCAATGTGGAATGTCTCCTGAGAATTTGTGATAAAGGTGAATTGTAGTTCGGTTTATTATGAATTTAGGTGCATAAGCAGTATAGAATAGAAATGCACAGGATGCCTGGAATTTCGATATCTACATTTAAATTAATCGTCCAGTCGCAGCTGTATATGGGTTTATTGCTTTATTATTGATGGAACTAGGATGTGTATCATGCATAATGTGGCTGCCATTTTAGGCAACACTAAGTATGCTATATCGACTAGCAACGCGCTCACGTATCTGCATAGGCTCGCATGCCTCTCCCCCAGCTAAAGGCATCAAAACGCGATAATGGTCTCATTAATTTCTGCTTTTATGAAACATTTAATCACATTAGTACCATACATTGCTAGACTTATTCCTTCTTTAGTACATTGTAAAATGCCACTTGCTATATGTGTTATCCCGAGCCGTTGCCACTAATGTAAATAGAGTAAAGCCGAATTATTTATGATTGTTTGCACCCATTTATTTAATAACATTCTTAGACAAATAAATGTGGAATAATAGTATGACGTCACATCTGCTGTAAACTAGAGATAACGGTTTTATTCATAGGTTTGTTGGCGTTATCTTGGCATGCGGACAACAACGTTTGCCTAGATGCCATGTGCACACTAAAAATACCCTTACCAATCGCCCACCGTTAAAAGCCGCTGCCAATCACCGCGAGTTACGCAATGGTCATCACACTCCCTTGTTAAACCAAAAATAAGCTGTCAATATATTCGACAAAGCCAAATCAACATCTGGCGAAGTCCAGTTGTAAGCTTCGTTGTATTTCCAAAGACTTCAGGATGGTGGGATTTGCTGTCAGAGATTATATCAAGATTGATCAGATTGTCTGGTATATCTTTCTCACTCGCGGCGTTATTGCCATAGAAAGAGTGGAAGCTCTAAGTGTTGGTCAAGCCATCACGGGAATAGCGTCAATGTACAAAAACGAAATAGAGATGATTACATCTAGCATTTGAACTACCACTTCCATCAAACAACCTCCGAAATTGTTTCTGTCTAACGAGATTGAGCAGATATATAATGAACTCTCTTGCGTTGGCAAGATGAGATTAGATCACAAACCACGTACAATATTCATCCTGATTGGATTGTTGGGCGTCGATTTAATAACGATTATTGATTATGATGTCTTTTTTTGTGGACGCTGACGTCAACCAGCCTAGCTGGGAGCTTAACATGCCACAAGGTTACTACCGCCATCAATTAAAACAAGCTCTTAGGTAACTTCAATAGGCTGCCTGCAAGATGAATTGTTTTAGTCAATGACAATGATATGTTGACATTGACAAATCGCTGTATTATTTCCTCTTTGTAATATTGCAAAGAAACTATTACAACACAGGTTTAAGGCTGTCGGCTTGCACGAATCGATCAAGTAGAAATAGGAATGTTGAGGAACTTTACATCCTGCGTTGCACAGATAGGCGTTAGTTTCTTGTGTTTAACACAACATAATGTTTCCAGTCTGCTAACGCTTTTGCGTTTACTTGTGATGATTGTCCTTTATACGCTGACTCTACTGAAATCCTTTTTTCTGGAGTTGTATCGTCACGTGACATGCCCATTGTTTTGAACTGCCTATGCCACAAATATTATTCTATTAATTAATGGCGCCGTAAATAAGCTATGTTGTATCATTATTCGCACTTCACAACTACATAGGGTGTCAATACCTACGAAAGTACCCAGAACATCTTTGAAGGTGAACGCAGCGATGCATGACTCTGTTGCACATAGCCGTTGACATGGGTGACAAAACTTGTGTTAACAGTCACCACTATCAAATTGAAAAAAGGGTTTTGGAGGCGAGCAACAAACACTATATAATTGCAGTTATCAACTGCCATGTACTTTGTGACTCGTGTAATTAGTGCGATGCTTTCCAACATTTTAACATATATGAAATATCCTTAAAAAAGAGTGGTTGTTATATTTCATCGAGCTTGCGTTATGTAACATAGCACAACATAATATGCAACACGTATAGATAACAAATCGTACCACATTATTAATAAGTAGACCTTGCTAACTCTAAAGATTGTAACCGCCCCCACATATAACGTTTTTGCCAACTGTGTTCATACACGGAAATAATGGGCGTTCCATCAATCTGAGCATAACATGGTTCCTCGTGAATATATTTTGCTGAATATCATCTCCAGTAATAATGGATCTTAGTATATAGCCTAAGACGAAGTGCGTAGTGTCCCGGAAGTAGCGAGTCGATCTCTTATCAACGACGAGTGCAAGTAACAGATTGCAGCTACTTAAAACTCCTATGAAAAACATTGCGTTGTTCTATATTTTAGATCCCATGTCGAGCATTTAACCTAACTATCTTGTGTCTGCCAACATATGTGAAGATGCATTCGGCATAACAAGAAATTCTCCGCACAATCATAAAAATCTGACATGTCCATGCAAACAAGATTGCGCGATGTAAAATTTTGTAGTTGAGTCTGGGCGTTGGTAGCTTGAGTCAAGTGCCATTCGTAGCATTTCATGCTAGATAAACGTCGCTAGGGGGAATTTAACCGAAAAACTGTGTGTTATATTATTCTCGCATAAGTTGCTGTGCTTTTCGGCGCCGTGGTCGGAATGATATCAACAAATATAAACCACATTGCTCTATATTAACGTGAAAAGCTTATCTCAACGCCGCGTCTTTTACTCAGCTGCGGGAAGATAACGGCGCTATGAGGTTGTACTGGGGTGTTTGTATAATCAACAGGCTTGAAATCAGCTTCTTCGCTTATACTGCATCGTTTGAGACGAAATTTCAATATGCCTTATCAAAGATGAAGTGATAGACTACTTTAATAACACGATGAAGATGATCATTATGATAATAAACAAGACAACGACGCCAAAGTTGACCATCATAATGGTCATGATGATGATGGCTTCTAGTATTTCACTAATGCGAATTGCCAGCTTATGACTGTTAGACAGAACATACCGTTATAAAAACATATAGTGCCATATGCTTTTGATCGCTGCCCAATAAAAGTTTTTCACTATCCAAGACAAGCCTATGAGAATGCCCTTGTGTTTGCGATCAAGCATAATTATATCCAAACCCGTGTCCCATCAGGGTCGCTTGAAAACATATTTGGCGCTTGGCAATCATCGTTTGTGCTCATTGCGTCCTGGCTTTATTAAGTATTGATATCTCTCGTAAAAGAGTAGAGTTGAAATATTTCAAACCACTGCCAAGGGTAAGACAGTAATAAGATAACCCATGTGCGGGGTTTTCTCCTACAATTTGGTTCGATATGAGTCTTTTATGTGATGAAATGTACTAGATCATGCGTTAATCTTAGGACAGCCCAAAGCATACCGCTTAAAGTACAGTTGTTGCTATTCTATTATTACTATGATATTTAAAGACGGGTTAGAACGTTAACTTTCTAAATAAAACAGAGCTAGCTACTTATACAACGGCGCTTTAGGCAACATCTTTTATTTTAAACTTCCCATTTAGTAATGGCTTTGCCTATAGATTAATTATCGACAGAGACGCCATCGGCAAACGAATAATATTCTTAAGAATATATCCGTGGTTATATACAAAATAATAGAATCCGTAGCTTGCAAGCACAAATATAAACCACAAGTGCACGGACAGTGATTAACCATATCATGCTTAATTGGTTGATTTTGTAATGATTAATTCAGTAGGTCATGATATTTCCCAACTCTGGTTGCCATTTCTAAAGGCTGACGAAGCGTTCCTGCTCATCATTATTGGCTCCGAGAAAGGGGTTTACTCATTCACAGCTTGATAGGTACAAGTTAGATTTTAAGTGCTGTGCTCCGATGATTCATTGTCAGCAGTTATTGTTGCACAAAGTCTATCAATGACTTTGAGCTAATGATGCAGTTACAGATTAGCATCACATCGTCTGTTTGTCATATGGAACAACACACCATTGTAAGTCGCTAATTCACGCCAAAAACGCAATAAATCTGTAGCTGACGCTTATTAAGTCATTGCATGCTTCAATACATTCAATTATATTTCTGTATTGACTTTACCTAAAGTGGTGCCATATAAGCACAATTTGGGTGGATTAGTAAGAGCAACCAGGAAACGTCATTATATGCTGCTCGTCGAGATGTTTTTATTCTTGCTATCAAAATCCTTGTAGTATATGAAATAGAATTCCCAACAGACATAATAGTTATTTTGACCAATCTCATAGACACTGCGATCGTCTCATATGAGACCATTACTCCAAAGCCTCATCGATTTTTGGTGCAAACGTTCAGTTGCTCACGCGGTACACACAGTGTACATGCAGTGAATATCTTAACATCGTGTTTCGGGCTCATGTTCATGAAGAGTAACAGTAGTAAGCGTTTATAATCATTTTCTAATCGCATGATCACCACAAGAACTAACAACGCAAGAAGTCAGCTCTCCACAGGGACTAAAGCTAATCTATGTATTCTGCTGTTTGTGTATTCAAAATTACGCCATCAGCTGGATGAATTCTTTTTTAACATTAATAGTGTCGACCGGAAAGCTCACTGAAATTGAAACAAAGCATACCCTGTCCTGGTTCTCCAGGACATTGTGATGATGGATAATCAAGTATAGTCCATGAGGCACCACATATTCTTGTGTGGACGCTGGTTCGGCCATGA
Source organism: Urechis unicinctus (assembly GCA_034190875.2). NCBI lineage: Eukaryota > Metazoa > Annelida > Polychaeta > Xenopneusta > Urechidae > Urechis > Urechis unicinctus. Next base: position 918,240 of record CM067355.1, read on the forward strand.
ACGATGTTAATGCGCCAAAACCTAACATCATAAAATTAAATTAAGACATTGCAATATGATTTTCCGTTCGGAGTTCTAAAACGAGCGTGTATACGCTTTATCGTGTCGAAAAGTGAGAGCAATCGTATTGTTTTGTTCCTATAATATTCTCTGAGCGCCCATTCTGTTTATGATTTGTCCAAGAACCTATCCGTCATGATGATTCTAAATAATGGCATCTTTAAGTTTTAGCAGGCGTGATATTCATTCGTGATTACATATTTTTCTGTTAGGGCAATGGTATTCAGCATCTATTGTACTGTCATCTATCATCAGGGTGGCGACTTACCGCGCTTATAGTACCATTCATCACTGCTGGCAGCATAAATGCGATTGTCACGGATGTCCGTACCATGCTTCCTTGGTGATAAATGACCTGCGCTAATGACCCGCTACCTCTTATGATGTTGTACTTAATGCTGACAAGAACATAACAACAACAAAACAAGCAGCTTTTGTAATTACTGCCGTTTGCAATAGCTGCGTGATGCATTGGAACTCTATTTAAAATATGAAGAAAGTAGATATGTTGTATATGATCTTATTCATATTTATACAGTTCTCATTCAATATGATTCGTAACGATAATTTACAGAAATCACCATCTTTCCTAACGCTGTGCGTTTTTTGTGTCCTTTGTGAGGCAATAGGTGGCGATTGGCATCTGGCTGTGCAAGAATGGTCCATTGAAACTCTTTATATCATTCTGCAATCATCACTTACTTGCTTAAATGGCGCTTATCTAACATAATATAGATGTTGAGAGTACGAATCGTCATATGATTGACTTGATGATGGTGACGGTGATTGTATAAGGGATTAAGAAGATGATGACGATAACGATGATGATTGTGGTGTTGGTGGCTATGATGATGATGATGATATTGATGATGATGATGATGATGATGATGATGATGATGATGATGATGATGATGATGATGAAGTAAAAAGAGGTGGACGACGAACAGGAGGAGGAGCAAGAGAAAGAGGAGCAGGCGGAGCAGGAGGAGGAACAGCAGGAGGAGGAACAGGAGGAGCAGGAGGAGAAGGCAGAATATATCAATGCATGTGAGGAGTACAATATTTATCAAGTTGCATCTTGTAAAATAGCAATGCTGTCTAACCATATATTGATGTCATGTATGCTTGATTGATGGGTGCTAATGATAAGCAAATATGGTTGTTTTTTTAAAGTCTACATAGGCCTTGCACGTATTGCCAACAAAAGTAAGATGAAAAATCATGATTAAAATATCTATATTGTTTTATGTGGCAGTACCCAACAATGACGAGGATTGTAACACAGCTTGCAATACATTGAACAGCGCTTGTGTTCCGTCGGTTACCATTAACATAATTAATACATCATTCTCATGACCTAGTATTTGTTGAGGTTTGCAATGCAAAACATCAAGCAGCTGATTTGTTATTGATGACAGCCTAACGGATATACGTTAATGATTTGTCTCGCGGGAGTGGCTACCAATATGTATAGTCTATTTAAATTGACGGTCTCGTTTAAACGTTACGAGAATATTAGATGCAACTGCTTCATTACAGATCATCCGCGAAAAGCTCTGTAGTCGACTTTTCCATAATAAATATCGACTGAAGGTTGACTGCAAATTGGTAGACAGTGTGTTTATTGCCTGCAGTGGAATTGGTGGTCCCATATATTAAATTGAGACATAATCTATTGCATAGAGAATGCATACGAGGATGTTCCGGCAAACGGCATCTGGCATGAATCAAATGATGGTTGATTATTTATCCGAATGTAATACACATTTGTTCATCGATGCCATCGGTGTCTCAACACGTACATGCCTATTGAGATGCAAATGTCTCATACCAAGCCAGAAGTGTATTCTGCAACAGGTACGAGGACCAAAATATAGGATTAAAGGCACGTTCTCTTATCATACACAGTACTCGTCGTACCTGCTTATAGCATCTCAATTTGGTCCCAAAACAGCTTTAAAAATAATCGTAGTTTAGTTTTAAAATATTTTCTATAGTTCAGTAATGAGAACCTCCGTGTGCTATCGATAAATGACCCTAGAGACATTTGAACGAGGACGATGGCAAGATGATGCACGTTGGTTGTGGCGGTGTGTTTTTAGGTGATGCTGGCCCTTGCTTTGGGTTCGATGTAGGCGTTATCTTTTCAATTATACTATAAATGTGATTTTGGTAAAACAGTAGCTTATCACATAGTAACTAAGCATTTATCTATATTAGGTTTGCTATGTAATGTCAGACACGGAAGCTGGCAACAATTGCAGTATAAGGAGAAGTAACGACTATGCATTAACGACTATGCGGAAATAACCTCTAAATGGCAAATGCTAGATGCTAAAACATCGCTAAGTAGGCTTGGCGAGGTTAAATGTAAAACGGTGCAATCTGGGCTGAGATTATCAGGCGATCGAAGAATTCCCACATGGCCATTTTAAAAGAATGATAATCAGTGATAAATCCTCAGTTATTGCCCTTTGGCCTTTCACTTGGTTGCGATAGCTCTTTGTATGGTTTCTGTTGCAATTTACAACAGAAAAGGCGGAATGTCCTGCAAGAGAGCTACAAATAGTAGTCTTATATGGCCTCATATTTTGAAAAACGCCATTGTTTGTCTTTCGAAGGAACAAACAGATATATTTCCGGCGATAGAATGAATAGCCTCATCATATCGCGCCCTAACGTTTCTTGTCATATGATGCCAAGACTGATTAGAAACAATATGGTGAAAATATTGTGGCTGAGATGTTTAAATACATTTAGACTAGAAGTTTCCCAAATATACGAGAAACTATTGAATCATATTATCAGATCGGAAAAAAAATAGTGCACACTGTCTTGGCCAAAAACATTTCCCAATGACGGATAATTTGCATGTATTTTTTGCCAATGGGAATATGTCATTGCACAATGATATCTGATATGTGATACACAACAGTTCCCACCTAATGTTCGCCTGCTTTTAATTGTGTTTTTAACCTAATCGTTGTCGAATTGGGTGTCGTTAGCTTTTCTTTTGAAGTTTCACGATTAACGTAAAATGAATGCATGACCAAGTTATAAAAACATCCGCTGTGCCACTGCAAACGATAATATCATCATAGGAGTGTGAACTTTGTGGTGGTGGTCAAGAAATTGCGACGCGTATAGCTCTTCCGGGAGCCATTAACCAGACAGATTTATGCAATGGTAAAGGAGGACACACACACACACACACACACACACACATATATATATATATATATATATATATATATATATATATATATATATATATATATATATATATATATATATATATATATATATATATATATATATATATATATATATATATATATATATATTGCCTGTTTCATCAATTTCACTTACACAATTTCTTGTGGAATTGCGTTATCATCATTTGAATTGGCTAAGATTACGTATTTATACAATAATGCGCGTTTCCAGATACATCATGCCCATTCAATGGAGGCTGTTCAAGGCGGGCATATGCGACTTCACATTGCCAATTGTTATGTTGTGGGAGCTATATCTCATCAGTTCTACCTTTCATATGAAGAACACATGCTAGGTCAAAGGGTTTGATGTCATGAATCATACGGAAAATCTAAACTATCCGACTCCGCTGCAACAGGAAAAGGCGCGAAGCATAACAAGGTTGCCTAAACTCGACTGAAATTTTTGTCAATTCATGACGCATCCCTCTACTATGATAGCTTTCAGGAAAACGTCGCATAACTAGCTGAATTCAGATTGTCGTCGCTGATCGCTTTTCATTTGTTATTCCGCTAGGCAATCAGACCGAACTGTGCCCCAGCAGATAACATGGCGTACAATGCATGCGTCAATGTGAGCTGTTCTTGGTGCGCACATCTTCATTTCCTGTCCAGTTGATTTATGCACGTCATCTGCGTGGAGATCCCTAATGAAAAGAACTTCTTCAAACAACAAAGCATCCCAAATACTCAATATATTGTCGTTTTTAATAGTTGAGAAGTCATCGACTCATGGCAATTACATACTCTATAGACAGTCAACTAGTTGAATGCTTCAAGATATGAATGTCATACATATAATGCTTAAAACAATGTCTACTTTCCTGTTACAATGTAAATGAGTTATAATAAATGAGCTATAATAAATGAACCGAAATTTTTCTGACATCTGCATTTGATGTATCAAATATTTAACAACCATAAAGGCGTTAGAAACGAATATACCTAGTTGGTGGTTCGAAAATGTCATATAAAAATGTAGGTCGACAAACCGTAAGTTCGTCGATCGATCAACAAGTACTTAACACTTGGGCATGAAACATTGCGCAACCGTAATGTTAAAGCCAGCTGCTGTAATACAGCAACTCAACAGCAGCTCTTTATTGACAAATCAAGGGCACTACTGAATAGATAATAAGCCACAAAAGATTCAACCGTGATACAATATTACAATCTTGCAAACTATTGATTAAGTCGTCGTGACACCGATAGGTACGTTATTCTGTAGACAAAGTCTATGGTTACTCCGACTTGACTGTATACGTTGCGCAAATTAAACCAGGATAACAACTGAGTTTCATATAACGGTAGTCTGGGTTAGAAATTATGTGAACGGTAACCTTGTGAACGACAAACGTATTTATGCTTCATATCTACAAATGACCATATCGCCTGAGAGCTGATTAAAGCGTCACAGTGATGTGTTATTTAAGGAAACATCACAACCAAGCATTTATTTGCACAGCTGAGTTAGCATAAACAGAGCAGACGTAAGCAATCATCTTGTGCTATATTTGTCATGGCGATACATTATCCGGTTAAGTCGCGCAGATGGAATCCTGAACAATAATGTATGCATCTTGCAAGAATAAATGCACCAGTGCTGTTGTCATTGAAGTAATCGTCTTGCTGTCGCCGTTTAGCACCATAAACCATTGAAATACCTTATATACGATAAATGAACGTAATTCTAACTAGATGCAAATAAGTTGTGCATCAGATCCTATTTCATCAAAACATTTAACTAAAACCTCTACAAGTGCAGCATGTTAAATGTTTATAAATAATTATGTTATCTACTGTAAGGTTGTAGCCATTGAGGCGTCAGGGTATGAACACGTTTTATATATATTCTCAAGGCACCGACACTAATACAGGAAGATTAATATGCGAGATCAAAGACCATTTTAGTGTTAAGAAAATACTGACGGATGACGAGTTTAAGAATCACATCGTATTTAATAGAAGTATGTTATCAAATTTGAATTCTTAGCTTCAAACGTGTTGCATTATTAAGAAATTTTAATGTCATTAGATTGATATATACCGTGCGTATACCTAATACTGCTATATATAATGCGAGGTTGCATCTTTCCAGGAAAGTGGATTGTCAGTCTTTGGAACGACACCTGCTTCTATTTTAAGTTGCCAAGCGAGATATGGGTGTATTTCGGTACATCTAGCATAGTCACTGCATATCATGTCAAATGATGTATGACTCCTCTACTCACTTACCGACAGATATTAATGGTGTCAGGGTAGCGGAACGGGGGGTATGATGGTTGATGTAATAACACAGTCATCTCACTTATGGTAGCATGATGTTGACGCCCTGGCAAAGAGTCACAATCAGTTAGCATAACATGAGTGATTGTTCCAACTGATTAAGTGATCACACAGCATATTTATTTCAATTGATGAATTAGTCATATCCGTGGCCGTGCATGTGGTGCACACATTATTCCTTCATCCAACCTATAATTTTCCACAACGATCCTGACAAGGTCTGATATCACGGTTCCTTGGGTCCAAACGAGCGAATAATCATATGACTCAAACATGACTCGCCAATTTAAAAAAAGGAGCGCTTCCTCGGTAAATTCAGTGAGTTGACACAAAGAAGTAGACAGTGCAATTAAAATGACGCTCAAGGCACAAAGACCATTTGTGAGGCGATTGTTTGCTTAATCGAAAAAAAAAAAAAAAAACCAAATATACATACATTGTATAGACTTATCCAACCATTCTGGCCATGGCCGTTATACTTGGTGATTCGTGAGCGCAATATGTAGAACAAAATATGCAGCTACCAAAGGGAGACGGCAGCGATAACTGTCAAGCATAAGTGTGATGGATAATGGGTAGTTAAGGGAGTTCGCATTAAACCAACTTGCATGATTGTTCACAAATCTCCGCACGACCTGTCCTTCCATTTAACAATAAAACCATCCATCAAATAACAACTAATATAATTTGCGTATTTTATTCTCAATAAACACTAAATAATTATCAACAATAGTGATACAATATTAAACATACAACCTTCAGATATCGAAAAATGATACGTAATCTCATACGTATTATGTATTATATGGAACACAGAATTGGGTTCGTAAATGTTACGATAATGATATTTGTTTTCAGTTGTGGTCATATATATGTATATAGCCATAGTCCAAGACCGATTAGCAACAGCGCTTAATGTGTCTAATGAATAAGTTCATTGTGCCAGTTAAGGAGCATATGAGGATGGTCCCCATAAGGACTCGATCAGCATCAACCACAACATCCGACAACATCAAGAGCCTATTGAACTGATCTATGTGAAAATCAACAGATTCATGAAACGGTTCAGATGTTTAGATGTTCGTCTGTTGGTCGTTATTGGCATATCCAGTATTAAATGACCATAAGCACATAATTGAATCGTGCGATCCTTAACAACGTTGACAAGGAAAACATGTCGAGGAGCATCGGATTTCAAGAAGTCGAATAATACACTACCAATATACCACTGCTTTTATCGGGTGCTTATTTTCTAGCTGTTCGCTTAAGACATCGCAGTGTTCGAACCCGTAAATAAATGAATGTCATCCGGTATTTCGTAGTCTCAAAAATCCATCAACATTGCTGCGTTAATAAGCGCTTCAACTCTGGACACTTAAGCCAGCTTAGCCTCAGAAAAGATAACATTATATAAGCAAACATGCAGATAAGGTTCAACTCATCGTGATGGCGACGCATTCATCTCGTTAGGTGTTATGTAAGCGTACTCTAAATATCTACATTAGTAAAGCACATGTAATGCAATCAGCGTCATGTATAGGTTTTATCTTTTCCGTCCATTTACTCACACAACGCAAAGCATCGTCGCAAATTGATGGTTCATGAATATCCATAAACAAAACATAGACCGTTCCGTGGAAAACAAAATTTGGCAGAAGCAAGTAATTGGATATGATCGGGCAAGACACAATTGCATATAGAAATTGGGTTCATGTGAGTCTGAGTTTTTACATGTGCGACAGGTTCGATGTGTATCATAGTGTTACACGTGTGCTTCACTTGTTTTCGAACTGTCAGATTGATTTGTTCACCTGATATATCATTTATTAAGGTCGTGCAAGCAGAATCGGGCATAGATGAGGTTGTTTATTAATATGCCAGGTCAAACATGCTGATGTTTTGAGTTTTAATTATAGCAGTACTGAAAATAGCCTCACATGAATTCCGCACCCAATGATGGATGGGATCGATAGCATTTATGCACTTAGGATCCATTTGTTTAGGCAGGTCTTTTGCCGCTCGCTATGTTTAGAAGATCAACATGATGCGTACATCACCACTAATATATATTTAGCTTTGCCATGAGTTATACCATGAGTTAGGCCATATTAGGTCAAGGGACATAATGTAATGTGCGTCTTTACTGAAATCTTGCAGGCAATGCAAAGGTACATGCGTGCTATATTGTCGGATAAATGTATAATTCTAGGAAGGTGCCATGTACACTATGTATACTAGCGATTGTGAATGCATTTTTTATAGTGGACAGAATAGCTAAGCTTCATTTAATAATTTATGATTTATAAATACATCGTGGTAAGCACCTAACTGCAAAAAGTACATGCGTCATTTGAGATATAGTTGTTTCTGCTGAGCTACTTACGCTCAGCCTATCTGCATCTCTTCATAGGTTATTTGATTGGCAACTATTTTAGTCCAGTATGTTATACATTACGCTGGTAAGTTGATTCGAGCCTATGAATAGGTTGCTTGACAGTAGAAGGTAATTCGCATCAAGTGTGATCAACATTTGTTTTTCCGATGGCAGTAGAAATTGCGAACAGTGTGTTACTCACTTTGACAAACTTCAGTCATTCACAGTCGCATAGGCATGTACAATTGAATGTGACACTGCCCAGTCATAGGCGTTGCACATATTGAATTTGTCTTCATGCATGAATTGTGTCGGCGCTTATTGTTCTGGATGATTGATGAAATACACATTAACAGAATATGAAAGGCAATGATCCGTCCAAACAAGCGTAGTAGATCCTTCCGCATCTGCGTATTTTACATTGTGTTTGATTTCACGCTCAACTATGTATGACCTTCTAATCAAATATTCAAATAGAATAGAACAATTAGCTTCATTCAACACTTTAGCGACTTTAAGAGCCTATGTCGGGTCAACTCAACTCCTGCAGAATCGTATCACGCCGAATATTATGAATACGCTGATATCACATCCCAATCGCAGAAAATGAATTCATTGGATAAGTGTGGATTTCGTAGATTTATTTCAAGCAAAGCAAATATCCCATGGTTTGTATGGATTACTAATACAATGATCGACCGACAATAGTTTGTGTCTGACGCCTCTTTTCCTCGCTGTATCTACACCAACGGCCAAAGTCTCAAAACCATAAATGGAATACGCCAATTCAATACCAAACACAGTATGTAGCGATAACATATATGGGTTTGGCCGTTCTTTTCTTTCTTCTACGCTGCCTTTTCTTGTGCTAAAAACTTTTGTCCTCGTCGAAGTCAATATACATAACTGTTAGGAATTATACAAAACATTATGAGCACTAAATAATTAATTCTAAATATATTGTACTTAGCCCATATTTGTAAGAGCATTTATAAGGACTGAAACTTCTATTATTATGCGGAACGACAGAAAAGGAAACCCTCAAAATATAGTCCTATACTTGTTCATTATCACTGTTTTAAACTGCCGGTTCTGTGATCCACATGCCGGTTAACAACACATTTTGGCCCCGGTTATGCAAACTGTTTATGAAGGGTCCTTTGCAAATACCATGCATAACAATTGAGTGTTTACTGTATTCGTGTTATGAATTATAAACTGCAACATTGCATTTAATAAACTTGATTGTTATATATGAGCTTTCGTTACATTGGAAACGGATATTGGACATTTGTACATTCCATCTGGTCGAGTTCTGACACACCTCAATAATGCAAGGGTATGGGCAGCTTAACAAATATGGATCATAACTAAATGACAAACAATCATATTCTTCGTTCCAAATAACTCCAACCGTATATCGCAATTTTATCGTTCGTATCGATCAATTAATCATCATCGTAAATGTATTGAAGCCAGAAATATAAACATTTTCATCCTCAAGCCAAATTGTGCAACGACATAAACTAATAGAATAACATGTATCCAATGTACCCGATTACTGCAGCAAACAGCTATGTGTTTGACTCTGTGAAGCTCGACTCACCCCTAAAGCGAATCAACGTACCGATTTTAATAGACAGGTACATGTAGATGAAATGCAAATCTCCATTGCATCACCGCAAGCTTCGACATATCTGATGGCTGCAATATTCGATCACTAGCTTGTTTGCTGACTGAATCAAGCTAAGAAAACACTGTATTATAATTACCATGTAGGCCATATAAGTCCCAAAATACGATCGAATGGAGAATTCAAGACCGCGTGTTTTCCCATGCAGGTATAATTAATGATGATTTGCCTTGCCTTATTGTTGTTGACTGTTAACGGTTTGGTAAATTTGTCAAACAATGACTATTGTTCGATTGTTAATATTCCCATTTCTAGTCATTCTCATGTTACTGATGACTGTGATGCCTTTGCTCACTAGACTGCATTTGTAAGTGGTTTAGTAGAAAGAAGCAATATGCTGCTGATGCGTCGTATATTTAGAAGCGATTAGTTGGAATAGTATTCTCCACAGAGAAATCATACGTTATTATAGGCAATGAATCATTACTGGCGTATCATGGTAATCTGATTATCTGTAAAATGGAAAGCAATGCTAAAATAAACTGAAGCGTACGAAAATCTCCATCACCACACACTGCTCTGTTATAATGCGCAAGGTGTTTCTATATCCAGTTACAACAAAGTTATCTAGCATTCTCACAGCTTTAACACAATAGATTAATACCTCATTTAACAACTTTGTCTACCATGACATCATGCCCATAATATATAATTGCTGATTATGCATTGAAAGTAAAAACCCCATTGTCTATGTTAATAATATTGCATGTCATAATATATCTATAGATTTGAAACATAAGCCAGAAGTGTAAATCGTCTGAAAATGCATCTAGCCAAATGTCATATTTTATCTGATCGATCAATAACGCCAACAAGTCCGAACCAAAGCGATACAGTATAAGTTTCAACAAAATTGACGAAAACACTCTCATTATAGCTCTCGTAATCGTTCAATTCTGTCCAAAGCTGCACCGCATATTGGTAAGCCCAAATATATTTGTGGTTCTTCTCGGCTTTCTATGTGTTAACATATTTATCATCGAGATAATTTACTATTAACGACCAATATAATTACCGCGATTATTCTTCGACTAACAACCAAATAATTATATAACACCGAAGCATGACAAGAACACTCGGCCAATGAGATGAGTGAGGCGTTTAAAATCGATGTGTTCAGCTTGTAACATAGGCTAGTTTGTTTCAGGTCATGTTGCTGGATAGCGACTACGATTAAATTCCAATCTATGTACACGATAGTGTGCAACTCATATAGTTGCATTTAGTTTATCGATTGGAAATCCAATACTTTTATGTGTGATTGGCATGAAACTAATTAACTGCAAACTGATAGCCAAAATACGGACAAATTGTGTACGCTTCTCTGGCCTTTTGATGTTTATTTTGCATACCATCACCCATGATTATATCATATATTTCGAAGAATTACATCATACGGTCTATGTATCAAGTATGCTTATGTGCGGGCATATTGTGAAAAAGATACGCATTTAAGATAATTCAGTCCTTGTTCTTAGCGAATTTGTACATTTTGGCGGCAATATCCCATCACAATTGTAACAAGCTGATATCTCTATTATGCCAGTTATAGAATAGAGTGAAAAAGCTTGAGTGTGCATTTGATATTGTATACATAATTAATGAATATTTTAGAAGCATGTATTGTTAATGGTATTATTCGTAGAAATTAAAGGCGATTATAATATGATAATTACACTACGTTGCAACTGTTGAATTGTTGAATTGTTATGTCCTTTGTTACTTGCTTTGTGCTGCTATAACGACAAACTATCCGCTAATTTTTTAAGCTCTATTTATTGATAGAAGTCTCTGTTTAACGTCAATTAATCAAAAGAAGTCGATGCAAAACAAAACGTACACCATCAAAGTACTATCAGCATATATTATTGTGCTTTGTAAGCATCAGTCAAAATTACAGAAGCATTTAAGATAATGCAGCTTTTTTTCAGCTCATCACATAGAACACACTCGTGATGATGGCTGCCCAAGCAATTCAGTCCTTTTTGCTATATATGCCTTCTGGTGGCCTGCCTATCGTGCGATCCTCAAAGCCTTAATTATTCTTAGATTGTAAATAAGTAATAATGGTGCAGTTTTGTCCAGCAAATGATCCCTCCCATGATTGCTGCGGCTGATTAGTGTCATAAAGGACTACTCATACCCAACTTTTATATGCCTAGGTAAGCGGTAATTGACGGTGCCTTCGCCCCTTACTTGTCATTTGCTGTGATCGCATGTAACTATATATGACTTTCATTACGCATATAAACTTGGAGTTAGTTGTGTATCAAAATTGTAATGAATGTCAGAAAAGATAAATGACAAATAATTAATAATCAATGGACAGGTATAACTAAAAAATCATATTTGATATACTGACAGGTTAGAGCTTAGCTACTAAGTAAGTTACTGCATTACCAAATCAGAGTATCACTATGGCAGAATAGATATCTCAATGATACCCAGAAACGCGGAAAATTTGCTCTATATTTGCGGAGCAATTATGTGCAGATGGTATCATATGGAAATTTTTTAAGGCATGTCCAGCGAGAAGCAACAAATGACACGTCGTAGCTAAGTGCTTGACCTATCATAGCGAAATCATGTATGCAATATTATGTAGTGCAACAACTGAAAAGCGTAAGCAGCAGCTGGTACTCCATTGACAGGCAAATGTTTTATTATGCTGCTAAGATTCAATTATCATACTTCTCCATCAGTTATAAGCATCAGAAAGTCTTTCGTAGCTTATGCTAAGAATGCATCAGGTGTGTTCAAATATTTTGGTGGCATAGTAAGCACCGTTAAATGCAAATTCGTTTGATGTCGATATGAATAAGTTTTTGCAAGACAAATAACCGATATTTTGACGCTTAGGATTGTGTATTTGAAGCAGCTTGATCGCTACACGGTGATACGGTGGCGCAGTAAATAAAAACACGATGTTGCCACAAATCATCAGTCAATTGTTGTTGTCGTAGCCATATATTCATACCACAAGGCTGCGACTGTTGTATCACGCAGCACGGCACACATGTAGCGACAAGTGTCAGCAAATATTAGTGCGCTGTACCCGCAAATACCTGCTTTAATTGTGTGTTACCTTGACATGCAATCATCACAAACGGTCGAAGGCAAACGAACATATATTGCATCGCATTGAATTTATTTGCTATGCCGTTGATATAAATCTTATTTTGATGCCTGATATATCTGTCGCTTTTACGGCAATATATGAACAATAAGGCAACATCGCCATTGCAACATTTGCTTTATTACTCGTAATTCTTGACAGTTTCCTTGTTTTTTATATTTTGCCATCTACAATTTTCTACGTATATGAATTTGATTATTCTGAAATTATATTTTGAACTAATACAATGATTATGATGTCTAAAACATAGGTGACTCTTAAACATTTCTCCTTAAACAGCTGGTTGTGAAATAAAGCTCCCACATAGTATGCCTAGTAGATGCTAAATACTGTATACGCTTCTCTGAAGAAGAATCTAATTAGTAATTAGTTCGTCATAAATTCTCAGTTTGAGAAATTGAATGATGCAATTACATATTTTAAACGATCCGGTCATTATGATTTGCCATTACGGTTGCACAACACGTTCCCGTAAGGCCTTTCGGTCAACGTTAATAATAGTACATTTTTATCCATTTGTTTTCCTAAAACATTCAAGTTTTTTACTCTGAGCTGTAGCGATGGCACTATAGTAACATTCGAGCACTTAATGAGATAGTGCATTGCAGTATTTCCTGTTGCTTTCATCGCGACATTAATCAGTTGTTAATGCAATCTGAGCATGCAATCATTACTAACGAGAACAGCTACGCTCATGCATAGCTTCCTGCAGAGGTTTTGCAGCTAGTTTAGCCCTCCTTTACCTGATAGGACAATGAACTCAAGCGGACTTGATATGTTGACGGTGTCTCGAAAAACTGAACTGAAGAACTGCGCCGCGTAGAGGTTGGCAACAATCTACGAAAAGCGTAGCTATCTCACGTCGAGGCGACTACTTGGACGACATTGCGATGATTAAGTAAAATGAAACACCTGTATTATTTGGTAAGTGACATAAGACAATTAGTTCGAATTGAGGTTCTTTTCCAGTCACTAATGGCCGGAAAACTAGCAACGCATCTTATCATACACGTCATCCCTGGTTACGGAAAATGAACGATATGTCCATTTAAGACGTATCAAGTCCAATACGATTACCCCCAATTAAATACAATAATTTCTACATACGATGAGTTGTTAGCAACTAGTGAAGTCCGTAAAAAGTTTCCAGGCTATCAAAGCTGTACCTGTAATCATGTGGTCGACTGAATGGTTCGTTGGGGAAGTTTGTTAAATGAGGCTAGAAACAAAAACCTGGTATCAAGTAGTTATAATCTCCGGCATCAATTAAAACATTTATTATTATGCAATATATGCTCATGATATTATATAAATCGGTTAAATGCAAAAAATTTGCCTTTGCTGCATGTAATCTTTTGACCGCTATGTTTTCAAAATTCAATTCTCATGGCTTATAAATCAATCGTCGGGTTGTGGGCGCATGTTGTGGTCATTGTTTTTCTCTAAATTCTGTCAATAAAGAAGGATAGATACAATTCATTGAATACATTCAAATACCACGCATTGTACCGCAACAAAATACATATTTTCTTTTATTGATGAATTACACTTGACCTAGGCCTTGCTCCTATGTTATCAATAGACTGACATTATATTCACTTATAATATATCGATAGATGAAACTAAGATAACTATCAGTAACAACAATCACTGACTGCAATTAAATGTAAATGTGGCAATTTTATTGCATTCATAGTACCAATAAAAATATAGCGGTATATACGGAATATACCGCGTAATTGTTCTTTATAGTGCTACTTATATCCCCGATTTGTGTCTTCATGTTATAACTTTATTAAACCAACTGAATTGATATAGGTGCGAACCGCCGCCATTTACTGAGGTTGAGACATTGTCGGTTGAGGTAGCAATTCCATGCTTGACATATATGCAGTATTCATGCATCAGTTTATCAATAAGAACGATACATAATTCTGTCAGCATTGGCATCACATAGTAGCTGTGGATAAGATGTGCATTTCATAAATGGTTCGGTCGAATTAAATATTTTTAACAGTGTACGTTCATTCGAGAGCTGCTGCTCTCACAATTATTTTGTAATGCAATGCGCTGTCGTGCTATCGTACTTCGGTCGTCTTTAAAACCTAAAGTAATGATGAGAGAGACCAAAGTCCTATCATAGCAATGCTTATAGCTTCACTGATGGATGATATTTGTCCGGTAAACGATATTATTCGACGCAATTGTAAGGGTTTGAACTAATACGAAGCAACTAATAACTTTGATGAAAGCCTGGGCAATCTGCAAACGAATCGAACGCATCAAACATTGGGACTTGAAATTGCCATTCGCAAAGTTGGCAGATTACGCCCTTCAAAGCCTATTCACCTCGATTAATTCCACTAGATGTGTGCGTTACCTTATGCTACTGAGGTCTTGTCAGTATAATCCAATATATATTTTGCGGTTTAATTGGGCTCTAGATACCAATTTTACACATGGATTCCAATCGAAAAGAGAGTATCGTCACTGGACAGAGGAGAAGCAATTATTGAATAAACACTTCTTAATAGTCAGCGAACCAACCCGCACATA
The DNA here is from genome assembly GCA_034190875.2 of Urechis unicinctus. NCBI lineage: Eukaryota > Metazoa > Annelida > Polychaeta > Xenopneusta > Urechidae > Urechis > Urechis unicinctus. Next base: position 933,620 of record CM067355.1, read on the forward strand.
AAAAGTTAAACCTAAGATACTTGATGATACAAATGATGTCATCACGGTGATTCTGATAGGCTTAAGATGTTCATAAAGATATTGACATCACGTTTAAAGTTAATTTACATCCGGTAAAACGTAAGCCCCCATCTTTATTTTAAATCACCTGAATCGTGTATATACAAAGTAGTCTTTAACAGCTTTTATATTCTCGTATATATAAAAGTATTCCTTAACAGCTGTTCTATTCTCGCATATATACAAAGTAATCTTTACAACAGCTTTTCAAATCTCGTTTGTTTGCTTTTACAAACAATCCATTCAACTAAAGATAAAGACAAACAAAACTGGGTGAGTCGATTGTTTGCATTATCGAAAAGATAAACTGATATCATCAAAAGTCATTTCGGAATAAAAACGATCACAAGCACTGAATTGGTTCAATCCGGCATCCTGACCATTACGGTTATACTTTGTAATTAGTGGTTGATTGTAGCTAGTGAAGGCCAGATAAAACCATTGTACACTAGTTACATCCTCTTGGTAAATGTATATTTTTGACACCCCATATGAGCAATTGAATTGTGCATTAACTACGCTAAGACAACTGTTATTCTTTAGAGAGTGCTTATGTATGCCGAATCAATAAGCACGATAACATCGCGTTGAAAGGGCAACCTCAAGGGACTTGCTTAGTACTAATATAAGAGAGTGCATATTCATCTACTTGATCATAAAATGAGAGCCTATTTCATTGGAGAGCTGATGATAATTCAGTTCCGGATGTTTCAATCTGCCTAATAAACAGCATTGATGTCACATTTCAAACAACACACAAGAAATGTTTTCGTAATTTTGGAAGAGACAGTGAATTAATTTTCCTCGACACAAATATCTATTTCAAGGTAGAAAACCAATCAATCAGAACACCCAGTACGCATAACAAATAAAGAAATTGGCAGACATAGCTTTGAACCAAAGTGAACCAAAGGGACGAATAAATCCCGGGTTTCTTAATTATTGCGCCTATTTCAATGGACACACATCAAGTATGTTCGAAGTCATTAGCTATGCGCCTGGCATTTGGAGAGGTTTCTAATGAAAGCAATGCATATCTAGAATTCACATCTGTGAAGCGCTAAGCAGATATCATGCAGATAATTACATTGTTTATGCAAGCATTAAACTCAAAGACATGCTTTGAGTCGTTTCACAGATGCATGAATACCAAGATATCGGAGTACGCCACATAGACAACCTCTTTGTGTGTGGAGTGTCCTTTAATATATTTTCAATTTCAACCACTTCAATGAATAATCTATGTTCCATGCAGTGGGTTATAGATTATATGATCTTAAACACAATGCATATATTGCAATAGCATGATAGCATGATTGCATATTGTGTGTAATTCTAGACCGCATCTTGTCTTCGAAAACGGATTTTTAAAACGTTGTTGCATAAGCACATCGCTTTGATGACCACGCGTTTTATCAAATCAGAGTATCGAGCTGTCTCCAGTTGCTACTTTCATCTCATCGGCATTCACTCGTTTATACGACCTAAACACGCACACTCTACTAATGAAACCAACCATCTGAATGTTATTTACCTTGGGTTGTCGAATAAAAAAAACACTTATCCGTAATTCACTATTCAGTTCCCTTCAGACGGCCGTTCCGATATCGCTGCTGTGGCACAGAACGGAGATGAGTTATAGATGAATAGCCCTGATACATAGCGTAATCGCGTGTAGTGAATGATGATAAAATCAATAATATGAATGCATAGCGAATTATTATATTAACCGTCTACGATATAGAGATTAAGCATTTGTTTCTATTGATTATTTGAATTGGGTGACCACGTTAGTATTTCCAGTCTGGTCTTCGTTACATGTTGTTTGAATCTGTCTAGCAATATTTGTAATGTATGGTAAGTCTTCCAGTACTAGTAATCATTGTAGAGACGTGTTACACCATAGATGGTACATAGATGAACGGATTATATATCGCCTGCAAATATGATTTAGTTACCGTCTCAATTTTGCACCTTTGAGATGATACAAAATCATAAACAGACGAAATTACATGAATAATCTGCTACGTGCCATTCTTTGACCTACTATAGATCGGTTACATTTGATCTTTTAGATATATTTCCGCTGTTTGTTACAACGACTGTGGTACCTAGAGCAAAAGCATAAAACGTGTTGTGTTTGATGTGATTTTACCATTATCTACATACTGAACTACCATTTGCTAGTACTAGAACACGAATTATTTTATTGTTCCGACGCATTTTGCATCGCGGGGTATTCACTCATATACATCTGTAGTCTTGATGCTGAGAATGTCATCGATGATTTAAAAACCACTCTCAGCGCTGCGCATTCCGCCGATCGGAAGAAAATGCATCCTTCTGTATTATGCATTGTAAATGAATTTTATGTGTATGCAGTGCTATTGTAGGGTGATAGAACGAACTCTATTGTTGATCTTTACAGACATTTCCCTCTTTTAGGCAAGAGGATGGTCCGAATGGAAGATGTAAATGGGATGTGTTCGTTAGTGAGTGAAACTATTGCCTCAGTTGGGGCATCAGCATTTTCTAACCCCCTTTGCAATGGTTTCGTTATCACAACTATTAAGTACGTCCCATTGTCTTAACAGCATATGTTGCAAACATTATTTTTAAGTAGTATGTGATTGTACCTCGGATCGTCTTGGATCCTTTCCTGAAAGTTTTTTTAAGAGCACGTAATTCGTCAACCTGAATGTGGCCGTTGCTATCACTGCGTCTATGCTTTTAATGCGTAATGACATTCACAAGTGAAAGTTGTATTTTCGTGATAGTACTATATACGTTCCAATCAATACGACACGGTTGTATTCTGTCAATACCAGGTCAGAAACCATAGCCATACATAATTAAGTTCATCTGGCTAATGCTTGCGAACGCAGTGAATGGAATTGCAATCGGGTGAAGACGTAATGCAAATGAAAGTATGCCTCCTCGCAAATCTAAACGCGCTTCACTACTAGAAATTTGTTTTTTGTAAATATACATGCAACGTTTTTGCAATAGGATTATGTTGTGGTAATATAATGCCAAATATAACTTTGATGCGCTCAGCAATTTTAGCAAGTAAGCAAAAGAATTGCAATAACATGCATTGTGAAACCTAGTTGGTGTACATTATAGAAACGATACCCAAGGCTTTTTGAAAGCCAAATGATTATTCAGCTAATAAGGCGTGAAGCAACATCCCAGAAAATAATATCATGTTAAAATTATGCATTGGATATAGATGCACAATCTGTCAAAAATATTTCGCGCATAATGTATAGGACACGCCGATAAGATTAGTTTGGCACTGAGCTTGACTGAGGGGGCGGGGGTGTTGTTCACCCAGTACATTTGGTTAAATTATTATAAGCAAGGTTATGGCCGTTATCATCAGTTAGACAATTGTACTAACCTTTTATAATTCTCCTGATGGTATGTATGTTATTAATGTCAGTAATGTAATTAAACGTACAATGATTATTGATGTCGTAAATCATCTATCCATTATAATATTTAGCAAAGGTTATGATTGCTATCTCACTCAACTGAGAGTTAGCGGCGCAGGGTTCTGTTGGATACATCACGAGTGTCAAAGTCATTTGAACAGTGGCCTGTAAATACTCACATTAAATCATAATATGATCACAATGTATCAACATATTTGCATACAAATGCTCGACATCAAAGCGAACGATTGTTTCATATATTGTTAGGTCCCTAATAAGCCAGTATTGTATCTGTCCAATGTATTTTCTCGTAGAGATATAAGGATGCCGCTCCTTCCACAATACAATCCGTCACTCTGGCAGGACAAGAACACTATTGATGCCGATAAAAGCCAGGCCAACAAATTATGTTTACCTTTCCGTGACGCCTAGATAGCATCAATTGCAAAATCATTACTCCTCATTACACACGTAAATATCAGTATTTCTTGCGTGACACTTGAACAATCGCATGTTGATAGATCATATATGAAAACAAAATTTTAGAAAGCACGTTAAGCTATCCGTATGATAAACACATTATTCGGATGTGTGAATGTCAGTATTTACAATTGCCATGGCATTTGTGATCAGATGTTTGGTTCTCGGACATAATTTCGCGTTGATCAATTTATGAGACGGATTAAAATACGACTGGACAATATTCTGTCGGATTTGATGCATAGTGCTATAATATGGGTTAAACCAGGGGGTTAGGTAAGCAACGTTCTTACTATGTTGCACTGACACCTTGCATATGATTTAAGTTTCCCTTTCATCGACGACCATTCCGTAATGACGAAATATAACCACACCTTACCAACTGCCATTGTGTTCATGCTACGGATATGAGAATATCATGTTCCCTTGTGTAATGCATGATCACGACAGAGACAGCAGTATTGTTTGGAGGAGAAGGCAATTATCTGCGATGTTGCAAGATAAGTCTTCAATGCGAATTCCCCTTCACATTGTTCAATGTGTGCAAGGGCACTGCTGTATTCCAAGACATGAATTTGTATGAGTAAATAGTGTCAATGCGCAGTCTATGCATACATATTTTGTCATGTCAGCATTGCCGACATAAATATAGAGCCTTCATTTGTAGATTGCACAGATACTATATTTTACACCAGACGTCTATTACTAGGTCCTTTCATGATTGTCAACGAGCATCAGTGTGTGTTAATATTCCTTAGTCATTTTAAACTCATCGGGTTGTAATGGGCAATACATATCATATTAAAGGTTCCTAATTTACATATTTGACACTGACGAGCTAACAAATTTTCACAAGGATAGACCCATATTCGGCCTCGGCTTGTGGTTGGCCATCAAATAGATATCAAAAGATGAGGTAATTGTTACTCAGTTTGACACAATTAAAAGATGATCCAGCGAGCAGCAAATAATGGGTTTTGGCTTCGTCAAAGTAGGTAACAACCGCCTAGTCAAACATCGTGAATGTTGCATTGCTATATTACTGATTGAAGTACCATGTCACATGAGCATGCAATGCATCAAACGTGTAACAAGGTCAATTGTTACTGCTCGAGATTTATTGCGAATGTCGTATAACCGGAAATATTTGCGTATTCAGGTTTGTTTTTGGACCATGTACATTTTCAAGGGGTTAATGGCGACACTAAAAATATAATGCATTCCGTTCCGTAGAAAACAAAATATGGCAGAAGCAAGTAATTGGATATGACCGAGCAAGACACAATTGCATATAAAAATTGGGTTCATCATTGTCAGGGGAAATATGTAGGTACATGTGAGTCTGAGTTTCCACATGTGCGACAGGTTCGATGTATATCATAGTGTTACACGTGTGCTTCACTTGTTTTCGAACTGTCAGATTGATTTGTTCCCCTGATATATCATTTATTAGGATCGTGCAAGCAGAATCTGGCATAGATGAGGTTATTTTTTAATATGCCAGGTCAAAACATGCTGATGTTTTGAGTTTTAATTATAGCAGTACTGAAAATAGCCATAGATTACATAGCCTCACATGAATTCCGCACACAATGATGGATGGGATCGATAGCATTGATGCACTTAGGACCCATTTGTTTGGGCAGGTCTTTTGCCGCTCGCTATGTTTAGATGATCAACATGATGCGTACATCACCACTAATATATATTTAGCTTTGCTGGCTCCCTAGGCTTTTCTATGCCTTCAAATATACCATGAGTTAGGCCATATTAGGTCAAGGGACATAATTTAATGTGCGTCTTTACTGAAATCTTGCAGGCAATGCAAAGGTACTTGCGTGCTATATTGTCGGTTAAATGTATAATTCTAGGAAGGCGCCATGTACACTATGTATACTAACGATTGTGAACGCATTATTTATAGTGGACAGAATGGCTAAGCTTCATTTAATAATTTATGATTTATAAATACATCGTGGTAAGCACCTAACTGCAAAAAGTACATGCGTCATTTGAGATATAGTTGTTTCTGCTGAGCTACTTACGCTCAGCCTATCTGCATCTCTTCATAGGTTATTTGATTGGCAACTATTTTAGTCCAATATGTTATACATTACGCTGGTAAGTTGATTCGAGCCTATGAATAGGTTGCTTGACAGTAGAAGGTAATTCGCATCAAGTGTGATCAATATTTGTTTTTCCGATGACAGTAGAAATTGCGAACAGTGTGTTACTCACTTTGACAAACTTGAGTCATTCACAGTCGCATAGGCATGTACAATTGAATGTGACACTGCCTAGTCATAGGCGTTGCACATATTGAATTTGTCTTCATGCATGAATTGTGTCGGCGCTCATTGTTCCGGATGATTGATGAAATACACATTAACAGAATATGAAAGGCAATGATCCGTCCGTACAAGCGTAGTAGATCCTTTCGCATATGCGTATTTTACATTGTGTTTGATTTCACGCTCAACTATGTATGACCTTCTAATCAAATATTCAAATAAAATAGAACAAATTAGCTTCATTCAACATTTTAGCGACTTTAAGAGCCTATGTCGGGTCAACTCCACTCCTGCAGAATCGTATCACGCAGAACATTTTGTACACGCTGATATCACATCCCAATCTCAGAAAATGAATTCATTGGATAACTGTGGATTTTGTAGATTTATTTCAAGCAAAGCAAATACCCCATGGTTTGTATGGATTACTAATAAAATGATCGAACGGCAATAGTTTGTGTCCGACTTAGCAGGAACAAAATCCACGCCCTTTCGTTTTGATTTTTTTCGTCGCTGTCTCTACGCCAACGGCCAACGCAACAAATCTATAAACGGAATACGCCAATTTAATGCCAAACAAAGTATGTAGAGATAACATATATGAGCTTGTTTCTTCTTTTCCTTCTTCTGTGTTGCCTTTTCTTGTGCTAAAAACTTTTGTCCTCGCCGCAGTCAATATACACAACTGTTGAAGTCCAGTTTAAATGTTAGGAATTATGCAAAACTTTATGATCACAGCATTGCCTTCGGCGAATATAATTTCAAATGTCTTCCATTTCTATATTCATGTAACCTAAATGAATGATTTTTATAATGCTTAAGCTAAGCAGTGGAATAAATTACGTAAATGATCAAGATTCGGAAGAATTATGTTCCAGAAACATGCAAATACAACATATTCTTTATACAGATCGCAACTATGATATACTAATCCAAACCTCGAATTCATTATCCAGTACCTAATAAAATCGCGTCTTCGGTTTCTTATATTTGAGAAGCCTTGATAAATCTTTGGGGGAAGGTCATATTGTCTTATCAGAGCATAAGAAATGAGCTATCGCAAGTAAATGCTGCCATCCCACTGCGAAATACTCGTTGCACTGACGGACCATACATCACCCGCAAATGCGACCATCTCACCGTATGCATTTTCCTGTGATGTCACTGGAAACGTGCGTCACAGTCAATAACTATTCTGAGCCCGTAATGTGGCTGTTGAATCATCACGACTGCGGCACAAACCCGAAATTAACAATACTCGATGCTGTTCAGAAAATAATCCCGATGAGTCTGATATGACTAAAACAAATTGCGTCTGTTGTATTGTTGGAAGCTCTGTAATTATGACAGCTACCGTGCATTAGTGCGATGGATTTACAAAAACATAGCGTCGGCTCATCAACGCAAATATTGTTCTTTCTACGATCCAATTATGTTCTCGCAAGTATATCGAATTATCGAACTCATCTCTGATTGCGTATCCGATAATTTAGGTCCAACTACGTCAGCAGAGGCAATTATATATATATATATATATATATATATATATATATATATATATATATATATATATATATATATATATATATATATATATATGTGTGTGTGTGTGTGTGTGTGTGTGTGTTTGTGTGTGTGTGCGTGTGTATATATGTTAAACAACCTTTAGTGTTTATCGTATTCGTGTTATAACTTATATTCTGAAGATTTGCATTTAATAAACTCGATGGTTATATATGAGCACGATTATAGGAACGTTTGCACTGTAACTAATTGTCACAAACTGTGTGGATGATATATTGCAGGTTCATATAGAATTTGTATTTCTGGTGAAATAAATGTCAATTCCAATGGCGTATCAAACATATTTAATCGGTTCAGCTTTTCCAAACATGTGTACAGCAAGGTAAAAGATTGCCTCCATATTAATCTACTTGTTTATAGCTCTTGGAACAACGGAAAGGCATTTAGACGATTAATGCTGGCTCTGTAACCCATTCGTTACATTGGACATTTGTACATTCCATCTGGTCGAGTTCTGACACCTCAATAATGCAAGGGTATAGGTACCTCAGCAAATATGGATCATTATTAAATGACAAACATTCATATTCTTCGTTCCAAATAAACTCCAATCGTATATTGCACTGCTATCCGTCGTATCGAACAATCAATCGTAATCATCCAAATGTAGTGAAGCCAGAATTATAAACATTTATCATCATTAAGCAAATTGTGCAACGACATAAACTCATTAAATAGCATGCATCCAATGTACCCGATTACTGCAACAAACAGTTACGTGTTTGACTTTGTGAAGCTCGACTGACCAATAAAGCAAATCACCGTGCCGATTTTAATGGACAGGTACGTGAAGATGAAATACAAATATCCAGTGCATCATCGCAAACTTTGACATATCTGTTGGCTGCAATATTCGATCACTAGTTTGTTTGCTGACTGAATCAAACTATTTGTGTAATATCCATAGCAATGCTGAAACAGCTTAATTGCGCGATAGAATCCAGATTATCATACTTTTCTATACAGCGTATTAACAATTGCGATCATACGGAACGATTTCATACGTAACACATTCATCCTTCATATAAATAAGCCAAACATGCCGGCGACCAAGAAACTAATCAGCCAACGATGCCTCTACATGGCCACACCATGAGAATCATTGAATGGTTTGATAGCACACCCTAATTAGGTTTATGCACGAGCCACTTATATAAATGAACGGGGATGAAGCACTACCTTTCATGATTATTGATTATTGTGTTTCTCACATCCATGATGGTCGTAGTCAATGCTTACCTAAATCACTTTGAGCATGGCATTTGTAGAATTTACCGTCGTCAAAGCAAAGCAGCTTTAGAATTCATAGATGTTTAGCGCTTTGCAGAAATCATGCGTATCAAGGTTATTGCATACATTTAACTCAATGTAGGTACAAAACCATTCTGTAAGTCTTCTAACGAATGTCAAATATATCGAAGTGCGCCATTATCACAGAGAATCACTTTGTGCATACGGTGGTTCATGTTTTTTCAATTTTTGTATTTCAGTGACCCAAATGAATAATATGTGAGTTATGCAGTGGATTACAGCATATCTGATCGCAACCAATATACCGCTATTGTAGTATCAAGAAGGCATAATGTATATTGTGTGTGATTCTTGCCCATACCTTGTCTAAAAAACAATTTTACGATTCGGATTTGTAAAAAGTTTAGTGAGTTAGTGAGCTTATATGATACCGCTACTGCGATAACATGAAAGCATAATGCATCGTGCGCGTAATTCTTTGTCGGATTTTGTCTTCAGATTCACATTTCTAAAAAGTTTATCCCGCGTTTTATCAAATCAGAGTATCGAGATGTCTCCAGTTGCTGCTTTCATCACACTGTTCAATCACTTGTTTATACGACCTTAACACGCTTACTCTGCTAATGAGACCAGCCGTCTGAATGTTTTGTACCCTGGGTTGTCGTATGAAAACATGAATATCCGAGATTCACTAATCAGAGCCAGCAGACGGTCGTTCATGTATTACTGTTTTAGCATATAACGGAGATGAGTTATAGATGAATTACCCTGAAGCAGAACGCGATCGCGTGTAACTTGGCTTATGATGATAAGATAAATAACATGAAAGTCTTGCAAATGCTTATATTAATCAGCTTCGATGCAGATAAATAGCGTTTTTTGCCATTGATTATATGCTGTGGATAAACCATGTGTGTATTACCAGTTGGTGTATGCGGCCAATGCATTTCAGATGCTTGTAGATACTTAGTCGGTCCCATTTGCAATTATGAATCTATTGTAGATTTAGTCTTCAATAGCGTGCACTTGCAATAATGATGTATTTCAGCCGTTAATTTATTTTAGTTACCTACCCTGTGTAAAAGTAACATATATATAGAACTTATGATTAGCTTTATACCAACCCTATCAAATTAAACTCCTTTTTCTTGGTAATTCGTCGCAGTGGTACAGTGGAAGGATAATACTTGATGACTAAGATATTAATTTTGTTGGTGGTAATCTGACAATTGACACTTTTGGTTAGGCTGTTAACCTATTGCGCCAAAATATATGTGACTGTAATCGTAGTAAGCTCCCAGAGCTTGGGAGATGACTTGGCCATTTATGCGTTATCTGCATCTTATTGGTCGGGTAAAGCGATGGCGTTGTCTTCGGTAATATAAGCCAGTCAGCAGGAGTTAAGCTTGGTGCCAGGACTCATAAATTGATTATGTGATAGACTGACCTGTTACCAAAATGCCTTTGGTGCAAAGGACTCATAAATATGATATATGATAGACTGACCTGCTTACCAAATGATGCCGTTGTCTCTGTCAATTAGTAAAGCTCCGTGACCTCTCAGCGATATAATATATATATATATATATCAATCTATATATATATATATATATATATATATATTCATATATATCATATAATAGGCTATGCCTATATATATATATATATATATATATATATATATATATATATATATATATATATATATATATATATATATATATATATATATATATATATATATACTGTTATATATATATATATCTAACATATATAAGCGTCTATATATATATATATATATGCTATATGTGTAAACCAAACAAGATGACCTATAGCGTGATATATATATATATATATATATATATATATATATATATATATATATATATATATATATAGTATATATAAATATATATAATATATATATACGCTCTGGATATCATTATATGCGTATAGATATATATATATATATATATGCTATTATATATATTAATATATCACGCTTAGGTCATCTTGTTTGGTTTATGAGCGTTTTAAGTCCTCTGTAATGGCAGCGTTTTTGAGAGACGCTTGTTGCTTATGTTGTTTATGTTTGGATTTGTGCGTACAGCTGTAGTATACATGTTTGCTAGTACCACTTACAAGTAATGTTGCCCCTTGCTAAGTTAATGGTAACACAACAGCTAAGGAATCATTAATGCAATAGAATTTTGATTGCCCTGTGAGAAAGGGTCGTGGCGAGTAATGCACTCGGTTATTTTTATCGTTGTGCAAGAGCCACTGATCTAACCTGGAGCAGCCGTTTTGCTAGTGAAGGCAGGATGTTCAGTCGCCCTGGCAACGTTAATCATTTGACATTTTTCTCCTAGACCGGATGGAGACGGGTGGCCATTCAATTGCTTGGATTGATCAATGGTCTTATCGCTTTGAGTGTCGTTGACGATAGGGAATTTCATTTTATGAATCTTCAACCATCACTCGGGAGCTGCGCTATAATATGATAAACATAAAATGTTTTGTGGATTGTTCCACTTTGTTTGCTTGATACAACTGTGATCCTGTTTGCTTGATACAACTGTGATCTTGTTTGCGTGATACAATTGTAATTGTGTTTGCTTGATACAACTGTGATTTCGTTTGCTTGATACAACTGTGATCTTGTTTGCTTGATACAACTGTGATCTTGTTTGCTTGATACAACTGTGATTTTGTTTGCTTGATACGACTGTGATTTTGTTTGCTTGATACAACTGTGATCTTATTTGCTTGATACAACTATGATCTTATTTGCTTGATACATCTGTGAACTTGTTGGCTTGATACAACTGTTGTTTTGTTTGCTTGATACAACTGTTATTTTGTTTCCTTGATACAACTGAAGATTTTATGTATCAATTACGTGGTCTGATATGAGTTGTTCTTGGATACATCCAGCTGAGTGATGTTGACCGACGACATCGACCGGCACAGATATCAGCAAATCAGTAGCCTTGGTTTTATTGGCTATGTATAAAGTATCTAAAAACTGGCAAAGACATACCTGTGACACTTTCAATATCTAGGGTATATGATACTGTTGGATTACGCTTTTACAACGTAGCTGGATCGAATTTGCGCATACTAAGTAATAAGGACATCATACTAGCGGATATTTTGCCAAATATGCAGCAAATTTAGTGGCTACGCATTATTGAATGGGATATGAAATGCCTCTGCGCCATATATATCTTCTCTGGTAGCTCACTGAATAGGTCAGCTATGCATCCAACCAAACTTCAACAGTATGAATAGCATAACCAGCAAACCACAAAATGTCAAGCAAACAACTAAGAAAACAATTTGATATAATTACTATCTAGGCCAAAATACGATCAAATGGAGAAATCAAGTCTGTGTGTTTTGCCCTGGAAGTATAATTAATGATGATTTGTTTTGCCTTATTGTTGTTGACTGTTAATGGTTTGGTAAATTTGTCAAACACAGACTATTGTTCGATTGGTAATGTTCCCATTTCTAGTCATTCTCATGTAATGGATGACTGTGGTGCCGTCGCTCACTAGACAGCATTTGTAAGTGGTCTGTTGGGAAATAGCGATATTTATATAGTCCTGATGCTTTGCATATTCAGAAGCGATTATTCTTCTCAGACTAACCATACGTTATTCTATGCAATGAATCATTACTGGCGTATCTTGGTAATCTGATTATCTGTAAAATGGAAAGCAATGCTAAAATAAACTGCAGCGTGCGAAAATCTCCATCACCAGACTTTGCTCTGTTATAATGCGCACGGAATGATCAATAGGTGTTTCTATATCCAGTTACATAGGCCTAGCAGCAAAGTTATCTAGCATTCTCGCAGCTTTAACACAAGGGCTTAATACCTCATTTAACAAATTTGTCAACCGTGACATCATGCCCATAATATATTATTTCTGATTATGCATTGAAAGTAAAATCCCTCAATGTCTATGTTTCAAAATATTGCGATTTCAGTAATAAAGTTGCATGTCAAAATAAAACTATATGTTTAAAACATAAGCCAGAAGTGTACATCGCCTGATAAAGCCTCTAGCAAAATGTCATATTTTACCTGATCGATCAATAACGCCCACAAGTCCGAACCAAAGCGATACAGCACCGAGTGCAGTATCAATTTCAACAAACTTGACGAATAAACTATCATAAAGCTCCCCTAATTATATATATATATATATATATATATATATATATATATATATATATATATATATATATATATATATATATATATATATATATATGTCCAAATAAAACTATATGTTTAAAACATAAGCCAGAATACATATAGCAAAATGTCATATTTTTATCTGATATCAATATATATACAGCACCGATATAGTATCAATTTCAACAAATAAACTATATTAAATATATATATATATATATATATATATATATATATATATATATATATATATATATATATATGTTTATTTCGTACTCAAGGTACCTGCATAAACAATAATTGTGATGCATAAATTAAAACTATAGTGCTACATTCAATGGAAAAAGAGATAAAACTGTTACGATACTAAAAATATCTTGTATCATTAAATAAATCATTTCATCGTCAAATTCATCAATCATAATTTCATTGTTAGTAACACAAAACAATGTATTTAAGATACAGACCAAAGCCTTCTGTTCATCTGCTAAAGACTCTTTCTTGATAATTTGTGTGATATTGAACCCCACCTCATTATGTACATTAGTGTTATATATATGACTAAGGTAAGCAATATTGCGACCCAAAGGTGAAAGGGCATTAGAACAAGCATGTTTGATCACATACTAAACTACTGCATTGTCACTGTGATTCATTTGGACAATCATTCTCAGCGTTTTAATGCATAAGGAAACGCTAATATGTAGTTGGCAACTTAATGGCCCCAGTACTCAGTGAGTACCCAAGTATGCGAAGCAATTGGAAGGCTGAGTATTCGCCTTACAGCCTTATTCCACTGAACACATATTTTTTTATAACCATCAGAATCAATGGTCCATACCTGGGAGCCATAAAAACTGCAGCAATAGGAATTGAATAATTTACACAATGTGTTTGTATGCAACTCTCCAAAGTTCCCCATCATTTTATTAAAAGCAACATTAAACATAGAACATTTTGATGTGCAATCACTATAATCATTCAACATGTTATCAATGACGTTCCCCAAGTGTTTAATAGTTGTAGCCCATTCAATAGTAGAGCCATACAATATCACCTTATCAAATTCATTTACTGCCCTGCCATATTTTATGCATTTTGTTTTCAAAGGATTATATTCATCAGCAAATCGTTCACATATTTTCAACATATTGTTCAGTGCAATGAGACTTGGACTGAGTAAGGTAATGTCATCAGCATAACCAAGCGCACCAACATATTTGCTGCCTATATGACAGCCTAGTCCAGCCTTTTTTAACCTTTGTATCAGCTCGTCAATGTACACAGTAAATAATATCGGTGATATGACACCACCTTGCTTAACACCGTTTGATACATGACACTCTTTTGATAAGCATGCATTCCATTCAATAGATATAGTCTGTCTCGAATAGCTATCCATAAGAAACCTAACTATAAGCGGAGGCACTTTACGATGCAATAGCAATTTGAATAATTTTCCATAATGTACCCTGTCAAAGGCTTTACTAGCATCTAACAGACAACTAAAAACATCACTATTTCTTTGTGTATAATAACTAATTGTTTCTTTATATACAGTCGTGCAAAGGATTGTAGAATGTCCCTTTTTGAAGCCAAAATGAAGATCAGGCGTACATAAAACATTGCCATACTGTTTAAGAATTATCATATCTAAAACTTTGCAAATTGAACTACATAATGCAATCCCTCTGTAAATATCACTACAGCTTAATGATGATCGCATATCTTTTGGTATCGAAACAATCGTTGAATTTAATAAATTATCAGCTGTATGGCCATATGAAATCATAGCATTGAATAGTTTACATAAGAGACCAGCAAGTTTGGGCGTCCCGTTAATCAAATGGTCAGAATAAAGCTCACGATTGCCATCGCTTTTGTTACTCTTCAACTTTCCTATATATTCAGATAAAACAGAGGATGTAACAACATCATATCTCGCACTGTTATAACTAATACCAGCATTAATCGCTTTCATCACTTCACGCATTTCATTATCGTTTGTGGGAACACTATTGAATAACGCCGAGTATTTATCAAGAAAAAGGTTTGCAATAGGCACTGGGCCACTTGCATTATCTACCGCAGTAGGTACACTCTTACAGTTTGGATTGATCTTTTTTAGTTCACGCCAAAAGTCTGTATTACTATATGAGTTTTCAGCCAGTTTTGCCTTCTTTATATCGAACTCATTTTTTTTTGGCTGCGCGTACGGCATAATGATATTTATGACGTGACTGCTTCATTATGTCATACACAGTGCCTTTGTTAGGTTTGCCACACTCGATCCAAATCCAATGCCAGAAAAGTGATCGTTCTTTCTCTTGTTTTACAATCTCTAACCATCCCGCAATTTTCCTTGAAACAGGCTTCTTTGCCAGCTTGAGTACAACAGCCAACAAAGCACAGCATGCGATACAAACACACCATCAAGCAAAATATCCAATTCACGTTTGTACCGATTAACATCTACCTCTGTTGCCTGACTCCAAGACAGCCGATCATCTCGCAAGAAACCCTGACTATCTGCAGACATAACGTTGTCAATATTTACTGCTATTGTGATGAATATAGCATTATGATTTGACGGGTTTGTTGGGTCACGAATAACATTACTGCATAGCAACTTACTAAAAACATAATCACTAACTAGAAAATGGTCGATACAAGACATCTGATTTAAAGCAAAATTAGTATATGTACAATCTTTTGAGGAGTTTTTACTGTTCCAAGAAACCCTCAAACAATTTCTCTCCATAAAGTCATTCAAACAGCGAGTCTGTGCATTGGTACTTTCAAACGATGTGTTTAAATCACCACAAATTACAACCGAGGTACAACTAATTGAATTGACAACAGACTCAATTACATTAATAATCTCCTCATATTCGTTTGTTACTTTGTTTCTTGAATAATTATCACAAGGCATATATACGCAAATCAATAGCACACTCCCCAAAGAAGAATTATTAATCGTAATGCAACAAACGCTGCTGTGAGGTATATCTATATATGACACATGCTTAGAAAGAGACTTTCGGTATAAAATTGCAGTCCCACCATAAGGGCGCCCTACTAGAATGTCAGATGTTGAGTCCATACCAGACTTTCCAACAAATTGCACATTATTTAGCATCGACACATTTTCTTTTAATAACCAAGTTTCTTGTAAACACATTATATCACAACTGTAACGGTTCAAACAATTGCTATCATAGGGAGAACACCTCTTTATCCCTTCCACATTCAAAATCATTTATTAAAACCATTGCTGTTTGGACTATTATCAATTCTGTCCAAAGCTACACCGCATATCGGTAAGCTAGCCCAAATATAATTCTGGATCTTCTCGGCTTTTATATGTAAACATAGTTTCATCATCGAGATAATTTACTATTAACTACCAATATAATTACCGCGATTATTCTTCGACTAACAACCAGTCCCAAATAATAAAATAACACCGAAGCATGACAAGAACACTCGGCCAATGAGATGAGTGAGGCGTGTAAAATCGATGTGTTCAGCTTGTAACATAGACTAGTTTGTTTCAGGTCATGTTACTGGATAGCGACATCGATTAAATTCCAATCTATGTATATGACAGTGGTGTAACTCATATAGTTGCAGTTGGTTTATCGGTTGGAAAACCAATACTTTTGAATGTGATTGGCATGAAAATAATTAACTGTAAACTGATAGCCAAAATACGGACAAATCCGGTACGCTTCCCCGGCCTTTTGATGTTTATTTGGCATAACATCACCCATGATTATATCATATATTTCGAAGAATTACATCATACGGTTTATGTATCAAGTATGCTTATGTGCGGTCATATTGTGAAAAAGATACGCATTTAAGATAATTCAGTCCTTGTTCATAGCGAATTTGTACATTTTTGCGGCAATATCCCATCCCAATTGTAACAAGCTGATATCTGCATTATGCCAGTCATAGAATAGAGTGAAAAAGCTTGAGTGTGCATTTGATATTGTATATATAATTAATGAATATTTTAGAAGCATGTATTGTTAATGGTATTATTCGTAGAAATTAAAGGCGATTACTAATATGATAATTTCACTACGTTGCAACTGTTGAATTGTTATGTCCTTTGTTACTTGCTTTGTGCTGCTATAACGACAAACTATCCGCTAATTTTTTTCAGCTCTATTTATTGATAGAAGTCTCTGTTTAACGTCAATTAATCAAAAGAAGTCGATGCAAAACAAAACGTACACCATCAAAGTACTGTCAGCATATATTATTGTGCTTTGTAAGCATCAGTCAAAATTACAGAAGCATTTACGATAATGCAGCTTATTTTTAGCTCATCACATAGAACACACTCGTGATGTTGGCTGCCCAAGCAATCCAGTCCTTTTAGCTATATATGCCTTCTGGTGGCCTGCCTATCGTGCGATCCTCAAAGCCTTAATTATTCTTAGATTGTAAATAAGTAATAATGGTGCAGTTTTGTCCAGCAAATGATCCCTCCCATGATTGCTGCGGCTGATTAGTGTCATAAAGGACTACTCATACCCAACTTTTATATGCCTGGGTAAGCGGTAATTGACGGTGCCTTCGCCCCTTACTTGTCATTTGCTGTGATCGCATGTAACTATATATGACTTTCATTACGCATATAAACTTGGAGTTAGTTGTGTATCAAAATTGTAATGAATGTCAGAAAAGATAAATGACAAATAATTAATAATCAATGGACAGGTATAAACTAAAATCATATTTGATATACTGACAGGTTAGAGCTTAGCTACTAAGTAAGTTACTGCATTACCAAATCAGAGTATCACTATGGCAGAATAGATATCTCAATGATACCCAGAAACGCGGAAAATTTGCTCTATATTTGCGGAGCAATTATGTGCAGATGGTATCATATGGAAATTTTTTAAGGCATGTCCAGCGAGAAGCAACAAATGACACGTCGTAGCTAAGTGCTTGACCTATCATAGCGAAATCATGTATGCAATATTATGTAGTGCAACAACTGAAAAGCGTAAGCAGCAGCTGGTACTCCATTGACAGGCAAATGTTTTATTATGCTGCTAAGATTCAATTATCATACTTCTCCATCAGTTATAAGCATCAGAAAGTCTTTCGTAGCGTAGGCTAAGAATGCATCAGGTGTGTTCAAATATTTTGGTGGCATAGTAAGCTCCGTTAAATGCAAATTCGTTTGATGTCGATATGAATAAGTTTTTGCAAGACAAATAACCGATATTTTGACGCTTAGGATTGTGTATTTGAAGCAGCTTGATCGCTACACGGTGATACGGTGGCGCAGTAAATAAAAACACGATGTTGCCACAAATCATCAGTCAATTGTTGTTGTCGTAGCCATATATTCATACCACAAGGCTGCGACTGTTGTATCACGCAGCACGGCACATATGTAGCGACAAGTGTCAGCAAATATTAGTGCGCTGTACCCGCAAATACCTGCTTTAATTGTATGTTACCTTGACATGCAATCATCACAAACGGTCGAAGGCAAACGAACATATATTGCATCGCATTGAATTTATTTGCTATGCCGTTGATATAAATCTTATTTTGATGCCTGATATATCTGTCGCTTTTACGGCAATATATGAACATTAAGGCAACATCGCCATTGCAACATCTGCTTTATTACTCGTAATTCTTGACAGTTTCCTTGTTTTTTATATTTTGCCATCTACAATTTTCTACGTATATGAATTTGATTATTCTGAAATTATATTTTGAACTAATACAATGATTATGATGTCAAAAACATAGGTGACTCTTAAACATTTCTCCTTAAACAGCTGGTTGTGAAATAAAGCTCCCACATAGCATGCCTAGTAGATGCTAAATACTGTATACGCTTCTCTGACGAAGAATCTAATTAGTAATTAGTTCGTCATAAATTCTCAGTTTGAGAAATTGAATGATGCAATTACATATTTTAAACGATCCGGTCATTATGATTTGCCATTACGGTTGCACAACACGTTCCCGCAAGGCCTTTCGGTCAACGTTAATAATAGTACATTTTTATCCATTTGTTTTCCTAAAACATTCAAGTTTTTTACTCTGAGCTGTAGCGATGGCACTATAGTAACATTCGAGCACTTAATGAGATACTGCATTGCAGTATTTCCTGTTGCTTTCATCGCGACATTAATCAGTTGTTAATGCAATCTGAGCATGCAATCATTACTAACGAGAACAGCTACGCTCATGCATAGCTTCCTGCAGAGGTTTTGCAGCTAGTTTAGCCCTCCTTTACCTGATAGGACAATGAACTCAAGCGGACTTGATATGTAGACGGTGTCTCGAAAAACTGAACTGAAGAACTGCGCCGCGTAGAGGTTGGCAACAATCTACGAAAAGCGTAGCTATCTCACATCGAGGCGACTACTTGGACGACATTGCGATGATTAAGTAAAATGAAACACCTGTATTATTTGGTAAGTGACATAAGACAATTAGTTCGAATTGAGGTTCTTTTCCAGTCACTAATGGCCGGAAAACTAGCAACGCATCTTATCATACACGTCATCCCTGGTTACGGAAAATTAACGATATGTCCATTTAAGACGTATCAAGTCCAATACGATTACCCCCAATTAAATACAATAATTTCTACATACGATGAGTTGTTAGCAACTAGTGAAGTCCGTAAAAAGTTTCCAGGCTATCAAAGCTGTACCTGTAATCATGTGGTCGACTGAATGGTTCGTTGGGGAAGTTTGTTAAATGAGGCTAGAAACAAAAACCTGGTATCAAGTAGTTATAATCTCCGGCATCAATTAAAACATTTATTATTATGCAATATATGCTCATGATATTATATAAATCGGTTAAATGCAAAAAAATTGCCTTTGCTGCATGTAATCTTTTGACCGCTATGTTTTCAAAATTCAATTCTCATGGCTTATAAATCAATCGTCGGGTTGTGGGCGCATGTTGTGGTCATTGTTTTTCTCTAAATTCTGTCAATAAAGAAGGATAGATACAATTCATTGAATACATTCAAATACCACGCATTGTACCGCAACAAAATACATATTTTCTTTTATTGATGAATTACACTTGACCTAGGCCTTGCTCCTATGTTATCAATAGACTGACATTATATTCAATTATAATATATCGATAGATGAAACTAAGATAACTATCAGTAACAATCACTGACTGCAATTAAATGTAAATGTGGCAATTTTATTGCATTCATAGTACCAATAAAAATATAGCGGTATATACGGAATATACCGCGTAATTGTTCTTTATAGTGCTACTTATATCCCCGATTTGTGTCTTCATGTTATAACTTTATTAAACCAACTGAATTGATATAGGTGCGAACCGCCGCCATTTACTGAGGTTGAGACATTGTCGGTTGAGGTAGCAATTCCATGCTTGACATATATGCAGTATTCATGCATCAGTTTATCAATAAGAACGATACATAATTCTGTCAGCATTGGCATCACATAGTAGCTGTGGATATGATGTGCATTTCATAAATGGTTCGATCGAATTAAATATTTCTAACAGTGTACGTTCATTCGAGAGCTGCTGCTCTCACAATTATTTTGTAATGCAATGCGCTGTCGTGCTATCGTACTTCGGTCGTCTTTAAAACCTAAAGTAATGATGAGAGAGACCAAAGTCCTATCATAGCAATGCTTATAGCTTCACTGATGGATGATATTTGTCCGGTAAACGATATTATTCGACGCAATTGTAAGGGTTTGAACTAATACGAAGCAACTCATAACTTTGATGAAAGCCTGGGCAATCTGCAAACGAATCGAACGCATCAAACATTGGGACTTGAAATTGCCATTCGCAAAGTTGGCAGATTACGCCCTACAAAGCCTATTCACCTCGATTAATTCCACTAGATGTGTGCGTTACCTTATGCTACTGAGGTCTTGTCAGTATAATCCAATATATATTTTGCGGTTTAATTGGGCTCTAGATACCAATTTTACACATGGATTCCAATCGAAAAGAGAGTATCGTCACTGGACAGAGGAGAAGCAATTATTGAATAAACACTTCTTAATAGTCAGCGAACCAACCCGTGCATAAAAAGTTAAACCTAAGATACTTGATGATACAAATGATGTCATCACGGTGATTCTGATAGGCTTAAGATGTTCATAAAGATATTGACATCACGTTTAAAGTTAATTTACATCCGGTAAAACGTAAGCCCCCATCTTTATTTTAAATCACCTGAATCGTGTATATACAAAGTAGTCTTTAACAGCTTTTATATTCTCGTATATATAAAAGTATTCCTTAACAGCTGTTCTATTCTCGCATATATACAAAGTAATCTTTACAACAGCTTTTCAAATCTCGTTTGTTTGCTTTTACAAACAATCCATTCAACTAAAGATAAAGACAAACAAAACTGGGCGAGTCGATTGTTTGCATAATCGAAAAGATAAACTGATATCATCAAAAGTCATTTCGGAATAAAAACGATCACAAGCACTGAATTGGTTCAATCCGGCATCCTGACCATTACGGTTATACTTTGTAATTAGTGGTTGATTGTAGCTAGTGAAGGCCAGATAAAACCATTGTACACTAGTTACATCCTCTTGGTAAATGTATATTTTTGACACCCCATATGAGCAATTGAATTGTGCATTAACTACGCTAAGACAACTGTTATTCTTGAGAGAGTGCTTATGTATGTCGAATCTATAAGCACGATAACATCGCGTTGAAAGGGCAACCTCAAGGGACTTGCTTAGTACTAATATAAGAGAGTGTATATTCATCTACTTGATCATAAAATGAGAGCCTATTTCATTGGAGAGCTCATGATAATTCAGTTCCGGATGTTTCAATCTGCCTAATAAACAGCATTGATATCACATTTCAAACAACACACAAGAAATGTTTTCGTAATTTTGGAAGAGACAGTGAATTAATTTTCCTCGACACAAATATCTATTTCAAGGTAGAAAACCAATCAATCAGAACACCCAGTACGCATAACAAATAAAGAAATTGGCAGACATAGCTTTGAACCAAAGGGACGAATAAATCCCGGGTTTCTTAATTATTGCGCCTATCTCAATGGACACACATCAAGTATGTTCGAAGTCATTAGCTAGCCAAATCATTTTGCGCCTGGCATTTGGAGAGGTTTCTAATGAAAGCAATGCATATCTAGAATTCACATCTGTGAAGCGCTAAGCAGATATCATGCAGATAATTACATTGTTTATGCAAGCATTAAACTCAAAGACATGCTTTGAGTCGTTTCACAAATGCATGAATACCAAGATATCGGAGTACGCCACATAGACAACCTCTTTGCGTGTGGAGTGTCCTTTAATATATTTTCAATTTCAACCTCTTCAATGAATAATCTATGTTCCATGCAGTGGGTTATAGATTATATGATCTTGAACACAATGCATATATTGCATTAGCTTGAAAGTATGATTGCTCATTGTGTTAAATTCTAGACCGCATGTTGTCTTCCGACACGGATTTTTAAAACGTTGTTGCATAAGCACATCGCTTTGATGACCACGCGTTTTATCAAATCGAGCTGTCTCCAGTTGCTACTTTCATCTCATCGGCAATCACTCGTTTATACGACCTAAACACGCACACTCTACTAATGAAACCAACCATCTGAATGTTATTTACCCTGGGTTGTCGAATAAAAAAACCACTTCCATATCCGTAATTCACCATTCAGTTCCCTTCAGACGGTCGTTCCGATATCGCTGCTGTGGCACAGAACGGAGATGAGTTATAGATGAATAGCCCTGATACACAGCGTAATCGCGTGTAGCGAATGATGATAAAATCAATGATATGAATGCATAGGGAATTATTACATTAACCGTCTCCGATACAGAGATTAAGCATTTGTTTCTATTGATTATTTGAAGTGGGTGACCACGTTAGTATTTCCAGTCTGGTCTTCGTTACATGTTGTTTGAATCTGTCTAGCAATATTTGTAATGTATGGTAAGTCTTCCAGTACTAGTGATCATTGTAGAGACGTGATACACCATAGATGATACATAGATGAACGGATTATATATCGCCCGCAAATATGATTTAGTTACCGTCTCAATTTTGTACCTTTGAGATGTTACAAAATCATAAACAGACGAAATTACATGAATAATCTGCTACGTGCCATTCTTTGACCTACAAAAGATATGTTACATTTGATCTTCTAGATATATTTCCGCTGTTGGTTACAACGACTGTGGTGCCCGGAGCAAAAGCATAAAACGTGTTGTGTTTCATGTGATTTCCCCATTATTAACATACTGAACTACCCTTTTCTGGTACTAGAACACGAATTATTTTATTGTATCGACGCGTTTTGCATCGCGGGGTATTCACTCATATACGTCTTGCTGCTGAGAATGTCATCGATAATTTAAAAACCACTCTCAGCGCTGCGCATTCCGCCGATCGGAAGAAAATGCACCCTTCTGTATTATGCATTGTAAATGAATTGTATGTGCATGCAGTGTTATTGTAGGGTGATAGAACGAACTCTATTTTTGATCTTTACAGACATTTCCCTCTTTTAGGCAAGAGGGTGGTCCGAATGGGAGATGTAAATGGGATGTGTTCATTAGTGAGTGAAACTATTGCCTCAGTTGGGGCATCAGCATTTTCTAACCCACTTTGCAATGTTTTCGTTATCACAACTATTAGGTAGGTCCCATTGTCTTAACAACATATGTTGCAAGCATTATTTTTAAGTAGTAAGTGATTGTACCTCGGATCGTCTTGGATCCTTCCCTGAAAGTTTTTTTAAGAGCACGTAATTCGTCAACCTGAATGTGGCCGTTGCTATCACTGCGTCTATGCTTTTAATGCGTAATGACATTCACAAGTGAAAGTTGAATTTTCGTGATAGTACTATATACGTTCCAATCAATACGACAAGGTTGTATTCTGTCAATACTTAGGTCAGAAACCATAGCCATACATAAATAAGTTCATCTGGCTAATGCTTGGGAACGCAGTGAATGGAATTGCAATCGGGTGAAGACGTAATGCAAATGAAAGTATGCCTCCTCGCAAATCTAAACGCGCTTCACTACTAGAAATTTGTTTTTTGTAAATATACATGCAACGTTTTTGCAATAGAATTATGTTGTGGTAATATAATGCCAAATATAACTGCATTGTGAAAGCTAGTCGGTGTACATTATAGAAACGATACTCAAGGCTTGCTGAAAGCCAAATAATTATTCAGCTAATAAGGCGTGAAGCAACATCCCAAAAACTAATATCATGTTAAAATTATGCATTTGATATAGATGCACAATCTGTCAAAAATATTTCGCGCATAATGTATAGGACACGCCGATAAGATTATTTTGGCACTGAGATTGACTGAGGGGGCGGGGGTGTTGTTCGCCCGGTACATTTGGTTAAATTATTATAAGCGAGGTTATGGCCGTTATCATCAGTTAGACAATTGTACTAACCTTGTATCCTTCTACTGATGGTATGTATGTTATTAATTACAGTAATGTAATTAAACGTATTGTTTTCCAACCTGTGTCATGTGTATCCCATCATACTTTACCGTTAACGCACATTGCGGTTCTGTTGGATGTCCTATTACAATTACAACGTACGTACGATGATTATTGATGTCGTAAATAATCTATCCATTATAATATTTAGCAAAGGTTATGATTGCTATCTCACTCAACTGAGAGTTGGCGGCGCAGGGTTCTGTTGGATACATCACGAGTGTCAAAGTCATTTGAACAGTGGCCAGTAAATACTCACATTAAATCATAATATGATCACAATGTATCTACATATTTGCATACAAATGCCCGACATCAAAACGAACGATTGTTTCATATATTGTTAGGTCCCTAATAAGCCAGCATTGTATTTGTCCAATGTATTTTCTCGTAGAGATATCAGGATGCCGCTCCTTCCACAATACAATCCGTCACTGTGGCAGGATAAGAACACTATTGATGCCGATAAAAGCCAGGCCAACAAATTATGTTTACTTTTCCGTGACGCCTGGATAGCATCAATTGCAAAATCATTACTCCTCATTACACACGTAAATATCAGTATTTCTTGCGTGACACTTGAACAATCTCATGTTGATAGTTCATATATGAAAACAAAAATTAAGAAAGCACGTTAAGCTATCCGTATGATCAACACATTATTCGGATGTGTGAATGTCAGTATTTACAATTGCCATGGCATTTGTGATCAGATGTTTGGTTCTCGGACATAATTTCGCGTTGATCAATTAATGAGACGGATTAAAATACGACTGGAGAATATTCTGTCGGATTTGATGCATAGTGCTATAATATGGGTTAAACCAGGGGGTTAGGTAAGCAACGTTCTTACTATGTTGCACGGACACCTTGCATATGATTTAAGTTTCCCTTTCATCGACGACCATTCCGTAATGACGAAATATAACCACACCTAACCAACTGCCATTGTGTTCATGCTATGTATATGAGAATATCATGCCCCTTTGTGTAATGCATGATCAAGACAGAGACAGCAGTATTGTCTGGAGGAGAAGGCAATTATCTGCGGTTTTGCAAGATAAGTCTTCAATGCGAATTCCCCTTCACATTGCTCAATGTGTGTAAGGGCACTGCTGTATTCCAAGACATGAGTTTGTATGAGTAAATAGTGTCAATGCGCAGTCTATGCATACATATTTTGTCATGTCAACATTGCCGACATAAATATAGAGCCTTCATTTGTAGATTGCACAGATACTATATTTTACACCATACGTCTATTACTAGGTCCTTTCATGATTGTCAACGAGCATCAGTGTGTGTTAATATTCATTAGTCATTTTAAACTCATCGGGTTGTAAGTGGAAATATAACAATAATTCTGCCATGTCGTTTTAAATAATGGGCAATACATATCATATTAAAGGTTCCTAATTTACATATTTGACACTGACGAGCTAACAAATTTTTTACAAGGATAGACCCATATTCGGCCTCGGCTTGTGGTTGGCCATCAAATAGATGAGGTAATTGTTACTCAGGTTGATACAATTAAAAGATGATCCAGAGAGCAACAAATAATGTGTTTTGGCTTCGTCAAAGTAGGTAACAACCGCCTAGTCAAACATCGTGAATGTTGCATTGCTATATTACTGATTAAAGTACCATGTCACATGAGCATGCAATGCATCAAACGTGTAACAAGGTCAATTGTTACTGCTCGAGATTTATTGCGAATGTCGTATAACCGGAAATATTTGCGTATTCAGGTTTGTTTTTGGACCATGTACATTTTCAAGGGGTTAATGGCGACACTAAAAATATAATGCATTTAATATTAGTTAAGGATATATGTTAGTAACAATAATGAATTTGGCTCAATGCCATGCTACAGAAATTAATATTACCCTGGGTAAATCATGTAATAATTGCCAGACTGACGGTTTGTTTGATAGCAAAGTCCCTATTGCTATAACGACAAGCAGTCAATATCAAATGCATTTTGTAACTGCAAAATACACTAAAGAAGGCTAGATATACAATAGATAAATGCAATACATAACGAGCGACGAAATATCTTGCAAGTAAGTCAACAGTATATTTCACCAGCTAGGTGATTTACACGCGTGTTAATGGGTATAGGTAATATAGCTGAAATGTCGCTCCTGCATTGCGTCAATGACCTATGCTACATTTGTGCAGCACCGATCAGTAATATTGAAACATATATTTTTGGCATACCAAAACAAAACGTTCATCTCGAGTTATGAACAAAGATCTACGCAATTTTCAGTTAGGTTGACAGTATTACTACGAAAAGTACGGTCTCTAAATTCACGCATATAGACGAAAACATGATTTAATGATAATTCTTCACAAACCTGCTCTAAGGCCGTCGCTCATTAATACTTCTGACATTAGACGTTGCAGCCCGCGTTGCTCATTTAATGTACGCAGGGGAAGACACCGCACAATAACATTATTCATAATGTTATCGATTTAACTTATGTTGTCTGAACTGCGCTTAGGTATCTATATAAACACAGATGAACCTAACAGCTTTTATTTCACATCGGCAACTGTCTACGAAAATAAGCTGCAAACTCGATGCCAATAGGAGTTAGTGAAATTTCACTAATAGGGCTGTTTTTTGTTCCGCATTTACCTCCGTTGATACGTTCTTTGCTTCCAGACATTTTTGTTACAAGTTGTAATCAAATTAACTGCTCTTTAATGATAAAAGATAGAGAGGAAGTTTCACTAACTCTAAATTACAGATTTGCTTATCAATATGCTTACATTTCTTCACAAGATATTCTGGATCATACTGGACTGTACACCACAAGCATGATCCTCGACCGAAAATCCATAAACATCATATAGACGTGTACCTATGAATCATTGAATTGTGTCAAACAACAAACTACACCTCTGGTTTGGAATACAATGATCATGATGCTAAAAAACTAAGGTAACGATTAAACATTCAAACTGCTGGTTCTGAATAAAGCTATTACATACCTCGTGGAAACTGCGTTATGTAGACGCTTCACTAGAGAAGAACCTTAATGTGTAATAAGCCCGTCATAAACGATCAATGAGTGACATTTTATGATGCAATTACGTATTTTATTACCCATTGCCACAATTTATTGGCTCACGGCCATGTTTTGTCAATTTGCTATCTTTTCACAGACATGTATGATTGCTCTCCCTAGGCTGTAGAGATTTACACACATAATGATTTACTGCACTGCAGTATTTTCTGTTGCTTTCATTGCGTAATTAATCAATTGTTAATGCCATCTAAGCATGCAATCATTACTATATATATCTGCACTCTGAAGATCTTATAAACTGGCATGAATGGAAGTATTGATTATCTCATATACATATCGCGAGTGGCGCTCACCATTGAATACAACACGCGTGTATTGCGAATTTCATCAATGGTACGATCGAATAATGTGGTTTTAACAGTGTACGTTCGTTTGAGAGCTGCTGCTCTCACAACTATTGTGGGTCGTCCTGATGGCACAGACAATAAAGCATTCGAATAGCTATCATTATATAAGCCAGTTAAAATATATGAAGGATAGTTTATTATGCAAATAGCAATGGTGCTATATTCACTTATATGTAGCTCCCGTCTTCTCTATCCCCGATATCAAAGTGCTTCATTCCGTTAGACGCATCTTAAACGCAAGTGCAGTATGTTCATTGTATCTCGTGAGAGCAAATATGAGGTGCAAAAAGATGTCGATGCTATCTAAGCAGCGGTGATCTATGCCACAAACTGCTGTCGTTAGATGCAGCCACTAAACATCATATCAAAGAAATGGGGAAAATATTTCTGAATGGCAACGGCTGCGATGTTTAGTTATTAAGGTAACTGGTTACCTCTGAAAATAGAATTAATTTCACAAATGTCTGACTGTGAAGGAAAAACGACGTTCAAATCTTTTGCTAGCTGCAGGGTTTAAAACGGAGTGAATGACAGACACTGATTGAATATTGGATGAAGCTTTCCTATTTATCTCATTTGACAACTAAGCTTGGTTTGTAATGCCTATGGAATAATTATTGGTTTGGGAATTATTTATATTTGTTTTGCAAGAAGCGCATCCACGATGCCAGCCGATATTGCTATAAATCACTATTTTTGTCTCCCGATTTATGACGTCAACGCCTTTCAATTAATAAGATTAATGCATGAGCAGTGAGTCAGAATAATGATTGGCTTCCTAGCGGACGTAATAAATTCAAGGCGAGCTGTCAGTGGGATCGAGCATTGGAGCAGCTAGCAATTTGCCGTGAATAGCATTCAATTAAACAAACCTTATAAATCTGCCTAATAAACAGCATTGATGTCACAGTTCAAACGACACACAAGAAATGTTTTCGTAATTTTGGAAGGGATAGTGAATTAATTTTCCACGACACATATATCTATTTCAAGGTAGTAAACCAATCAATCGGAACACCCAGTATGCATCACAAATAAAGAGATTGGCAGACATAGCTTTGAACCAAAGTGAACGAAGGGGACAAATAAATCCCGGTTTATTAATTATTGCGTCGATCTCAATGGACACACAAGTATGTTCGAAGTCATTAACTAGCCAAATCATTTAGCGCCTGGCATGTAGAGAGGTAGCCGTAATAAAAATAATGCATATCTAGAATTCATATCTGTTAAGCACTTAGCAGATATCATGCAGATAATTACATTGTTTATGCAAGAATTAAACTCAATAAGGTACAAAGACATGCTATGAGCCGTTTCATAAATGCATGAATACAAAGATATCGGAGTAGGCCACATAGACAACCACCTTGTGTGTAGAGTGTGCTTTAATATATTTTCAATTTTAACCACTTCAATGAATAATCTATGTTCCATGCAGTAGGTTATAGTTTATATGATCTTGAACACAATGCATATATCGCAATAGCTTGAAAGCATGATTGCATATTGTGTGCAATTCTAGACCGCATGTTGTCTTCCGACACGGATTTTTAAAACGTTGTTGCATAAGCACATCGCTTTGATGACCACGCGTTTTATCAAATCAGGGTATCGAGCTGCCTCCAGTTGCTGCCTTCATTTCATTGACAATCACTCGTTTATACGACCTAAACACGCACACTCTACAAATGAAACCAACCATCTGAATGTTATTTACCCTGGGTTGTCGAATAAAAATAGCACTTCCATATCCGTAATTCACTATTCAGTTCCCTTCAGACGGTCGTTCTGATATCGCTGCTGTGGCACAGAACGGAGATGAGTTATAGATGAATAGCCCTGATACACAGCGTAATCGCGTGTAGTGAATGATGACAAAATCAATGATATGAATGCATAGCAAATTATTACATTAACCGTCTCCGATATAGAGCTTAAGCATTTTGTTTCTATTGGTGACCACGTAAGTATTCCCAGTCTAGTCTTCGTTGCATGTTGTTTGAGTCTGTCTAGCATTTCTTGTAATGTATGGTAGCGCGTTAAGTCTTCCAGTACAAGTGATCATTGCAGAGACATGATACACCATAGATGATACATAGATGAACGACTTATATATCGCCTACAAATATAATTCAGTTACGGTCTCAATGATGTACATTTGGGACGGTGCAAATTCGTAAACAGACGAAATTACATGAATAACCTGCTTTGTGCCATCCTCTGACCTACTATTACATGTGATGTTGATATATTTCCGCTGTTGGTTACAAGTACTGTGACGCCTAGGGCAAAAGCATATAACTTGTGTTGTATCACGCAGTACGCCACAAATGTTAGTGTCGACAAATATTATCGCGCTGCACCCGCAAATATCTGCTTACATTTCGTGTAACCTCGACATGCAATCACTACAAACGGTTGAATGCAACTATCAATTCTGCCGTTATCAATTCACCATGGGCTGTTTGCTATGTAAATTAACAGGCAAACGGACATATATTGCATCGCATTGGGTTCATTTGCTATGCCGTTGATATGAATCTAATTATGTTGTCTGATATATCTGCTGCTTTTACGGCCAATACCAAAAAAAAATCAAGGATATGTTGAACACCGCCATTGCAATTCCTGCATTATTACTAGTAGTTCTTGGCATATTCCTGGATTCTTATTTTGCCATTTACATTGATCTACAAATATTGATGTGTTTATCCTGACTAAAACAATCTTTTGAGCCAGCAGAATTGCACAGGCAAGCTGCGAGAAAGTTTATGCCTCAAGATCAGGCCAGTACATGTCACGTATTGGATTTTATGCAACTGTTCTGGCACCATTTTAGCTGCTTTATACTTACATTACAATCTGAATCAACAGTCACAAAATTCAATGATGTTTTGTGGACAAATTACTGAGTGCTCCATTTGCCCTAGTTTCTTCGAAAGCGTTATCATCATCATGCAGCTACACAGAACAGTGGCTATTGTTCAGTGATAACCATCAACGACGCCTATATGTGTACATTTGTCCGATTGAGTGTTTCATTAACCAATCGTGAGCATAGTTAGAAAAATCTCTTCATACATGACAAATATATCCATAACTGACACAACAATACCATCACTCAGACTTAAGGCCATCTAACATTATATGCACCTTATTACATCGCGTACATGTGATCATAATTGATAATATTTACGTAGCATATAATAAATTACCAGCATTGTATGAACATTTATATATATATATGTGTATGTATATATATATATATATATATACATATATATATATATATATATATATATATATATATATATATATATATATATATATATATATATATATATATATATATATATATATATATATCTATATATATATATATATATATATATATATATATATATATGAAGGGGATCTTTGACATCAACGTTTAGTGAAAGCTGTTACTAAGTGATCCTTGCAATAGCTAGCAGTAGGTAACAAACGCCTAGTCGAACTTCGTGAATGTTGAATTGCTATATTACTGATTGAAGTACCATGTCACATGAGCATGCACTGCATCAAACGTGTAACAAGGTCGATTGCTACTGCTCGAGATTTATTGCGGATGTCGTATAACTAGGAATATTTGCGGCTACAGGTTTATTTTGGACCATAATATAATGTCCTCTTCTCAATTTACATTTTTACGGGGTTGATGGCGACACTAAAAATATAATGCATTTAACATTAGTATAAGGATATATGTTAGTAACAATAGATATTTTGGCTTGATGCCAATGCTACAGAAGTTGATATAACCCTGGGTAAATCATGTTATAATTGCCCGACTGACCGTTTGTTTGATAGCAAGGTCCCTAATGTTATAACGACAAATAGTACATATCATATGCATTTTGTGACTGCAAATTGCACTAAAGAAGGCTAGATATACAATAGATAAACGCAATTCATAACGTGCCACGAAGTATCTTGCAATTGATACCAGTCAACAGTATATTTCACCAGCTAGGTGATATACAGGCTGCACCGATCATTAATATTCAAAAATTCATTTTGGCATAGCAAAACCAAACGTTCATCTCGAGTTATTACCAAAGATCAGCGCAATTTTTAGATAAGTTGACAGTTTTCTATTTTTTCAAAGATTTACACACATAATTATTTACTGCACTGCAGTATTTCCTGCTACTTTCATCGCGTAATTAATCAATTGTTAATGCCATCTAAGCATGCAATCATTACTAATGAAAACAGCTGCGCATCTTCCTGTATATGTTTTACAGTGTGTTTAGTCGTCATTCATCCAATGAGCCGTCCATATGGTCCGTCAATGAACGCGGAGGATTCATCTTACACTAAACACGAGAACTGCTTTAAACCAAACCCATAACATTGAAAATGAGAACTGCTCTGCATAAACACAGGTGAAACTAAAAGCTTTAATTTCACCTTGGCAACAATCCATGAAAGTCCCGTGCTACCTCACGTCGAGGCGATTACTTGGCCAGCATTGCGATGATAAAGTAAAGATGAAACATTCTTAATGCAACCTGAGTATTGATGAATAATTTGGTGCCAAGTGATGTTAGTTGTGACAAAAGCCATGCAATATGTTTTCTCTGCCAAATATACTGCATGTCAAACAATATCGTACGCTGCAATGTCACATGCCACACCAGCTCCGTCCCCTTAAGCATCTGAATTTGGACACATCAGTTCAGAACCGTATTGCTTCTCTATTAAATGCACGGGCAAATGATGAATGAATGCTTAACACTGTTCAATTTTCATCGGTTTGGAATAATTTCGTGGGTGCATTGTATTATAGGTCTTTTGATCCAAGGGAGGACCAAATGCGTATAGACTGAGATCGATAAAAACACCACTATTGTTTCGTATCCAGCATATGCATCTTCTACCTACAATCAATTATGTGATAATTACTCAACCTGGTGGTGAATAGCCCCTTTCGCATATATCAACAATTGTAATTGCTGAATAGATGCTGATAAACTCATGATAAATGTGTCAAAGCTATCTAAATATAGACGTGATACATTTGATAAGCCGATGGAATGCGAGTCTGTAATAGGTCATTCCGAAGTTATCGCTTTTTAAATGTGCGCAAAGAATCGTTATTTCAAGAAAAATGACTGAGGCAATTTGTTAATGTAATTGAATGAAATATTTACAATAACTACAGTCGTATCTCTGCAGCCGTATCAACCTTCCTTATTGTTACAACATGGACAATTTGTAACATTAGGCTTCAAGGCACAATGGACGTTCACTCATTTGAAAGCTTGTACCGTACATTTTTGCGTTTCGTTAATAACATCATTGTACCGCAGCACTATAATACTGAAAATGACCTATGAATATTATGGTGGTTCCTCAAGGCACCTTTCATATTTCTGATTAACTCACTGACAACATACGCGTAAAGCTAATGTCTAGCAACTACACAAAACCACAGTGCGACAGTGCACTGACGACACTTGATTATCACACAGTGTATGCCTCAATTCTTATTATATGTGGTACAATCGGTAGTAGGGGTGACAGTCAGCTGTAAATCTTAATTTGACTCCCGTTTTAGATCAATGATCATTTCTTCTTATTGGCTCGGTAGGGTGAAAGGATTAGGGATTATATCATTAACAATCGAGTAAATTAAAGTTATTTTAGTCACCTTTATTGATCAAGAGTTAACTAGCTAGCAGTCAAATGTACTGGTTAGTATGTAGACAATTATAGCTGCATAACATATCCCAATGGTATTCACCGTGTACTTTGTTGGCTTTTTTTGCATAACACTTCTGATAGAATGACTCGAAGTCGCCATTAGCTAGAAAACTGCCAGGATTTGTGTATGTCGGCATATATAAAGATGTGTAGTTCACGCTGCCACAAAGTTGCTACACCCAGCATATTCTTTGTGGATGTGTTCAAACGTATTTACGTTGGACTTACTTGTGGAGAGAAACAACGTATAGCAATGCCTGACGACGCACGTTATTCCAAAATAAATAAACACAAAGACAATATTATCGTTTGGAGACTTAAATGAACTCTGCCTCTGTGTTTCATAAAGAGTTTACGCTGAAAAGGCGATAAATCGAATTGTCTAAAAGGCAAAAATAAAAACGGTTCGGTCAAATGTCAGGGCTATTTGTAATAAAATGATAAGCTTTGTTAGTTGCTGACCTGTAATTCATGTATATCCAAATAAGGGGGCGTTTGATGGCATATCGGCAAGGAAGCAACCGCCTTTCAAACTTTCAAACTTGCCGGTGCAAGCTAGACAAGCTACAAACAGGTTTGGATGAATTTCAAGAGGAACGGAGTAGTGCGTTGTCAATGAATGCTTGGTCTTCATTTTATGTCCACACCACGTGGTGGCATTTATTTCCTGCTCGGAAATAATACTTTGCATCAGGCATGCGATTTCGTTGACATCTATTTTCATACATGCCGTTTAGTTGACCTTGTGTGTGTTTTGCTTCGATAAACTAGATCTAGCATCCTCGCTCCGATACACAAGATGCACCAATTCATAAGCGCGCTTATTGTTCGACTGAAATACGAATTTTACATTGTATAAAGATGATTATGTTTAAGATACATATCACGTCAATTATACCGTCCTATTGACACTTGCCACTTCATTGTTTTCATCGGGCTGCATATCGAATATAATGTGAATGGGACGACCTGCCGTGTGAGATGTCAGACATGACCTGCAAAGGATGCCAAGCCATGTATTGCCATAATAATAACGCGTAATGACAAGTGTCCAGCAAACAGACTAGTCCGCATCATGATATTACATTAAACAATGTGCATTGAGGTCCATGCTATGTATGTGACATTGGTGGTAATATTTTAAACTAAAGTTAACAACACGGGGAAGGGCGATATGGTGGCTATTAAACCATCAATCAACTCTTGTCTTGTGTATTCCTCCTTCTCCAGCGTTCTTGCGAGCGTGCAGAAATGTACGTCGCACTCTCTCTAAGGTGTTGGGCACAAAACCTGGCCATGGAGAAATTATTGCCTCTGCCAACACCTATCATAGGCATAATCGCCCGCTTAGATGACGAAATCATCTTTATGATTTCATCATTTCATCGGGGTCAAAATGTGTGTACCGTAACCTCTGCTGGTCTGTGCAGCATCACTACCGTATGTGGCAACTTCGTGAACTGAGGCCCGATTCACTGCAAGCAATCGGTCGCTTGCGATATTTCACCTCTGCGCTATTTCAAAGTCGCATAGAGCCCATAAGTTAAAAACAACAGAATGTACCAAAGCGTCAAGTCAAGTTCAAATATTTGTGCTGTTATCACGGTTTGGCTGATGTAGTTTCTATCAAACCGAATATGATAATGTGTCACAGCCTATATTTTTCAGTTTTGTGTGAGCCGTTGTCGCACGAGCTTCTTTAATGCACGAGCTTGCATTATGTTCGAGCTTGCATTACGTAACAAGGGGTTACAAGGTTCCAAGAGCATAACAGGAAGCTTAGAATCCTTTATAACTGCCATGCTATCTCATTCATCTCGTCAACACAAGTAAACAGGGGTTATTCAGACAATGCATCATTGTTTTTTTGGTTTTCGTTTTGCACCCCTCGATGCCATTCGCGGTATATTGAAATCATGCATTAGGATGGATCACGTATTAGAACTCAGTATGTATAACATCATTGTTGGGTTTGTTTTCCACAGCACCATCATCATGTTTAAAGCCCATCATAGCTGCATCCGAGCTGCATTATGCAGTATCATCACGCTAATGTGCTTCTACCTACCAATGTGGCCTTTTTGTTCACTGGCGAGTATGCAAGGTATATGAGACTGAAGCAAATTAGATTGGCGATGTCTGTAAAGTCATACCAGGATATAAACAACGCTTATTGGAAAGCGTGAATTGCGAGTAAATTATTAAACACCTGACTGAAAATAATTGGCTATTGAACAGCGCATGGATACGTACACTGCTTACATTTAAATCAGATTGTTTGTACCATATATACTGGGTAAAATGCGACAAATGCGTAGTATTTACACAGCAGCATATATGTTCACTCTGAAGATCTTACCAACTGACATGAATGGAAGTATTGATTATATCATATACTTATCTCGAGTGGCGTTCACCATCGAATACAACACGCGTGTATTAAACCTGGCCATGCAATTATCAATTGCTGCCGAACTAAAATAGTTAATTGTGCAGGTTGTTACAAGTAATTTACTATGGGCTTTCCAACAGCTCTCTGATTAGGCAAAATAAGGAAACATAGATGCAGTTTGACTTCACATTGTCAGTTCACTCACTGTTTTGGTGAAAATATTTCATGGGCAGACCAAACGAACTGATATGCTTCCATATTGCCCGTATTTCACTGTGTCGTGGATGATAATCTGATTATGACACCAGATATCTGCAAAGTTTGTACGATATATCATCAAATGATAAGACAATATTGAACTGTTGCACCTGACGCACCTGGGTTTATGTAATCCATTCAGCCCTTATTCCGCACACTCATAGCAGATAGTTTTCTCGAGGTGATACAACGCGCATGTATACACATGAACATATAACATATGATGCTCGCGTCCTACTTGAATTTCTTTCAACGCCATACAAATATGAGCATTCGCGTAATTGAAAACCTTATCATTTGTTAATACATGTTTCTATATGTTTGCTTATCATGAAAGGGAAATATAAAATATAAAATTTTGCTGACATAACAATATCTGCATATATAGATCAATGCACAAGACAAAAATGGATCCCATTAGCTATTTAGCAAGACGTGACAAAAATTATATTAGTCTCAACATTTAAGACCATAGACATAGGCATTAACGCTCGTGAACCTTTCGCATGCTTTGTTGTACGGGTTTTTAAATAAAGACAATCTTGAATAGGACTAAATAAAATGTAACCTGCTCACGAGTCATTGTCATTGCGCATATAAGCTGATGATTGATAAAGCAAAGCATCCCGCCATATGATGTAGTCTGCCACGTCCTAAAGCACACACTGTGAATACTAACATTGTATTGCCAGTTGCATGTTCACAGATGACCAACTGTAAAACGAATATTGTTTGTTAGCAACGGTAGCAGTCGGCTAGAAACAACAGCGGTGATTAATGATTAATGATTATTGTGCTAGGTCAGTAACGAGTTAATAGCAAATCGTTTCCTTTGGTTACATTTAACAATGACGTGATTACCACAAGAGAACTACATAAATCGAACAGACAAAATTTTACAGAATGATTCATAACATCGGACCTCAATTGCTTTATAACAGAATGTTTGCGATGCTTTACTCATAACCACCGCACGTAGGTCCTGCAATGATGTGAAATATACAGAATATACATTCGAATGCAGATATGCTCATTTGATTTCTATTTCAAACCCTTTAACGGTCTTGTTTTGGTTAAAACGCTCAAATGTATGAAAGTGTGAAGGGCTAATATCAGTGGGGTGCACGTGGATTTTATTTTGCATTCAAGCTGTATTTCTAGCACTTCATTATTGCTTTTGGATGCACATATCTGCCTCTGGTCAATGTCCTGGAAATAATTTATGGTGTTATGATATACACAAACGTATGAATACAAGATATGTTTAATCGACAACTATGATATTCTTCAATGTACTATGCGCCCTTAACGAGGTTTGCTGCACAGCAACTAGCTTAAAGCGCCTAATGATCCTCTTCATTATTCAGGAAAATATAGAATCGCTGCTCTAACGCCTCGTGCTAAATCAGAGCATCGTGTACGAGCGTATGCTTATGTATCGATTCACCATCACGAACAACCCACAACATCTCTGGCGCACCGCCTGACGAACGTTTTCCTGTAATGCATTACTCTAGATTGCCAACAGACTATAACGATTCAGGGATTAGAAACATAGGAATAAATGTTATTTGGCCTTTTCGAGCAAAGTATTTGCAATCACGGCTTTGCATGCTTAATATACACCGAGTGTTCTCAAAAAACAACCTGCATATGTATCGACCTCTTCTTAGCATGCACAGATGTTGCTAAAGTGTTGTATGTGATACTTTTCATATCTTCGATATCTGAATATGTTTTCCCGTGACTTAGATAGGTACCAGCGACGTGATAGTTCATTATTGCTGCTTCGCTACAAGCATGTGCCTGGATAATTGCGATGTTGAGCTCGGTGTTTACAACGAAGAGATTTCAATATATCATTTGTTAGATCCATCATCTCATAACCAACACAAAATAAGTAATCACCTTTATGAGAGTATTCGTGGAAAATGGGGACAGCACAGGCTCTATATGGTGCCCTTCATCAACCTTATAGTAGATATTTAATGCATGGTGGAAGTCTTAATGGATGACCATATCATAACGCATTTGCAGGTATCGCATGTTAATGGCATTGTGTTATCAATGCCTTCCTTTTTTCAGACCCGGAAAACACTGGCTTTTGATTGGTATGAACACATTTTTTGTGATTGACTGCACCACCTGCCGCTTTCATCTTTTCAGGAAATAATTGTTAATGTACCTGGAACATGCAATCACCATTAAAGGTATCAACTGCGCGAATGCAAAGCTTCGCATATTTGAAAACATTTGGCTGTGTAGTTTGCTCTTCCTATCCCATTCGATGACGTTTTCACAAGCTCTGTCAATAAATGAAGAAAACTCGCGAGAGTTATAGATGATGCCGCATAAATCGGTAGGTTTAGTCGCATAAAGACAATTACATCCACGATGAAACGTCGATAAGGCAATGACTGAATGCAGCTTCAGCAAGCGACGTTGTCGTTATGAGAGTATCATAGCTTTCTCTTTGATAACTGCAATGCAATTTGGTGGGAAGTTATCCATTCGAGGTATTTATAGCGTATAGCGTATGCAAATAAATCTACTTCGCGACCAAGGAAGTGGCACAAGCTTAATTACCAGGCCTGATATGCGAAGAGTAAGTTTATACTCGGAAGCTGACAACAATTGACTTGGTGATAAAACTACATTTGAAACATTGTCACATAAATAAGTCAGCAAACCAAAATTCGAAAATCGACTGGACTTATAAGCATCAGTTCGATTTGCAACTAGATGACTCTCATAAGCAATTTTCTGCTTTTGTATATTGCCGGCGGAAAACACACTGGTTACTTGTATTGTTTAACCCGATTCATGGTTTCAATGTGATTTGCCCCACTCAAAAACAATTTTCTTTTTGGGCGATATTCTTAACGGCAATATGTCTATGGCATTCAGTAGTTCGAAATCAGATTGATATTTGGTGAGGGTATGATTTATAGATGCCTTCAGTCGGCGCAACGTGATAAAGCAATGTGTTTTTTTTACAAATATGTCAAGGAGTACATATTTTGTTTCAGGCTTTAATTGAATTCAACAAAGTATCAATACAAGCAAAGGCGAAGCTTTTATATGCAAGATATTCAATCCCTGGCTCAGTTTGTAGTGTCTATTGATCTAGAATTAACACCCCCCCCCCCCTTCCCTCTCCACAATCTTCTTGGAGACAAAGCTTTCGTGCTCTGTGCATAGCTATCCCACTAGTTTTAACTGGGAACGTGGTTAATGAATACAGAAAAATGGAATTCGATGTTGATCATTCAAAGCAATGTGCATGACCTATCTGCATCCATAACGCGGGTAATGCCGTTGGTTGCAATGTGCGAAACACCCATGTACCACAAATTTAAAAAAAAAACATCAACGAAGCGCATTGCGTTATAAGACGCAAAGTTTAGTATATACCTACACTCATACAACAGATAAATATTAAGTGCATTCGGGAGAGCACAAAAGTGCGTAACAACATTGCAAAATTAGGCAGGCTAGTGGCTTGGTACACCTCATATTATCAAACGCCCGTGTATTTTGATGGACTCTAAATTGAACTCCTCCCGGGCGGTTGCAGTGAGTATAAAACGATTGGTACTGAAATCCCATGAACCACGGGAATTATGCAGCACTGACCCAATAGAACATGCACATGATGAAGTCTGTCCATGCTTCACTATTTAATAAGTAGTCACATTATTTTTCTGTGGCTCTTATATTCCAAATCAATAATGCAAATCACAAAGTGCAAGTAGTGAAGACGCTGAAAAGAGTCACATCATATTCCTAGGACTCTTATATTCCAAATCAATAAAGCCAGTAGTTATCTTCATTTTCAAACAATTCTTAATTTGTGATGCTCTAATCCATCTTCTCAATAATCCATATTGCGGAAATGTGAAATTTCACATACTTATATAATGTTGAAATTATAAAGTTGTCTGCCGTTACCTATGCACTTTGAAATCATTAGAAACGGTAATATAAACAGTAATATGACGCAATTATTTGTATGTACTACCATTGGCAAGTTATCTACCATTACAAACGATGTCATATCAATATAAAGATAAAGGCTCTCAAAGAATTGCGATCAGCCTGATAACACTTGAGTCACCAATCAATGCAACTGCCGGCTCATTGTTGCAATAGGAACCACAGGCATATTTGTTGACTTGAATCTGGTTCCCCGGTTTCGTTCGAAATTGATTCCCTCTGACACAAGTTTATATCATGATTGCATTAAATGCTCTGGTATAAGTGTACTACCCTGCTCGCCTTAAGAGTGTTTTGTACGTCATAAAGAATTTAGCCAGTGCAACGAATTTTGCAACGAAATAATATCTAAATATGGATACGCCTTGTGCTAATTTGCCAAATGCACCGCCCGTTTACAATAACAACGCTTGCTTGTTCATTCTCAAAAGCACAAATTAAATAAGGCCTTTTTGGTGGCGTTTGTGTACAAGACTATAACATGCATTTGAAAGTAATGAGCATCTGGTGTGGCACCAAATCGTATCCAATGGCATAGCGATGCTCAATGTAAACAGCAGGAACAGAGATGTTTTCATTTCGTTACGTAATAATGCAATATTAAGAGTACCTAACCTAAAACAACATGATTTTGATAACAACGCTCTCCCTCGATCTCTCTTTCTCTCTCTTTCTCTCACTTTCTCTCCCTTTCTCTCCCTTTCTCTTTCTTTCGCTCTCGCTCTCTCTCTCTCTCTCACTGGTATTTTACGACCAATCGATCTTATGTCAGTATATATGCGTGGCATTTCTGTCTCCTGCCCTCCAAAGCTTATACCTATTATCTGTTACTATCCATTGCTGCAGAAGAAAATAGCCAGTCATGCAATCACATCTACAGTAGTATGACATTTCGATTTATTGGCTGTCTTTTGATACCTTAGGCACATGAAACATAACGGCGGGCATTTAGTGTGTGATAGAACACCAAGGAATTCTCAATAAGATTTGCTTCAACACCCATCCTTACATCGACGAAACCCTGATATTTAAGACACATTTTTGAACTGAAAATTGTCATTGTCTAGCAAACGGATCAATGCTTTGAAACGAATGCTTCAGACAGCAGCGTCAGCGGTATGTACAATTACCTAATTTAGTTTGTGCAGTCTATGTTGATTTACCAGACGAGACATTGTCTTTGGATAATTATTCAACTGACAAATAAGTCCTCTTAAATATGGTAGATGACAATATCAATCCAGAAGTGCTTGTTCAAGGTGACGGGTCCGGGTTGACCAAACCTCTTGACAGCTGCGAAAAGCAAACTGGCTCTATTTAAGTTGTATGCATTTGCAGCTGTTGTATTTGGAAGTCGTTTCTTACAGAACTATTGCCTCTTTTCCCAGAAGTCGCATGCTGCGCTACATGCAATGCAATGGCAGTAATGTTGACTAAATATGTCACAAATACACTGAATAAGTGTTGCTCTGGGGAATACAAATTGCCTTACATAGGAACGTGAAATATGTCCAGTGAAAACATAGGCAATCGTCTGATATGAGCAAATTCAACCAAGGCAACATCGTTTACGTGAGAAATCTTTTCCGAATATCCTTGCGTGCACGGGGCTTTGCTT
This sequence comes from Urechis unicinctus, assembly GCA_034190875.2. NCBI lineage: Eukaryota > Metazoa > Annelida > Polychaeta > Xenopneusta > Urechidae > Urechis > Urechis unicinctus. The sequence goes on from CM067355.1 coordinate 975,942, forward strand.
GCTAAGTCACGCGAGGATTCTGTAAGAGCTGCTCTCAATAAACAAGCTGAGATACGCCAGATAGCATGTAGAAGCAAATCTGAAATCATTAAAAGGGTATTCACTCATACTAGAACAGTCACGGTGATAATACAAGCCGTTAATTAAATTACTTGTACCATGCTGTGATCGCATATCAGAGAGTAATGTGCTGTTTGAATTTTAACTAATTTTTGAATGTTACCGCCTTTAGTGCAGTACATTTGAAAAGAAGCAGACGCGCTTCTGTTAAACAATATTGCTTATACAATTCATGTCTTCATAATGTGTCCGCGTAATGACTGCATCATCAATATATGTATGCGGTACAATGCATAGAAAGCTTTGGCATAACCTCACTGGCAGTGACTCATGCAACCTTTATAATAGAAATATAATTATGTGAACGTTTGTGTAATTGTTATAAATCACAAGCAACTGATCGACAGAGGCAAGCTGAACATATCCAGACAAATCCGTTTATTTATCGTTATGCTAGAAGACATAGTACTTGGGTGCATGTGTTTGACTTGATAATGGTTATAATACCCCGCCATTGCCGTTATATATGCGTACATATGAAGCTGCTTGATGTAGCAAACAGAGTCCTTTGGTAGTCAATGAACTGTCAAGTA